>JAZDUA010000083.1:887500-1212500 GCA_038098605.1 Gryllus longicercus
AGGATTAGTTTGATCTCCAGGATCTTTCATGTTAGACTAAATAAAAAAAGACCGAAATGTCACATTCGAGGTTTTCAATTCTTGATAAGTCATTTCGAACTAACGTGTGTTCGTCTTGGAACCAAAGGAAAATTCTTGAAAGCGATGATTTTCATAACTGGATTGGTCAATCAAAGCAAATGGCCCGGTAGATCTGTCAAAGAGAACGCGTATGTGTCCAATCATACTTTCTTCGTTACAAATTTACTAAACCACAGATTCAATTGAAATACGCAATGACGTTCAATTATTTGAGACAATACGATGATGGGTTATGCACAATGATGCATATCCCATTGATGTCTAAGTCCTTCAATCCATTGTTCAACAGCCCGTGATTTTCAATTAGCAACAAAAGGCTGAAAATTAAGAAAATATACGGAAAGTACGTTCGCAAATGTTATGAAGAATTTTTTTTGCGTGCGTTTTTGCATGCGGAAACGGAGGTTTAAAATAATATAATGGATGATATTTATTTCTGCGTTTCTTTGTGAAATTCTAACGCAGAAAGAAAGGCCTCGATGGCAAAAGAAAACACGTGGAATTATAAGTGAAATGTGAAACGGCGTTAAACGGGACATATAAATGAAGTTCGATACTAGCAAATTTTCTTTCGTGGGGAAGTGATGTATCTCTTTCATAAGAATATAAATTATGTGCTATAAAAACGTCGAGCTCTTCGTTACAAAACAACGAGAATAAAAGACGTTATCTTGTTTCCTCGCAGTTCCAATTTCAAAATAAATCTATATACCGCGTCTCGACAGAAAAGGCGGAGGCGCGCTTCTCCATTTCAATCCATAAGACAAAAAGTTACAAAAGATTGAATGAGTTAAAGGACTAAAGAAGTAAATTAAAGCCGCTTCTCGTCTTTCTCTTCACATCGGCAAACCATAAAGGGCTACTGAGTAATTCCCAGAAATTGCTCCTTTCACAACCCTCAATCGCGTCCTTTCGGGCGAGTGTGCGGCGCGGCGGCTCCTCGTGGACTTCTAAGCTCCCGTTGGAGGGCAAAGCCCCTGGCGCGGCGAGGCGAGGCGCGGGGTTTTGTGCGGTCCAAGGGCCCCGAGTCCCCGGGCGAGCACCTGGCTCGAGAGAAGGTCGGGAAGGAGGGGGCGTCTCGCTCCAGCGCAGCGCCCGCAGCGCCCCAGCCGCCCACGCACAACACCGGCGCCCACTCCGGGCGTCGGACGCCTGGCCCCGTATTGACCCGCAAATGGTCCTCCGACCACTCAACGTCCAAGGCTCTCCAGCCGCCTCGAATATTAGTTATCGCTTCACACCTTACGAGGTATTTATTCATGGATGGAAACATTCGTTTTTCACATTTCATGACAAGAATTTTTCTACATCATTGGTGCACAGTTTCAGAGTTGCCAGGTGGTCTTCAGCGTCTCCCGATTGCAAAACCTCGAATACCCCCAAAGCGACAGAAAAAACACTAAATTCAAGTAATTCGTTTTCAATGTTTAATAACTATATGTGTAGGTGTACAAATTAAAAGTACCATATTTACAAATGTCGGTGCTCGCGGCTTTTCAATTGCCTGAAATTTGAGGCGGACAAAATATGTCCGGGTAGTCAACAGTTCCTACCTACCCTTGCGTGTCACACACCTGAACTAGCTGCACTTATGGTCTAAACTTAATTTAGGTTTGTTTCAATGAAGTTACTCGACACGAGCATCATTACATCGAAAGCTGCAGGAAGCACCTTCGTATGGCACTTAATTCAACAATGTAATACCGCTCAGCAGTCAAATCCGAGATAAATGCATCACTAATTCGAATTTCTTGAACGTCGTCGAGTGAGAAACAACTAATCGTAAACATTTAATGAGTGAATAAATTTGCAACTTCCGCGTGATTCTATTCCTCGAGATTTTCCGGCCACTGCTCCATCTCTTGCGCCAGCGGGCCGGCCTTGATTGGCCGTGTCGCCGCCGAGGCCGCACCCGTAGGTATGGTGCGGGGAGGAGGGGGGCACGAAGGGGGGCCCCGTGCCGGCGCCCGCAGCGCCGCGCCCGCGCGTGCGTGCGCCCATCGGAAAACGAAGCGTGTAACGAGTCATGAATATCGGTAGCCCGCGGCGGACGACGCTCGGCGTCGCGTCCGGAGGGGGAGGAAGAAGTGGTCGCTGCGCTCCACGCCCCACGCCCCACGCCCCGGCGCGACTCGCGCCAAAAAGCTGCGAAGCTATCGAACAGACCAATCCCCCGTTTGTTCCAATACAGACGACAGTGTTTCATCAAAATTTGAATTTTTCAACAATATTAAGCAAAAATATCACCTCGAAGACAATTATAATTTACCTTTTATATTAATACTTTTTTTTCAATATTTTTTTAATAATTTCCATTTATCTAATTTCTTAACTTTTAAATTATTTGTGTCTATAAATGTTATGTTATGCCATATTCGAAAGTCCTAAGAAATGCTTTAGAATAGGTGCAGGACAAATTGCAGTTGCTTACATAAATCAATTGGTCCTTTCAAATAAATAAGGAGACTCATAAATATACATCGAAAACTTAGAAGGTTGCCGTCTTCTCGTCTTTCAATTCGAGCTTACAATATGTTTAAATCTCCTATTCTGCCTCTTCGACTGTCTGCTTTTAAAAGCTTTGTAGTAGTTACACTTGTAGTAATTCAATACATATTAATAAAACATACAGTTTAATTCTGCGTTACACACCTCCAAGAACTATTTTATTCTAAGACATCGCAGTGACGCACGGGTTTCGAGTAGCTTGCAAATAAGCGCAAACGAAGGCTACGGGGGTTCGGGACCCTTCAAAATATTGGGAGTTCCCACCTCGTTATTGTAATATGGATTACCACCACACATTCAATCTCAACATCATTCCATCCATTATCATTAGGGCTGAGATTTGTGCAAATATATGTAAAAATATTTGGTAATATATGCAATTGAAAAAGGAAAATATGCGAAATAGTGTAATGTACTGTGTAAGTGTAAAAATAAAAAGTGTAATGTGGAATATATGTTTACAGAAAAAAATACAGAAATCATTTATTTGTTCCAAGCGACAAACATTAAGTCAAAGGCTTATTTCTGAAGAACACTCATTTTTCAGGAAAATAAAGGGAGATGCAGTTAATGCACATTGCACAAAATAAAAAAAAAAATTAAAAAAATTGGTACAGTAACAAAAATATGACTGCCTCTCAATTCACGACAAATTCGCAGGCCGATTCTTGCCATAACACCACTCCACGTTTGCGGCGTGTGTGGGCACCCATACGCGCTCGGCGGATGCACATTTCATTTCGACTGATAGTGCCGATGACAGGTCGTAGCGTGCTTCTCGAGCGACTTCGTACGAGTCAGGCAAGCGGCAACGCTGCTCAGTGGCTTTGGCAACGTCAACATATCCTTGCACGCTGACGCTGAGCCGCTTACACGCTGACGGAACTGGAAGTTTTGGGCTTCTTTTCGCGGATGAGGGGTGTTTATGCAACAAAAATATGCAAATATGGCCCGAATACGCAGAAATATGTAATTATAGTGATATATGCGAAATAACATAGCTTAAATGGATTCTAAATGCCTCAAAACGTATACAATTTGTTGAAAGGGAATTTTTTTAATTAAGAGAAAATATATATAAATGCATTATTGCACAGAGCCCTAATTATCACACATGTCATCATTCAGCTTTCAAGATCACCCTACTATCACTCATACAGTGCAACGTAAAAGCAAACCACTGCTTTGATTTCCTGCCCGGAAACGGGAAGACAAAAGCTTACGTTACCTCCCTCTCGTACGCTTAGAAATGAGAATGACACTTCTCGCATTTTATCTTTAATTTATTTCTATTTTACTGATATGTTATAGCTTGTCATTGCCTTTGATACGCAGCTCGATATACACTCTGTAACTTACCTGGATTGAAAGGATCGTGGTTACGAGGGAAATATGAAAACAGTTGAATGATGATACATACTCTCTGCTGGAAGGAAGTACGACAGGGAATTATGGGAGGGAAATATGAAAAGACAAACCGAGTCAAGTTAACATCTAGTTACTTAATAATTAAGTAACTGTAAATCAATAAAATTAGGTACAAAATAAAATTATGTACGTACCACGGGCGTTAACTTGATGTAATGATCTTGGGCGACCAAAAGCCCTCTTGTCGCTGATCGATCATTAAACTATTCTTAACTTCATAACATGGAGGATGCATAATATGATACTCAACAGTGTGTCAATAGTAAACGAAGTGAACTTTTTCTATTATTCGCGATTAATATCAACATTTTAGGAATGAAATATTTTTTAATAGTTGCTCGTATTTGATGCTTAACTTTCCGAGATTGCGAGTTTTAAAAGAGAAGTGGTTAAAAATTGGAAACATTAAAAAAGGTGCTATTAGAAGTGCAATTCAGCCTTCTGATTTACTTCGAAGCACTCCGTCGTGTTACATTAAGAAAAAAGGGAAAATTCCGAGAAAACTGACAGAGCTCGATTTGTCGACTGCAAATTCCACATCGAATTAGCCGGGAAATAATCTCGCACGTAGGCGATGGAGGGTCTATTATCTAGCCATGAGCCCTCCGCCGTCAATACTCTTCTCGTAATTCTCTGCACAGGAATATGGGTCCACATTTATACCAAACAAAATAATAGTGTTTCCAACTTGGGTTCATGGTCATATTAGAAATTCACAGAACACTTTGGTACAGGCATTTTACAATAAGTTTATTTTTTGTTTTCATTGCTGCATCCGGGCACAATGTCAATCGTGGATGACTGCAATATTCACCCTCATACAAAACTCCCGAGAGGCGTCAATTGTACATCTAAGTAGGAATCATTAGCATATTTAGTAGAGAATGGAGTCATGTAAATACTTATTTTCACAGGAAAAATATATCAGCATTCAATATTTTTAGAGTTTACAAGAGATTCTGAATAAATTACAACCATTTTTATTTTACATACAGTATTTTGGTATTATTACATATTTTACCTAAAACTTTCTTTGTTGCACATTTCGTTACATTGTGATATATTAATTCTTCGAAACAGAACATTAGAGAAGCAACATATGTTACTGGAATCATCTTTGTTACAAAGCAAATAATGTAGCGCTACCGCAGTCCTATGACCACAGAACTTTCACAAAGAATTGTCGAACTTACCCTCTCTGCTTCTTTGAAAACAGCTTCTCGGAATCAAGGATGTGAAGCAGACGTAACCTCAACCAAGCACGTGCTTGCTCACGTTTTATTAAGTCCATGCGTAACTCGTTCGGAAACTAACAGATATTTATCATTTTATTTTCATAATTTTATCTTGTTGGATTTGGGGGAGGGGGTGTTCCATTTACTCTCTCTCACACACACACACACTCCAGGATCCATCACTGACTACACGGTACTTCTTTTGTCTTGAGCATCGGCTCCTCGTAAACAACATTGTATATACAATGAACTTATTTTAAATTTCCAATAAAACGAATGTGGTGAAAATTAGCGTACAATTACTTTTGTAAAAGTGGACAATCTTTCAGCCGCCCAAAATCAAAGATCTGATAGACGATATCCTCTGCTCGGAAAATTCTGGTGTAGAGCACTTTTAAATACAATGAATTTTTAGTTTATATTGCTTCTATTTTCCTACACATTTTGAAAAAAAATAATTTGAATGCTTTACCATAGTATTCCTGTTGAATATGTTACAAATCTACAAGAGATCCACGTTTTCTTCCCCTGGAGGCTCGTGATAATAATTAGAAAATTACAAAATCTGCAGCGATCCATGTTCGGCTCGTGAGCTTGCACATCTCAGATCGTTTACACTTATTATTACAAGAGAAAGAAAATAATCCAGATAGAATTCCCCGCATCTGTCCGAAATTTAAATCCACCTGTTTGTTGAATTCGAAACGAGAGGAAATTACGGTCGACAATGACGCAATCGTTACCGAATATTTTAATACGCAAATCTCTGTCAGAGTCGAGTAGGAGATTCTACCCACACATGCTGCCCGACCGCCCCACCACCGTGACGTCATCTGCTGGCTCGGACCTTCCCCCGTTGGAGGGAACGCGAGGGGCAAGGGCGCGAGGGCGGGTGGGGCCGGGAGGGGGCGGGGCGGGGCGGAGCAGCAGGGGCGGCGGCCGCTCCGGCTGGTCGATCAATACGCGTGCACGGAGGCGGGCGCGCCCTCCGCGGCCACCCATCTCTGCCTCTGCCCTCTCCCGCCTCCCCTCGCCCTGTCGCCCACGCCTCGCCCACGCCCTTGCCCGTGCCGGTCCTGCGTGGGCGGCAGCGCCCTGTGTCCACGCACTTTGTAGGGGGGGGGGGCGCACCCATCACTCAGCCGTCCAAGTTAATCAGGCGGAGTGGCGCTCAACTGGAGGCCCTGTCCCTCGAGGCAGCCCTTTGATAAAATGCAATAAAGAGATATACACACGATGGGTTGCTCGCTGTCAATGAGTGGGTGGGGTCCCGTGACGCACCGACCGGCATAGCTTCACCTTTGAATCTCGGTCGCCGAGTTGAAACTGAAGTAGGCGAAACAATCGCTGGTTTTGCTGTAGGATTTGAGATTATCTCATTGCCACTGTCATGCGTTTCACAACCCGCTTCCTAAGCATTTCTTTGATCCAGCATGTCACAAAACACTTTATCGCCGTAAGCATCGCTATTTTCCACTTCTGCGTTCAAAATGCTGAGGCTCTATCCAGAAACAACGGCCGATGGTAAAAGAGGGATTGCGGAATGCAGTCCATGGGCTGTTACTTTGCTCACAACCCTCAAATCGTTTAATACGTAAATATAAAAAGAAACAAAAATCAGCACAATTGCCCAGATGAATACAGAAGTCGAAGGAAAGATGACACTTTCCATTAGATAAAAGACAATAACATAACGAGACATCCACAGAACGGTTCTCCGCACTCCCTAGGAGGCCAAGAGGAATTCATCCAAGAGGTCCGAAAGATCGAAACTGATCAACCGAATCTACTAATAAAGTAGTCCCAGTTGCAATCCCTGTCCCAGAAGTTCCGCATAGTGTTAGAGAGCACAGAGAGAAAAATTCAAACAAGGGAGGCAAACAGTCCGTACAATGTTCCCACTTGCCTCTGCCGCTGCAGATGAACATGAATTTTCGAGGAAAATTCTTGTTCTTTGGATTGAATAGATACCATGAGCACGACTAGTTGCATCATCACTTGAGTTTTTAACTGGAAATTTTCGATTGCCAAATTTTCATTATTGTCTTTAAACCTAGGGAAATTTTCAAGCAGCTTCTGAGAGTAAAAATGTTTACCAACCATTGCAATAGAATTTAAAAGATTGAAATTATTCAATAACACCATTATACTACGAGTTCGTCACACAATATGACCGTTCCTTCATACATAGCATACAGAGTGTCTGGGAAGGAAACTTTGAAAAGTCGAAAATACGCCCTTAAGACACTTTTAAGCATGGCTGAATGGGAATGGATGGGCTGGAAATAAGCACTCAAAAGTTGGTTTGAAAAAGTCATTTCTAGGCAAAAATTTGCCTCGCAGAAGCATAGACACTCCAGAAACATGTAAAATGTTTATTATTTACAAAAATGAATATATTTGTTCAGAATGGTAAATTTAGCCAGAAATAAAAAAAGCACTCAATTTACATAATTCAACTGTTTTAGGAAAGCTGAAGCTTCTTAGTGTATGTGATCTGAAACAATAACGTATTAGCTACGTCAATGTTCTCCAATCATGCGATGTTTATAAGTTTCATTAATCTTTCAGGCACAGAGGCTATCTCAGATTAACTGTTACGAATTTCTAGGGCGTACAGGGAGTCGAAAATGGGCATTTTTGTTTGGCACAGAACTTGTAGTGGGAAAACTCCACAAAACGAAGTTCCGCGCACGCTATTTGCCCCCGATGGCTTCGCAGTCACAGGGATTGTGTATTTGTCAAACACCAGTGCAGGATGCATTGCCTACCAACCCCAGGGAAATGCCACGTTCGGATCTTTGTTAAATTATGTTTCCCATCACATGTTCGTTGACAAAAGTTGATTATTTAGGACTCTTACGGGGTATTGAAGTTTGTAACGTGTTTTGAGACCTATGTATATTCAAAGATTTAGCATGCATTTTGTTAACCTTTAAATATTAGGGTAAAGCAAAGCCCCAAATTTGTTATTAAAACACACATTAAATATGACCACAAATTACAATTTTTGTAAAAAAGTACTTTATTTTCGGGTAAATGCAATATAATATAAACTGCACGTACCTGAAACTGTCTACCGCAAACATTCACGGCGAATTTACAGACGCATCCAACATTTAAACGGTAACCAAACATTTCGACGGCGGTGTTGAAGTGCGCACGCTCTCGAGATACTTTCGCATTTGCGCATGAAATTGATCCATCTGGGAGGCTGCCCCCAGGTGATAATCGACAAACACTCGGGCTCGGCGGGTAATTTCCTGCGGTCTAATAATAGCAGCGCAATTACACCAGGCGGTGTTGGGCCAGCGGGGGACGACCGCTCGCTGGTGGAGCGGCAGGGGCCGGGGGGGGGGGGCTTCCTAGAAGACGAGCAGTCATAAAGCGAGCGAGGCGCGCAGCCTCAAGCACATTCCGCTGCTCGTGCGCCGCACCTGACCTCGCTCCACCGCCCCCGCCTATTTCTGCACAAGCGCAGCAGAGTCAACATCCAAATAATAGCACGTGGTTCTTGTTGTACTCCTCTGAATGCTGCAGCGGCGCCTTAACAAACGGGCCACGGACCGCGAATTATCTTGCCTTCCTTCGCATCTCCTCCCCTACACACAAACACATACACGCAAACTCACTATATATATATATATATATATATATATATATATATATATATATATATATATTGTAACACCCCCGGTCGTCTCGTGAGAGAACGCCCGGTTAGCGGCCCGGTTAATAGCTCAGTCGGTGATGGAAGGAATCGTTAAACAGATACTGGTAACATGAAATAAACACTTTGATCACTGGTAAAAATTACTTTTATTCCTGGGCAATCAAATCTAATGCCCCAAGGAAGTTACATTAGCAAATTGAATAAAGAAATGTGAGAATTAGGTGGAAAGAAAAGAAGATGAAAAGTTAGTATTCAGAGTAAAGCTTAAAAATTAGGAAGAAATATGACTAACGTTACAATGGCAAAATACAAAAGTTACAAATCGACGTGCCATAGCGCGGCACCGCATTACAAAACTTTTCACAGGGGCGAATGCCCTTAAATAATACCGCCTGGAAGAAAGGTCTCTGCGCGCCCGGGGAGGGCGCGGCGCGGTCGAGGAAACGGCTGTCGTCCTTCGAAAGAATTCAGCGGAGGTCGATGGCCTCCCGGGCCAACAGCTGGCGGTCGGGTCGTGACGTCACCAAAGGGGCGGCGGCGCGTGGCTGCGTTGACGGCGTCTGGTAGTAACTGGTAGTAACTGGTAGTAACTGGTAGCAACTGGTAGTAACTGGTAGTGGCCGGGCGATCTCAATCTCAGGAACGTAGTAATTAACTATGCGCACCTCTGATTCTCATTATAATAATTGTCGAACACAACTTCGGACAGTTTAGCAATACTTCGGAGAAACGTTCGCCTCTCTTCACGACGAATTCCCACCCCAGAGAATTTTCTCTGTCTACTGCAGTCGGCTCAATGCTCAAAACTCGCAGTAAAATAAAATAAGTCCCACATAGGCACATTCGCCCGAATAATTCCCACCCCAGATAAGTTTCTCTCCCAACTGCCCTCAGCCTAGAACTCAGGCTCCTTCCGACAAAAATTACAAGTCTTTCAGAGACACACTGGTCTCTCCCCGACGAATAGTTACCCCCCAGAGAAGATTCTCTCCCGACTGCTCCCCGTCTAATGCCCAAGCTCTTCTGACTGCTCTCTCCCTTCTGATGCTCTGTCAGTCGAAATTGTATTAAGTTAACTTTTGCCCCCACCCAATTTTCTCGTATGCTCCAGCTCCTTATAATAGTCGCGTCGCTATTGGCCAAAGGAAACGACGCATTGCACTATTTCAACCAATCGTGACGGGAGTAGTGAAAGAAGTTGCAACTCTTTGTGCCACGGTGAGCGTACAGAATTTTCTTATTCCTTCTAGAACACCGGCCATGCTTGCACAAGGCAGGCGTTGTCCGTGAAAGAATTTATCGCTCTGGGATTCCCTGGATGTAAGCGGGCGTTCTAGAAATTTCGCAGCTGGTCATGCGAACACGTGCCTCTCAGTGAATCTTTCGACGACTGACCCTTATAACGACTTTCTTAATGGGCCGGGGGCGCAAATGACTGTCCGATACGCGGAGTTGCGCGCGTGTCGCCATCTGTTTATCCTCCCAGTAGAACTCAGGGTGGCCGAGTCTGTTTGTTTAATTTTTGGTCCGGTGAATTTCGTTTAAAAAGTATGAGGAAATCTGTACCGCTACAATATATATATATATATATATATATATATATATATATATATATATACATACACTACTTAAGTAGAGAGACCAGTCGCGAGCTTAGAGCTAGGCAGAGCCCCGCTAGGCGAGACACCTGGCGGGGGAAACCGTACCCAACCAACGTCTTTTCGCACAGATGTAAAATTCACTCGACTTCATAATAAAGTTGTTTCCAAAAATATCTAATACATTTTTAATGCTATTATACAAAATATAACACATATGCAACTCTCTTGTAATGTCCATTTATTGCTTTCGAACAAGTTTGAGAACTCCCTCTTAAACTCCCTCACTTTCAAAACATATATTGGTGCAATATAGCTTAACATTATAAACTAATTGTATATTACACTATAATAGCATTGGATATGGCAGTTTTTAAATACAAGAGAGTCTAACACCACAGTTTGTCCAATAATCCACACTCTCCAGATCCGTACATAAAACGTTTTTAAAGTATAGAGTTCATTGCGTTACAATTGATATTCAAAATGTTCATTGTAACCAAACTGGTGGCTGAATTCTATTCAGTGGCAGAACATTTCCATTGCAGTAAATATATGTATTTTCTGCCCCTGCCAAATACATGTATTTTTTGCTACAACGTTGTAGCAAGACGGCATTATTACAAGGTACAATATCATCGGCGCGTTCCTGTATCATCAGCACTATGCCAGACGACAGAAAACCAGAACTGCATTTTAGTATTGATATGAAAACAGTTAACCAATTCAGTCACAAAAAGCATAAGTTTATAATACCGTGAATGTAACATATTATGTGTGTTGTTGGTACGCAAGTGTACTGAGGCTGCGGCGCATGACTCCCCCCCCAAGACCTACAATAATACTTTATATCCTTTATATCAGAGAAGACAATTTAGGAATCTTTTAGTTATTAAAAATCTTATCTCACAAGACATGGTAAACACTTCAGATGCGTCTAATATGTTGAATAAATTGAATGTATGATTGTACTCTTAATAAATAATAAAGGAATACAATATATTTTACGTTACTTGAATATTTATGTATTGTAAGAGAATTTGCAATTACTGGAAATGGATCATTTCTATGAAAAGATCATGTTGTTCTACCACTTGGCAAGTGCCTGTGTGTAGTGAAGTGACTAAGATGTGACTGGTTCTCTGAAAAAACATGTCCGTGGCAAAACGGATCAAAAATACATCAAAGACGACACAAGTACGAAATATTCACATAGATTTTTTTTTCCATTCCAAGGTCGTCGCAAGGGGCACCCATTTGTCACTTCTGCAGATTCGTGAATGTCGCCATCAGGTCATATATGCATAACCCCACCACATCAGCTTCGGTCAACTCATTCTCTCTTGTTTGCTCCGTCCACATCGGTCTACAAGTGGGCCGCCAGCGATTGGCATCTCTTCTCGACATACGTCCCAATCATTCAGTACGGCGTCCATTCACGCGCAGCTTTCCATATTGTTCCACGTTGTGTGTCCACTTCGTGAGGAGTGCGATACGCGCGCGAGGCGTCCACATGAGGAAGACAGAAGACGGAAAATCTGGGAGAGGAATTTTTCGAGAGATAGTGTAATGGAGTATTTTTGACGATCTCTTTAACGTGAGACCTAAGACGTAATGTTACAACGAACTGGAACTGTCTTCTCAGCTTGCTTCAAATGACATAAAACATTTAAATCGAATCACTGCTCTCAAAAGGTTGATGATAAAAATTTCAGTGAGAAGAACAAACGGTGAAGACCATCCAAGATTGCAATTGACTGATCTTCCACACTATCACTTGCAATATCGTCTAGTAACTTGCATAACAGGAAAATACTGTCAAAGAACTACTAATTTACGAGGACAGTTGCCACGCAAACCAATAATGATAGCATTAACTAAATGTAAATTTCAGTCTTGAATGTCGTATGACGTTCGTAGGTAATGATGCTTTACTAGAAGTACATTACAAATAACTACTCAACATTCAACATTAACTACATTCATTTTGCAAAATTTGACAGCGTATTGTACCCAATTCGGCTCAGGGCATCAACTGATGTCATGTCCGCTGACCGGGATGTCTAAGATTCAAATCCCGACAGTGGCACGATTTTTGACACTAGCTAGATAGTAGATCGAATAGGTAGTAGATAGCTAGGTCGAATTCAGCCGCTCTCTGGAGGAAAATTCTAGAAGCCGGTTGTTCTGATCGGTAGTTTTCTTCGATCAACACTAGGCGAATGCCTGAGCAGTACTTTAATAAATGGGCCACGGACCGAGCGCGATCTTTCCTTCCTCTTCCTTGCCCTATCCTCACACCTTACTTGCACACACTAACACTCACGTGGTCACCACGCTGGTGGGAAATAACTGGCGCAGGCCGCCGTAGGTCGGCGCCGAATCTGGCAATCTATCGGGGGAAAATGACAGCCACCTGCCGCGATAAAAACATGCACTACATTTATGGGACTAAATTACCCTAGAAGTTGAATCGCTAATCGATCTATCAATCGACACATTCGAAACTAAATAGTCTGCCCTGGAGCTGTCTTCTCACTTCAACGCATAAAAGCGCAGGCATAACCCAGCAAGCATGCACGTCTGTAAGACCTTCCAAATTCCCCCCATCCTTCGGCGCATGGTGGGTCGGAAAGTCAGAGTCAACATTAGTTTATTGCCGCGTGTGCGCAGCCAGACGTTATTAAAGGCCTTCCCTCGCCCGCGCCCCACCCGAGGCGGCGTGTGCTGGCAGTGGAGCCGCGTGCGCGCCCGCGCCAGTCGCCAGGTGATACGCCCACGCGGCTTAAAGCCTAGTGTACACCTAGCAACAAAGTCGCGGAACTTTGTATGGAGACACTTGCGAGACACAGTCCCTAGACCGTTGCGATACAACGTCCTGCGTCCACACCTAGAGCCAGGTCTCTTCCTCTCGATTCCATCCCTTTCAGTGAAAACATTAGAAGCTGGAAACTAAACCAGTTTGTCGTTTTGGGGGAAGAGCCACTTCTTTTTGGATAATTATTTTTGCTGTAGACTAAATTGTGATTTAATGTTGAGGATCTTTTTCTCCATCTCGTGAATGGGCAGACACAAAACACCACGTGGCGGCTTTCTGCAGCCTGGAATCGGCGTCTCTCGGGACTTTGTCTCGCGACCCGTCCAGATTACATCATTTGCGTAACATTTGTATTATATATACCATTTCGAATGAGAAACCTGCGATATGCAACTTTTGTATCGCGACAGTTCCAAACACGAAAAAAATGTTCCGAGACAACCCGGGGACTTATACACGTGTTCCGCCACTTTGTTGCTAGGTGTGTACTACGCTCAAGACTCGCTGCGAGCCCGCACGCTTCGGCGCACGTTCTCGCTTGAACCACGCGCCGCGTCGCAAACATAGATTCCAAAATTCAACAAGCCAAAGCCAAAATAACACCAAAATAAACCATCATAAGACACCTTCCCCTGTACGCTCGTCCAATGTGGACAAACGCGGCAAAATATAATGTCATCAAAATTTATAGAATCCTGAACAAATACCTAAGAAGCACCAACCAAGCCTCCTGGTTAATTTTCAATAAACTATTACATCACGAACTTAACCTAAAACCTACCGTACACCACATAGCCTTTCTTGCCAATAATTTATATTCTAATATATCCCTCATTAATCATTATAGACATTAACATAGGAAAATATTTTGAAAACCCAACTGGAATAAAAAACTGATCGATTCTTTTCTGAATATTTTTGCCCATCTTAATGATTTTTGGAAGTACTCAGTGAGCCCCCTCGTCAACTGTACTTTAGATTAGATTTAATTTATAACTAATTAGATTTAGGTCAATATAAATGAAGAGTTTCATGTAAACTGAAGTTTGTAAATCAACCCTATTACAAATAAAAAATAAAAATAAAAACCGCTTCGTCGCCTTCGACCTGCTCACTCAGATAATCCAAGATTTGTTAATTGTCTTGATGGCTTTAGGACTTATTTCTGTCAGTTAAATATCAATTAAAAAGTAATTAACAGACCACTTTGAAATTGACCCCCCTCCCGTTTAAACTCACAAAGTTACTCATCCAATTTTAAAACCATCTGTGTTCAATAACGTCGTTTGAACGGTGTTTTATTAACATTTTTTTTCGTTAATCGGCCGACTAGGACCACGCATGCAAGCATCCTGTATTTACCGTGGCTCAGTTTTTATTTATTATCACGGTGGCAGGTGCTTGCGACAATTTTTGGGGGGGACCAGCATTTTTAGCTGGATCCGATTTTTATCCCCCACGGTTGTTAGCCCTGGGGGTATGGAAGATGAAATGATGATATGATGATAATGGGGGTGAAAGGACAACACATACAGACCTACACAAATACACCCATGCCCGAGGCGGGACTCGAACCCGCGATCTTCTGGTCCGAAACCACTCCGGCACTACTGCCTTAGCGATCTCTGCCATCTGATCGGCTTATTAACATTTATATTTTAATTTTTTTTTGACGATGTAACATCCCTAGAGATGCGATACGGATGTCGATGTCTGCGAAACATCTATGTATTTGTAGAAACATTATGTTTTAAACGTAGTACGTCTCTTAACATAGACTTTTTACATTTTCGATGTCTCGTTAATGAAGTTAAAGTCCCGCGGAGAAGCGGTGAACGCTACGTCGAAGAAGGGTCCCGTTCTTGCAGTTCTTACCTTCCAGGCGAACTGAGGACGCTTAGATTCCTTGAGATGACCCTCAGTGTTCACGCTTCGGGCTAAGTTTCGAGAATTGTTCTTCCATTAAATTTTAATTATAAATTAATAAACACGTAAACTACCAAATTAAATTCTCCCCCACGCTAACGCTCATGTTGGTGACAGCTAAACCAGTTAGCAAAACAGTTTTTAAAAAAGTTGATGGGGCAATGCATTACTAACATCGATGGTTTAATTTTGAACATCGATGTTTCAAAACGTTTTGCTATCGATTCCGCATCCCTTCTGCTCACACGCGCCATCTCCTCCCTCGTCTTCCGTATCTTTGCTCTCGTCCACGTTCTCGCGCACGCTTTTGCCTTCCCACACCCACGCACTCGCACTCACGGGCTCGTGCTTCGTCCTCGTCGATGTTAGCTCGCTTCTCCTAACTCCCAAAATACCGATTCGATGTTGTTGAAGTTGACTTTCCAAGGTCGGTAAGTCCGCTTCGCTGATCTTTCTTTTTCCTCAAAACGCAGGAATAATTCCATCATTTGCCACGGCATCACCAATTAAACGGAAGATACTTTTTACTCTTTCATGTCGCTCTGCACTACTCCGTCGTCCCCACCACTACTTCCACGATCTTCTCCAGCGGCTGTCAACTCTCCGTTTCCTCAGAAGCCGGCTCTCTGGTTGGACTTCATCGGGTCGCCTCGCTCTTCCTTTCATCCGATGGAGTCGCCGCCGTAGCCATCGCAGGCGAGATCTTTCGCTGGGCTGCAGCCGTCCGCCGTCACCTGTGTGGTTTCCGTCGGCGAGAGCAGCCCTCCCTCGCTGGCGAGATCAAACGCGGACGCTCCGGGCGCGGCGGCGGCGGCGGCGGCGGCACGCGGCTTATCTTCGCCAGCGCCTCCGCACCCGGAAGAGAAACGCGGAGGCGTCCATCTCGCGCCGCACGCACCGCGCCTCGGAACCGCCGCGTTCGCACCGCCCGACTCAACGCTCTTGCCCGCGGTTAATAATTATGTATTTCTCCAGAGGGGCTGGAGGCCAGCTGGGGCCCTGGCCGCGCGCTTCTCTGACACAGGGCCTTTCGAGAACACGGTGATGACGATGGACAATAATCCCGACTATGGCCCGTTCCTAAGACTGGCCATGCTGAAGCTAGGGGACATATTAGTATCATCATCATCGTCGTCGTCGTCGTCGTCATCATCGTCGTCATCATCATCGTCATCGTCATCATCATCGTCGTCATCGTCATCATCATTATTATTATTATAGGTTTGGATAAAACCAATGAGAATTTTTTTTCTTTCAAATGACTTTATTGACAGAGGTACTTGCATTTACACACATTCAATACAATCGTTTCCGTTATTAATGACCGCATGAATAATTTTTTGCTTTGGTATTGTATCCGATTCTTCACCGTGCTCACATGCACATGGACTCATCCTATCGGGTGAGTGAGGTGGATGTTCTGGAATCTCCCATTGCCAGCTGCGCAAGAGTTCTCCACGCGGCGTCCTGTCCGGGGTTTATCCTTCACTTCGCCTCTGCCGTTTGAACCCATCGTGTGACTGAAGTATGACAACTCTGCATCACCCCATGCTTCACGCACTCCCTGAAAACAGTCTTGCTTACTCCAACCGCGCGCCACTTCAATTTTGAAGCACGAACGTTGCTCTACCTTAGTAAACATGACGTTGGGGGCGCTCGCACTGTTGCTATGAAGTTCAACGATTTACGCACTGCAGTGGACTGACAGAGCACTGTTCCCCCTCGCTACAAACACTCGTCTAATAGTTCTTCCTTTTGTCACGATAGTTGGCAGCAAACCGACACATCGACTTTCAGTTACACCAATATTCTCATTATTTTCTATCAAACCTATGTATTATTATTGCCCCCAGCCTGGAGTCGAACCCGGATCTCCCGGTATACGTTCAGTTGCTTTAACCATATACACTGGCAAGATAGATAACTCTTCAAATCTTAAAGCCGTTAAGTTAAAGACGCCTATGACGGATACATTTCACCATTTTGTCATAGTTGTAAGTTTTCAATTATCATTTGAAAATGTTTCTCCCCCCATAAAAATGAATCATTTTTAAAACATTCATGCCCAATGCAACGAGAGGATCTATTCTATAGCTAGCGAAAACAATAAACACATCATTTAACCAAAATATTTTCCTTGATATTTTACAAGTTCCTAGTTTACAATTAGTATGGAAGAACATTAGGTTCCTTAAGAACAGCCTTCCAAACACATGTGATTCCCGGTAATATTTTGCGAACAGGATCATCTTTTTAGGAAAGGAAAACACTTTTAAATTGTTTAATGATAAAACTAACTCAACTTCCAGAAGCCAATTTAACTTGCATACGCTTTTCGAAGGGTTGGGGATTTCCGTAATCCTCTTTAAACTTGGTGGAGTTCACTCTTCAGAATTGCTCTTACGACGCTTCAACGTTAGGCAGCGGTAATGCCATCTTGATTATTTCACCGCATTTTAGTACCTGAATTCTTCCAAATGGTATTGCTTTATTTTCAAATTACATGAACGTTGAATTGACCCGCCAATATTTTGCAACGACAAGATGACATTTCACACGCACGAATATCGTAAGATGTCGTCTGTTCAATGCGAAACGGAAATAACAGCTCGTTTATTTTACGTGAATGATGCATGACAAGTTCGAGAACTGTGGTCCGCAAGCGTATTTTCTTTGGAATTCGAAATTCGAATTCGCGCGAGAAAGGTCATCTCCCATTTGTGCTTGTAACGAATGATTCATAGGGCAACCACGACCATATTGCGGTGGAAGTAGAAGCAGCTGGGACGCGGGCGAAATACACTTATGTGAAAACAATTCACAATAAATATTAGGTATATAAATATCATTCTCGCTAAAATATGCGTGTTTACCAGAAATAATTATCATTCGATTTCATAGAAACCATGGGTTATGGAAACATTCCGTAAAGACATTTGACATCAGCACAATAATGTCAGTATCAATCACCCATTGCTTTCTTTTAACGTAGAATACCTTAAATTTCGTTGACCATTCGCTCGAGGGCGTTTTGCACCTTGAATACGCCGCACTCCCCAGCGCATACTTTTTGGGCGGACGATCCGCGGATCAGCAATTTCACAGCGCCGTGACGCCGCCGTTTCACAACCACGACGACACACACTGCCACCTCTGCATCTGCGAAGAAATTTTCCTTCGGTTGAGGCCGCTATGCGGCTCGAAGCGCCCTGCTTAGACAATGAGTCAGCGCCCGAACCGCACCCAAGCCACGCGCTGGGATACATCACCGCGTGCCTCACCTTCATCCCAGAGTTTCGGCGCCAGCGACTGCGCAGCCGTAGGTTGACGTGGCGGCGCTTCCGACACTAAGAGAGAAATTTACTTATTTACGTTTTTTTTAATTGAATTGAATTGAATTTGCCTTATTTTACGTGGCGAGACTCGGGCCATCAGGCCCGCTCTTCCGTCTGACCACGCAAATTTCGCTACGCTCTATTCATCAACTAGCAGAGAAAGGAGGTATTTCTTGGGCGAGAAACAGGCGATTTGAATTTAGCTCAGAGGCGTCATTTAGGCTTGAGGATCTTTTACATGCAAGTACTTTACGGCTTTACTTCCCCTCCGAAGGAAGGCGTACGAAGGATATTGTCGCCCTAAAAATCCACGGCTTCGACCGGGTTTGAACCCGCGAGCTTGGGTATAACAGTACCTACAGTACCAGCTAAATTCAAATCGCCTGTTGGGTATAACAGTATAACGGTACGCTAACCGTCACACCATCGCCGCCGCTTTTTTTTTTCTACTCTGACTGTATAATTCTCATATTAGATGGGTACAGCTCGTTGCATAATGATAGTAATTATGACAGAGCCTCAGCACGTACTCTTCACCGTGTTCTTCACTGGCAGCGCCAAGGTTTTCAGGGAAGAGATTAAGATGGATGTCCCTCATGTGTTACAATCATATTGTATTTAGTTCTCAATCATTACAGGGCAGAAATTTCGCCAATCACAGAAGTTTACGGTTGAGGAGTAGTCAATCATTGGGCATCATGCTATTAACTATTTCGTTGGATTGTGTATATTACCGTGCCGAGACAACCCGTGAAAAAGTGACGGAAGACTGCATATGCCCACCCCGTATCGAAAACGTTCATACAAAATGGCACAAATCCGATTTTCGTTGAACTCACTATACTTTTCAAACTTGTAAAAATTTAATTTATTTCAGAGTCTTCCTACAAGTACAACATTGAAGTTGGATATTATTTACTTAATGCCATCTGTTCTTTAAAACTAGATCTTAAAATAACGTCAATGAAACTGAATTTTTGAAAATTGCAAATTAAAATATTGAACTTTCTTTTTAAAGCGTCGGGAAGTTTTATTTTAGACGTGAGGCTTGTGTTGTACTGGTAACGTCAACGGAGTGCTAAACCTAAGAACCAAAAATCGAACCCCAGCGCGGAAGAAACCATTTTTGTTGGTTGGAAACTTGTTGGCAGGATCAAGAGCACTACTAGTTTTATTCCATTGACAAAGACTTTATTTGAAGAGGCCGCTCCGTAGTCTGGTAAGGAAGACTTGCTCTCTCTCGGGAGGAATGTTAGAAGTCAATTACGTTTCCCCAACTCAACGCAACTGCGCGTATCACACGTTATACAATATGTTTACATTTAAGACTGGAAGTCAATTTAATATAAGAGAATGGTTTCGGAACAAAGAGTGGGTTCGCTTACACAAAAAAATACCTCAAGGCTTTTCACCGTTTTGATGATTGCCTCTTTCAAAACTATTCGGTTCCAAATCGTAATATTATAATTCACAAATGACGTTTTTCTTTCCATATGCTTTTCATTTATTTATTTATTTACCTCAAAAACAGTTAAAAAGTATCCTTTTCATTGCCATATTAGGTTTCGGCATTCCCCTCTATTAGCATTTGTATTTGTGAAAATTGTATTTCAATATTTGCAGTTCTTTCTTTTGATTACATGGCAGATGAATATTTTATTCTCTCCAACATTTCTCTTCGTCATTGCGTGGTACAGCAGTTGTACGTATTCAACATCTTCTCTGCGGGAAAATTATCACAACGTGTGTTCTCAAAAATCGCAAATTATTTCGCTTATGGTATTGAGCAGCAACGAATGAAATGAAACACGCCTTTTGCAATTTAAGTTTACTCTTGTTCTTCAGGCGGCGATGCAAAACCATGTTGTTCATACAAAACAAAATTAATATCGAAATGCCCGTGAAGGCAAACGCTGCTTTAAGATTTAGTATGAAAATGAGTAGTCACGTGTCAGGCACACTCCCGCTTTCCACGCCGGATGCGAGCAGAAACCTCTCCAAGAGCAGTTCGAGCTCGTTTGCAACGCGAGATCCGCGCTCGTGCGTCTCCTCTTTCCGCCCCGCGCCTTTGAGCCGAAGGCGGACTCGATTTTCAGAGAGGCGGCAACACGAGAGCCGGCGTTATTTGAGCTGTCATTTGCACAATTCAAATTCCCTCAGCAGAAACATTTTCAACATTGCCATCAAATTATCTGCTAAGAGACGTTCCAGGAAGATACAGGATTCGAAGGAGAAATTTTATTCAAACAAAAGGATTCGAGAGTCATTTTCTGAAGGCCAGAACTCATTAAAAGTGCCCAGAATATCCAGCATTCAAATACGTAATTCTTTAATAATTCAATAAACTTCTTAATGTGATTGTTTATAATGTTTCATAAATTTCGTTTCAATACGTATCTGAAATACTAAATACGTAGCTTACTCAAAAATGGGGGGGGGGGGTTGCTTGAGATCCTCCATCTCGAAAACCGTTGACCGATCACAATAAATGTATTTACTACCTTTTTATTGTAACGGAAGTCATTCAATATCTCACTTAAATACATTATAAAAACATTTGAACGATACGGAAAAACGATTTGCTACGCCGATGTGGATGATCTTTCAAATTTCTACACACAAACAAGACTCACGGTTTCGATCTCCATCAAAAATCATTACCTCTTCTACGACAATTATTTGAGCACGACTTAGTACATTCATCTGCAAACAAATGGCAGCACATATCATCGATTCACACAATGTTCGCAAACAGCCAACTTATATACAGCAAATATTAAAGCAAGGCTTTTCATGTACCAGTGGCTGAAGGAAATTCGTACTGCATTGAGCTAACGAGTAGTTCTAGCATGATAGGCATCGTGGGAACGAGGCGACAGGCACCGAGCCAGGCGCCGCCCACCGCACCCGCCGCATATAGGCTCGCAGGAGGCCCATCCAAGCGAGAGCGACGACAGGAGACGAGGGAGAAAACCGGGAGGGGTGGCACAGAGCGTCGACTCATGTCCACTGCTGTCCCTCTGACCGGAAGGGCCGAGGTTAGACTCCCGACGATGGCAGGAGTTTCGAGACTAGGTAGATAGCTAGGCCGAAATCAGCCGCTGTCTGGAGAATTCTAGCGGACGGCTGCTCTGTTCAGTAGTTTTCCGTGGTTTCTCCGACCAACACCAGGCGAACGCCGGAGCAGTACCCTACAAAAGAGCCACAGACCGCGCGCGATCTTTTCTACCTCTTCCTCGCCCGATTCTCTCCCCTTTCACACACTTAACACGCACTAGACCAGCACACGTGCTGGCAGACGGGTCGGGAGCTGAGCGCTTGTCCCGACAATGGCGGTGCGCCGCTGGTGGGAGATACCTGGTTGGGGAGACCCCGCTTGCCAACGGTTGGTCGGCGCCGGATCTCGCCATACAGCGGGAGGAAGATCACCGCCACCTCCCGAGCAAAAGCATGTTCTACACTTATGGGACTAATGACCCTGGTAGTTGACGCGCCCGTAATCACCAACAATCAATTAATCAATCACGAGAGAGGAGAGAGGAGAGAGGAGAGAGGAGAGGAGAGGAGAGGAGAGGAGAGGAGAAGAGAGGAGAAGAGAGGAGAGGAGAAGAGAGGAGAGGAGAAGAGAGGAGAGGAGAGGAGAGGAGAGGAGGAGAGGAGAGGAGGAGAGGAGAGGAGGAGAGGAGGAGAGGAGGAGAGGAGAGGAGAGGAGAGGAGAGAGGGGAGAGGAGAGGAGAGGAGAGAGGATGGAGAAGGGGACAGAGCCCGCACTGTCGTCCGAGTACCAGAATTGGAGGCTATATTTTCCACGAGCGAACGACCGATATCAGAGATTGAAAAGCCCCAGCACATGCCGTTCCAGTACGCCATGACGACGTTAGCATGGCCAAAGTGGAAATTACTTGCACATCACGCTCTCCGCAGAAGCCACAACGCCATTATGCTCTCTGCTATAAACCTTTTTATCTTCACACGGCACGTTCACGTAGGCCACGACACATCCTAGTATTGTATTCCACATCGTACCTATTAAAAATTAAGCACGACCAGCCCATTAGCGGCAATATTCTTAAAAATACTATATTCATAATTTTTATTTTAAATTAGATAATCAGTACAGCACGTTAAATTAATTGTATTTCAACTTAAATTTGGCCGAAAAACCTGGTTTCAAATAAGGGTACACACATTCATGTTTCGAAGCACTTTTACCGCAAGTTGAATTTTGTGCAAATTACTTATTTAGTGTATTCCTCTGCTTTTTCAACAGACTCCTTTTCTGTTCACACTATCCAATAACGTGTTTCTTATGAATGTCTGCAATGTCTGTACTGAATGCCTATAACAGACCCACGATTACGAGGGCAACAACGTGGGCAGATTTTTCTTCTTTCCCAAACGTCATACACTTACATAAACTATTTTCTGCTGTGGTAGGATCAGCGGAAGGTTTTGAATGTAAACGAAGAAGTCATTATACTCCGACGTGAACAAGACATAACCTAAATAAATTACTCTTATGAAACATTTATAAACACGACGTCCTCAAATGAATACATTGACCGTTGATGAGGTAATTTCACGTGGGCTTTAAAAAAGAAGAAAGAGAAAAAACGAGTATGCAAGAACTGAAACATTTTGAGTACACCAGATAAGTGGGACCTCTCACAACAAACACACTGAAAGTGAACACTGACGAGTTCACTTTCAGACAACTATGGCTGTTGTACATGGTACCGCGATAAGAAACCTACTCACTTTTCTAGATCGCTGAACAGACTTGGGACTCCACGAATCCATTCATCTTAAGTACGACGGTTGAAATGTCACCCAGGCCGACGTTGCTGCGGCGCGAACAGTCGCGGCAACTTTAGCCACGTCAGCTTTGACGACAACGCTCTACAAACGCGGCAACAAAGACAGAAGATGAGGAGAATTATGTCATTTCATGATGCAAGAATACTGATAGTGGGAAAGCATCACAGCACTTCCATTTAAAAACTATCAAACAAAAATTCAACTGTGACCTAATTTTTTCAATTACAACTCGCTCTGCAGACAATGCTCGGCTATTCGTGGAACAGCGTTTTAACAACATTACAAACAACATTACGAACAACATTACTTTTGAGCTACTTCCTTTTTTTGTGAGGAAGCAAACGAAGTTCATGAGGGAAGATGTCATATTCCTTCTCTGCAATCGATATAAGGATACTGTGAATCAGCTCCTCATGATGCACAGAGGCCACTCCTTACCTCTGTCACCCACTGGCATCTTATGTTAATATTGCATTTCCAAGAGGGGAACATCTGCATCTGTGAGGTTGAATCTGAAGGAAACCTTCATGATTCAGCATCACCATATTCTTGCCTAAAATGAGGTATTGTTTATTTTGTATACATTATGTATAGCTTATGATCATTTCCAAATCACATAATACACCGACATGTACAGTTTCTGTATTTCTCAAGAGATACAGTGAAGTAATTTGAATCAAATAATTCGAGTAAATGGGAGTGCGCAAGATTAATGAAAAAAAAGCAATTTTATATCTACAAGTCAATTTCCAAGAATATTACTAGTAAATATTTCAACCATAAAGAAACATGAGAAATGGCACATTGAAAAATATTCGAAAATAATTATATCATGAAGAAAATTCAACACATTCATTCTAAGAGATAAATTAAGGAATTCATGGCACATTGCGCTGTTACTGAGAACGCCGTGAATCCATTTAGACGGCTAGAAACGTTTTGTAGAGGATACGGTTCACCTTGACATAAAAAACAGATTTGAAGCTGAGTCAAGCCAAATGAACTTCCAACAGAAGTACTGGTCACTGATACGAATTGTTTAAAGGACAATATTTTCTGGACTTAGATATATTCAAACAAAAAAAAATATTCATCAGAAAATGTAGCACCAAATCTCTAGAAAATGACATCGTCTCTTAAATGAAAAGTTTTCGTAATTCCTCTCTAATCGCGTGTATTTCTGTCTGATCTAAACAACACGCGGTTGAATGTACACGGTTGTGAAATGCAGTGATCTGAAATGGCAGTTGGCAGCGGCCGAAACGCGTATGTTCGGCAGGGCCGGTCGGGCGGCACGGCGCCGTGCCCGGCCGGGGCGGTGGGCGGAGCAACAGCAGCAGCAGCAGCAGCCGCACAGGCTGCGGTGCTAGAGAGTAGGTCGCAGCCGATCAGCTGTCGCCGCGGCGTTACGAAACAGGCCTGTGCCCGTGCCGGCGATGCAGGTCGCCCGGGCGGACGCCCCACGCGCCTCGCCCACTCCAGCCTCGACGTGACGCACCTCGCCACCCGCCCACCCTCCTGTCCTTCCCGGGTTTGCTTCTGCTCGCTTCTGGTCGGAGCCGTCAACACCAACGTCCACAGCGTCATGATGTCGCCTGCAGACGTCATCCACGGCATCGTCATTATCGTCCACGGCGTCGTCATTATCATCCACGGCATCGTCATTATCATCCACGGCATCGTCATTATCATCCACGGCATCGTCATTATCATCCACGACATCGTCATTATCATCCACGGCATCGTCATTATCATCCACGGCGTCGTCATTATCATCCACGGCGTCGTCATTATCATCCACGGCATCGTCATTATCATCCACGGCATCGTCATTATCATCCACGGCATCGTCATTATCATCCACGGCATCGTCATTATCATCCACGGCATCGTCATTATCATCCACGGCATCGTCATTATCATCCACGGCATCGTCATTATCATCCACGGCATCGTCATTATCTTCCACGGCATCGACATTATCTTCCACGGCATCGACATTATCTTCCACGGCATCGACATTATCATCCACAGCATCGTCATTATCTTCCACAGCATCGTCATTCTTTTTTTATTGTCGATGCTACAATAAAGGCAATCATTGTATTTAATGCCAGGTATTTTGTCGTATTCTGTTTGAATAAACGGTCCTAGATATTAACTTTTATCCAGTATGGTTTTAATATCATACCATAGCAGTTCGAACATTTTATCAGACTAACGAAGACAGTTTCTATTGCACTTTAATTCTGCCACAGCATGAGTAGCATATGATAGTACCCTCTGAATTAACAGATTTTTTTCTCCGGTCTCCTGCAAATATCGGAAACAAGGGTGAAAAGCACGTAAAGTCACCGAATAATAATTTGACTGGCGGCCTGAGGGCCTGATCAGAGGGCGCTAAGGCCGGAGGGCCGAGGCCTAGTGTCGAAGGGTCACGGGTTCGAATCTCGCCTCGAGCATGGATGTTTATGGGTGTATTTGTGTTGTCCCTACGTATTTTCCATACAGTTCCCCCTACAGTAAAAAAATCCAAGTTGTCGCGCTATATGACCATGGAAATAAAAGACAACTGACACATTAATTTTGGTAAGTAATTTATTTTCTATTCAAGAGTGGGGATTGTATCACTAGGAGATTAGAAGGTATCGCCGTTGTGGTAGCAGCGTTCTGGGGTGTCATGAAACGATGGCACTGAATTGTCAGTGACTAGCAAAAATAGTTACTCTTCTGAGAATTTTCTTAGGGTTAAGCTATCTGAGAATTTTCTGCGGAGGTAGATCGAATATGCTGAAAAATATGCCCATAAAATCCAAATACACAAATATGTGCATTTAAGGTGGAATAGGTACACGGTACGGTGAAGTATGCGAAATATAAAAAAAAAATATCTAAATGTCTGAAAACGCGTAAAAATTTGTTCAAATACGATGCTTTAGTAAACAGAGAAATATGTTAATGCCTGAAAATCACAGCGTACTACGTACTTCTCTGTTTGGGTCTGAGAGTGTCGAATTGAAATTTTGCGAATTTGTCCGAACAAAAGAATGAAGAGAATAAAACCCTTGCCTCTTTAGCCTTCCTCCTTTTTGTACAATTAAAATGCAAAGTTAAAAATATTATTATATAAAATTAAAGCACTCTTAAACGGTACGAGTTTTTGTACCAGTTTATTCGACGACAGATATTTCGCCAAGTTCCAAGAAGTCCCAAATGACTGAATGGAGTTGAATAGTTTCCCTCTCGGCCATGGAAACGTGAAATGCGACTCTGCTCAGGAACTTCTATTGAGTGTAACCACACGGGCAAAGGCGTGCAGCTGGCAGGCGCGAACCGCGAGCTCTAAGGTATTCTGAGAATGTCCAATGCAGCGGTGGGCAGCAGCTACCTGCGGCAAACAACAACAGTTCCACAAAAAGGTGGAATTTCGGTGTGGAAAGCGCCAAAATCGTTAATCCTTATTGCCTCATGCCTTTAACGTAAAATAATAACAGCCCACTATGTCTACGTCAACTACTAAATGTCTTCGAACGTAGCTGAACTATAAAATAAGATATTGAAAAAGTAAATTCACACCCTCATTTTCGTTACATGAAAACCCCAACCAACAAAATTTACTAATTCTCCAAACGAAAGATTTCATAATTTTTTACACGTGAATTCGTATTTAAACGTGTAACATTCTTATTATGACGTTTACCATATTGTAATTTATTACGTTAAATTAATTAGAAGAGTTATTTCACTTTTAGTAAGAAAACAGGAACAAATTACAATTATTTTATTTGTTTCAAAATAATCATGAAATCATGATATGGACGATAAGGCTCATATTTAAAGAAATGAGTTTTCAGGAAAATAATGTTTTTATATTAATATCTGCTATGTGTTTTTTTATCAGGAACAGAAACCGATTGAGATCAGCTAGTTTGTTGTACCATTAATAATTAATCTAATAATCAAATTAATAGAAACATTAAAAATAAATAACATTTGTACTATGAAAATGATAATTTTTTATGAATATTAAAGAATTTTCACGAAATGTGACAACTTAAAATTTACATATTGCGGAATACATTATTTAGTATTTATCTGCCGTAAGAAAAATATAATTAAAGGCAGTGTAATGCAAATTAGCCTGTCTCCATTTTTCATCTTTTTTTCCGAATTGGCAATCTAATACCCTCCAATAACACAACAAAAAAAAAGTAATCAACAACAGGATTTTCCAGAGACTTCGGGTCTAAACGGTTCGCGATATCTAAACGCATTTTTGCTTAACAATGCAGAATCATAGGGTAAGTAGAATGCTTTAGAGAAATGGTCCCCTCTCCCCGCGACAGTCTTGGCGCCGCGAAAGCCACCTTCCCCGAAGGCGATTGTTGCAAGGACTGCTAAGGAAATATTGTCCATTTAATTCAAAATCACTTGTCAAAAGGTCTAATATTATACTAAAATTACTATCAAAATACCAACATATGAAACATCATTTTAATTCTCTTTTCATGATCTATACATCACTAGTGAGAAAAATATATAGTTGCATTTAAAAAATCAAAGGCGATTAAATTTCACGAAAACTAAAAATATTATATACAATTTCTCTATGACATGCCACTGCCTCATGATTTCGCATAGTTCAGAGAAAACTCCATTACCATATCCTGAATCGTCTAGACGTTTTGGGGGTGGTCCATAGTTGGTGCATCCTCCATATGCACGCATGGATTTCGAAATAAAGATAGCTTCATTGTAATAAAACATCTATTTAACCTACGACTGATTCTGCTGCTAAATGATTAAATGCTGTTACGATGAGAACGGATTAACCACACTATTATTGTCATGGTACTTAAGTTTCCAACCTGCATCATTTTCAAGTAAAAAAATCGTATTGGAGTCTCACCAAAGCCATATGTGCACTCGTGTCTCAATACGGTTGCATAACAAATGTGGCATTGACGATTCTTGTTCAGCCATGGGCATCAGAGCGTTATACGGGCAATTCGTGAAGCAGACACTCAGGCTGCCGCTCAGGCATCACACCACGGGCGGCTGGGCTCGCCGCTAGTCGCGCTCATCAGAAGACGCTCGTCCTCTTCATATTTCGGCGATCATTCACAAACCCTCCATGATGAAATTTAGGTAAACATTCCGAATACACGTATAAACTAGTGGCACTACAACAGCATATACTTCTTCGTTCTAATTGTAACGGTGAAGTCATGCAGACGTGTTAAACCGCTTGTGTAAATAACTAAAGAGCATCTACTTCGCTGCCCGGGAGACGTCGCGTCCTACGCACAGATTCCTACGTTCACGCCGTCATGCTGCGATCTTGCCTAGGGTGAATGCGTGTTGTTCTAAAGCATAATCGGTGTAAAAAGAATGTCATTGAATGCGCGATGGACAGAGCGTGGGTTTATGAGGAACGAGGTTTTCCCCTAACCGCCAGCCGGTTGGCCGGACGATCGGCAAATGCGGGGAAAGCATCCACCAATCAGGCAACAGTGGGTTGGGAGAAGGGGTCTGCCCATGGTCGAACGTCAAGGAGCAGCAAGTACCGTGCGCTGGCGCGATCGGGTGTCCCGGGAAATAGATGTTTCCTGGAGACGTAGGCCTTGATCGGCCATTTTGGAAATGTACGATAATTTCAACGCGTAATATTACACGTCACTTTATTGCACAATTAAAACGTATTGCGCCTACAGAGTCGTTAAGAGTTGATCCTCGAAAGGTAGACTGATTCTGCGGAAGATTATTCGACTGCACCACACATTCGTCTTCAAATCATAACTATAAGATACAAGAGATTGAATCGACAAGAACTGTATTTAATGAGATACGATCGACATAGGAATGTGGATTTTCTTTTAAAATTTCCTGCAATTACATTCGTAAGGTTCGCTTCACTATGGATTGAAACATTCAGCAACTCATTCATAGATTTCTCCAGCATTTTCCATCATAATTTCAGAGAATTTAAACGGCGGTCTTCCACCGGCGTTCTCATTCATGAATTGAAGAAAAACAAGCTTATGTGAGTCCTTTGTGTGATTATGAATATCTCAGTTCAGCTAATTATTTTAAGTTTATTTGCAAACGTTTTGTCGGCATTGAAGTTCGGCTCTCTTCGTTAGAATGTGACGGACGCATTGCGAGCATCCCTGCACTCAAGTGACTGAAATTTTAGGTTATAACGATCGTGTTTGCCCGAATCAAACTCGGCAGACAATGGGAATCACTCTGCTCAAACAGTTTCGTGTGATACATACAGCATCCTGAAACGCTAGTCTAAATTTATTTCAATGAGGTGTCTAAAATACTCATTTCGACATATCTTATTTTGCACTCCAGAACACAAGACAAGATCAATGTGGCTATTTGTTTACCTCCGTAAATGTTACCTATACTTTCTTAAGTAGTATCTACTGCTAAGGAACTCAAATCTCTACAGTAGCGACTGTTGTTTTTTTTTTTTTTCAAACAACAAACTTATTAGTGAGCGACACACCAGTTTGGTAGACTTATTTTCTCTTAGCGCATCAGTGCACAAAAGCTATTTATTTATTTACGTCAAAAACAGTTAAAAACTATGTGTGATATGGTTTGAGAAGAAGTTAATTCAAAATTACATTACAAGATAGATCACAAAATATTACAGGACTACGTTTTATTCGAAACTCTATTATAATGTATTTACATTGGCATACAATGCGTGAAACAAAAAAATGAAAAGCAAAATTAGGGAGTATACTGAGGGATTCATTTAATATTTAATATCTGGTTCAGAAATATATTAGTATATACACGGATAAATAAAACAAGCATACATGTTATCAACACATGCGTCGTTCAGCTTAAGTACATCAAATCCAACCTAGTCTATTTTCTTCCGCATATTTCTTCCGCCAAGAGCACAACGGCAAAGTCGGAAACACATATTTTGAGGAGTGCAGGATTACGGAGCATTTCGACTGCTCGTCTCCGGAGTTTCTCGCTGAGTGGAATCTCTCTCCTCGTTCCTCAGAGCGAAATCCACGAGTGCGTGAGCGGCGCGGGGCGACGGACCTCCGTGCGCCAGTCCACGCGTCGCGACACGCGCACTTCCACGAACGCCTGATCCTCGGGAGCGAACGTAATCGGCTTACGGCAGGGCGCTGCTTCCCCTCTCCCCTCTCACCCCTCCTGCCACGCATCTCCATCGCCGACCGCTTCTTCCACGAAACAAACGAGGTTCCTTCCCAACGACCCGCTGCACGTCTCCGTACGTCCTTTTGTCGACGGCCGTGACTGACTACGGTGACAGACGAAGACGGTGAAAGACGACAACGATGACTGTAAAAGTGACAGTGACGATGACGGTGAAAGAGACGATGACGGTGACGGTGACGATGACGGTGAAAGAGACGATGACGGTGACGGTGACGATGACGGTGAAAGAGACGATGACGGTGACGATGACGGTGAAAGAGACGATGACGGTGACGATGACGGTGAAAGAGACGGTGAAAGAGACGATGACGGTGACGGTGAAAGAGACGATGACGGTGACGGTGAAAGAGACGATGACGGTGACGGTGAAAGAGACGATGACGGTGACGGTGAAAGAGACGATGACGGTGACGGTGAAAGAGACGATGACGGTGACGGTGAAAGAGACGGTGACGGTGAAAGAGACGGTGACGGTGAAAGAGACGGTGACGGTGAAAGAGACGGTGACGGTGAAAGAGACGGTGACGGTGAAAGAGACGGTGACGGTGAAAGAGACGGTGACGGTGAAAGAGACGGTGACGGTGAAAGAGACGGTGACGGTGAAAGAGACGGTGACGGTGAAAGAGACGGTGACGGTGAAAGAGACGGTGACGGTGAAAGAGACGGTGACGGTGAAAGAGACGGTGACGGTGAAAGAGACGGTGACGGTGAAAGAGACGGTGACGGTGAAAGAGACGGTGACGGTGAAAGAGACGGTGACGATGAAAGAGACGGTGACGATGAAAGAGACGGTGACGATGAAAGAGACGGTGACGATGAAAGAGACGGTGACGATGAAAGAGACGGTGACGATGAAAGAGACGGTGACGATGAAAGAGACGGTGACGATGAAAGAGACGGTGACGATGAAAGAGACGGTGACGATGAAAGAGACGGTGACAATTTCGGTGAAAGTAACTGACAATGACGGTGAGAGTGATGGTGGTGACGATGTTACGTTGGCGACGGTGACGAAGACGACGGCGAAAAAGACGAGATATGTCCGCCTTTCGTGCTTGAGCATCCATCACCAACATACTCGTCTTCGCCAACACCGCCGCTGTTCTACTTCTTTCTCCGATACCGTGACCGTGATATAGCTACTAACCGATATCACTGTCACTATCAATCATTATCTTCGCCGTCTCCCGCCACGTTCTGCCATTGTCGCTGCCACACGCTGAGCCGTGACCATCGCAGTCGCCGTCTAGTTCGGCCTTAGTAGCTGGTAATGCAGCGCTCGCTGTGGGCGACATAATCCCGACTTCCCTCAGGGTTTCCACTTTCGAGCAAAAACCCAGTCAGCGGTTGGTGAAGCTGCCTAGGCTAGAGTGTTACTTTAGCCTCTAGCTTGGAAGCCGAGGAATAAATGTAATAAAAATGTACATTTGCCAGACGCTTTTAAGCTGCTAAAAGAGGGTTTACGAGTTACATTAAACGCAGTATGGGCGGATTATCTTCTGCGTTCGGAGAAAATTGTGCATATGAGATATTATCTTTTTACGATACGAAAGGTACATCAATCTGCAATTCCGAATATGATCCCACTTTAGATCCAGATAGTGCATATTGAAAAAAGTTCGCCGCGTTACAGACAATACCAATGATAATAAAATTATACATACAACATGCATAAAACAACATACTTATAAAGTCCGAACACATTTTTCTCTTTATTTTTCATAAATTTTTATATTCACACTGACTACGTATAACGCTCCCGCGTCCAGGAATCAATTTACACTGCATTCACCCAACCATACACGCCCTCGTTATTTTCAATTAATTTGAAGGAAATTTCGTTACCGTTGCGGCCTCTCCGATTGAAAAATATTCAAAGGACAGCCGTATTTCAGGGATTCTAATTTGTACAATTGTTTATGAAAATACAAACCACCTTATTTTTTAATTTATTATATGATAATCAATAAAACAAATAATTTCAATATCTAATTATCAAATAAATATTTGTACTATCACGTTTCTATTCTGTATTCTATATTTGTATTAGGTATTTCATTACAACTCCAGGGAGCACATCTGGCATGCCTGTTTCCCGAACGGTGTTGTTGTTTGTATTGCTAACAATACCAGTGACAATATACGCGTTCTTCCCCTTTAATTTCATTATGTATCTTTTCTGGCTCACTACCTCTTAGAACAAAAAGACTCCTCTCCCTTTGCTCTTGTTCGGGGAGGGGGGTGCTCTTTGCTTCGACCCGAGATGTGGTGGCCAGTGACGAATGCAGGCTGGGTAACGCCCTACACGCTGGTGACGTGGCCTCACAACCTGAAACGACAACTCAAGCAACTCTGAATCAACACAACAAATAAACCTACGATGACTAAAATCGTTTATGGTGATGAAATGACATACAGTATGCTAAGTGCCGGAAAGCCTAATTTTAAAATCCTGTTCGTTGTGTGAAATTATTGCCCGTGACTCGCAGAAATTGATGTGGCAACCTTTCATTTCATTCGAATTAAAGGAGAGACGAGTTTCCCCAAGAATTGGCCTAAAAAATTTGTTTATTGCAACTTCATGTCTATTAATTTAAGAAGCACAGAGACATAATACATTACACTCTCCTCTACGAATAGTCCAAAGATGATAATGATTTATTGTCGATTTGGTAATTTACTCGCTTGATGTAACTGTATACTGTTGGCCGTGAGTACAATAAATACATGCTGGCAGACGTAAACGTATAAACATCTTGGAGTAGGGAACGGTGGGAACAGTGCATAACGGAGTAGTGTGAACCAATCTTAATTTTTTACTTTTGTTTGAGAAATTTTGGAGGACTTTGGATGGTGTGTTGGAAACACACACTGCTTACTAGGTGATTTTCTTTTTAATCGCTACTTGGAACAGACATTTCTTGAAGAGAAGTAACCAATACAACAATACAAGGTAATGTAAATAATTTTGCTATTTGTAATTTTATTTTTGTAAGAAAAACAGAATACACAACATACATACATACATACATTGATTTTGTGAATCTATTATCTAAGGTTTTATGTATTTGCCCGAAAACACGAAAATGTACTTCTTACTGTCACATAGTTTCAACTGTTTTAATGTAAAGTAAAAAAAAAAAATAAACACCCACTTTGACTGTAAAATGGCTGTATCTATATTACCAATTTCGAATAACCAGCTCAGGCTTACACTATTTGGATGAGTGGTCTTTGTCTCTGGTATTTTTTGTATATTCGAAAAAATATGTTTACTGTACCAAAACGTTTCCTACGTAGTTGCGAGATCGAAACATTCATAGACACTGACGTTCAGAAATTCGTGTCCCAATAGCGACGGATTTTGCGACATCAGGCAAATAGGTGATTCTGACGATACAAACTACCTGGATACGAGCTCTATAGATTAGATTTATTCAGTCAAAAAACAGTAAAAACTGTATGTGACGTAGGGGGGAGAAGATTATCTTTTTTTTTTTTTATTTATAACAAAAAAATTTACAATCTATTTTTTACAAAATAATAAGTAAATATGTTGTTGTAGACTTGTTATGACAATGATTGATTTCCAGTGAAGGTATCCCATCGGTACTCTTCATCTATTTCTTCATACTATAACAAAAAGCAAGTATTATTTTGGGTTGGCTACAAGTGGGATAGTTTATTAGCTGGGGGTAATGTTTCAGTTATTTGTTGAAAATCTATATGGGAGTTGTAGGGGTGAGGTTCTGGTTAGTCGATGGATATCTGCACTATTGTCTAGGATGTTGAGGGCTAAGTGGTTTGGATGGTTTTCAAGGCGCTGGAGATAGTTTGAGCTGATAAGTTCTATTCTTTCCAAGACAGTGGGCATTTTTAAGTCCTTGTGCAGTGCTGCATTTGTGATGAACCATGGTGCTGCCGCGATCATTCTTAGGGTCTTGGATTGAAATCTCTGTATGATCGAGAGATTACTCTTGCTTGCTGTGCCCCAGATTTGGATACCGTAGGTCCATATTGGAATTATGATAGCTTTATAAATCAGCAGTTTATTTTCCAGTGATAGTTTTGAGTGGTATCCTAGTATCCAGTATAGTTTTCGTGTTTGAAGTTGAAGGTGCTTCTTTTTGGCTAAGATGTGATGCTTCCATGTTAGCCGTTTGTCTAGATGTATTCCCAAGTATTTCACACTTTCCACCTGTACTATTGGATTGTTGTTGATGTGGACAGTAGGGCATTTGTTTTTTCTCAGGGTAAAGGTTATATGGGCTGATTTATTTTCGTTGATTTTTATTTTCCACTTTTTGGCCCAATCTTCAATCATTGTGAGATGTTCTTGTAAATGTCTTGATGCGTCATTGGGGTCGTCATCCGAAGCTAATATGGCCGTATCATCTGCAAAAGTGGCTATGGTTGTTTTATCTGATTTTGGTATATCAGTAGTATAGAGCTGGTATAGGATAGGGCCGAGTACACTACCTTGTGGTACTCCTGCCTTGATTGGATGGAATTCAGATAATTCATTTTGATATTTGATTTGGAAGGTGCGGTGGGATAGAAAAGATTTGATAATGTTGAAGAAGGGATACGGTAGAAAATTCTTGAGTTTAAATAAGAGTCCATCGTGCCAGACTTTGTCAAAAGCTTGGGCAATGTCTAGAAAGGCGGCTGAACAGTATTTCTTTTCTTGGAAGCAATTCTCAATGTACTTGGTGATTCTATTAACTTGTTCGACGGTAGAATGCTGTTGTCTAAACCCAAATTGATGATCAGGGACTAGGTTATTGGTTGCAATGTGAGGACGTATTCTTGATAGAAGAAGTTTCTCAAATACTTTGGATAGAATGGGAAGTATACTGATGGGACGGTAGGAGGAGGGTTCATGTGGAGGTTTCCCAGGCTTGAGAAAAACTTGAATTTGGGCTACTTTCCATTGCTCCGGGTAGTGCCCTGTTCTTATAATGCTGTTGAACAATGCAGTAATTATAGTCTTGCCTTTTCGTGGTAGTTCTTTGAGAAGAGGTGTTGTAATTAAGTCATAGCCAGGAGCTTTTTTGTTTGATAAGGCGTTTATGGTTTTGGTAATTTCTCTGGGAGTGAAGTGCGGGATTGGAAGAGTCATTTGGTTTGGGGAGTTAAGATAATCTCTGATTTGTTGCTCTTGGTTAGTATTTATAATGGGATGAGTCTGGAATACATTAGCAAAGAATTTGGCGAAGGTAGACACTTTTTCTGTGGGGTTTCTTGCCCAACACTTGTTTTCGTCCCTGATTGGGGGATTTGATTTGGTCGGTTTTTTTAGCTTCCCTGTGGCTTTAAATAAGGAGTAATTGGTATCTTCTGTTGGGGTAAGGTTGGTTATGAAATCTTGAAACCTGTTGTTGTTGAATTCGTTTAGGAGGCGTTTTAGTTGCCTAGTTGCTCTGTTGTAGTTGGTACGGTCTTCAGGATATTTTGAAGTATGCCAGATTCTTCTTAGTCTTCTTTTCTCGGCTATTTTGTTCAAAAGAACTTTTGGATATTTCACGCAGCCTTGGGTGTAGTGAAGTTGCGGTGTAGCGGTCCAAGCTGCTTCTTGAATATTTTGTATTAAATACTCAGTCGCTTCGTCTATGTGGTCAGCTGATTTTAGTGGGAATCGGATGTTTGTTTTCATAGATATCTGTTTTCTATACAAGTTCCAGTTTGTCTTTCTGTTCGTTAGTGACGCGGGAGGGGATTGTAGAATAATTTTGTTGCCGACGAAGATTATCTGCGCACGTTTTCGTGAGTTCCAGAATTCCTTCCCGTCAGTTTAACTATGAATAGTTGAAAGATGAGTAAAAGTTTGACATAAATGAGTAAAAATAAATTTTAAAAATCGCAAGAACAGCAATATTTGAAAAATAGTCATTTTCATTTCCATTTCGATAAACTTTGACTAGGACGAACAAGGGACGATTGCGGGCAGTTCGTGGCCAGCTCGTTAGAGTACTATTCGGGCATTTACCTGGTACTAACCGGAGAAACAACGGACAACTACCTATCAGAGCGGCCGGCCGCTAGAAATCTCGTCTACACAGTGGCTGAATCCCGACCCAAGTACCGAGCTGGTGACGAAATTGCGCCATGACGCTGCAGCAGCAGTAGTTTTCACCCAGAGCCATCTCAGCCCGTTCGGAAGCGGCGGAGTCGCGTCGCATCACACGGCGCGTGCAAAGCGCACGCCCCACCCGCCCTCCACTTCGCCACCTCGGCAGCGCGCGCCGGCCACGCTGCGTCGCCAGGGAAGCCCTTTCCCAGCCTGTGCCCTCCCCCCCCCGCGCGATCCCGGTGCAAATCCCGAGGGCGCGAGAAGCCGTCCTACGTGTCCTTTAGCCCCCCCCCCCTTCGACCGCTGGAACCGTCTCGCGTTCTCCGTGTATCTGTTTTTCCAAGTTTCTCCGCCTCTCCCCCGCCGTTTGCAAAGTCTCCGGATTAAAGGTTCCCACTTCCAACAGGCTGTGGTGGAGGGGATCAAAGAGGAATTCTAAACGTAAGGGTAGTTATCTATTGTGGGTGCGGAAAGCTCCAACCAAATTCTGACGAGTTGGTTCTACGCGAATTGTTATCCCGGATCCCACACTCGCTCAACGATGTGTAGAATTCATTCTCCGTTTGTGAGTGGACAAGAATATGATCACTGAATTTCAACGAACGGGGAAAGTTTAGAGTCGGGATACGGTCTACCGGTTTCTCAATACGAGCCCTGAAGAGGATATTCAACATTTCCGCAGTTGGTGATGGGATCTTCCAGTGATCAACCTAGATATTTTGGAAGATGCACTCGCATTTAAGCTAACAGTTATCGTTCTGTGGGAGATTTAGTGTGTCCTTGCATATTCAAATGATTTTATCACCCCTCCAAAGTGATTTTTAGAGGCAGATGGAGGCGTCCTGTGCTCACAAGATTCGATTACATCCCGTCTAATTGGCTTACTTACACACGGGACGATTTTCCAAGCAAATTGTCGGCGACAGCTTTAGCGCGGTATGTTTGCAGCGCGGTATGGTGCCGAGTCCATGCGTCGACAAAGCAATGAAATGGTCAGAGAGGGGAGAAAATGAACTTTTCTGAAATGCCAATTAAAAAGTTTATAGATATTTCATGCTTTTGTTCTATAACTACGAATTGTACAGAAGCAATCAAAGGATCTTCTCATAGCTAGCTCAATTATGACGGAAGAGCTATTAAAATTCTATTTTCGAGCTCCAAAACGTCCTTTATTATATACCATTCCCTTCGTTCACTATTAAGATTTTAGTAAAGGATTCAGTATCGGTGTCTTTCGAATAAAGTGAACTTCTCCGTAGGGCCCACCTCAACTTATCCCATAATCAGTTGCCTCGAACAACGGAAATCAATTTTTCGCAACAAAACTCCTTCTTTCGTGTTTCACATCTGTTACCAACTGTAGACTGTACTGCTGATAGCAATAAATAAGTAAATCTAGGCTCATATATTATTCATAAATAGATCATACATCGTTTGTACGGTGTGTGAAAACGACTTGTGATAAAACCAGAATCACATACTACAATGCCCTGATACTACGTGGGTTCACTCGAGCTTTTGCTGGATTATTTTCGGCCGAATTCGATAGGTATTCCATGACTTTCAAAAAGGCAATTTCCGCATGCATTAGAAGTAGGTGTTCGCGTGACGTATAAAGCGATGAAAGGCAGGGCTGGAGACGAAGTTGCAATTTCAGAACAGCAGTGAAGACAGGGACTACAAAGCAAGGGTTGTGATGAGGTAAGAATTATCGTCTGAAGATGGGCCGGGCGTAGAAAACTTCATTAATATCAGCGACGAGAACCCGGATAAAATCACTTTTTCATGCATAAAACAACGAAGACGCACAAAGTGACTGTATTTCGACAACAACGCTGTAGTTGAATGAAAATTAATAGAGAATTACACCGTAACATTATTACATTTGACACACATTACGACTCTCTCAATGTCTCGGAAATTCTTCAAAGCGTAAAGAGCGATTAGGATGAGCAGAATTTAGCTCTAGATACTAAATAAGTCAATCAGAAGGAAATAGCGATAAATGGGTCCTTGCAAGCACAATTAATACTGCGTTTATTTAATCTTACTAAAATAATTTATTTTAGTAAATCAAAATTGCATCGCTAGTTACAATCAATTGTTTGTATCCCAATAAGGAATTTCAATACCAAGAAAACAAGAATTTCTTTTTTTTCTCTTTTTTTTAGCTATTACCACTAATAACGAGTCTATATTCCGTGGTACACAATGATCCAATAATAAAATTACTTTGTAGTTCCATTCATTGAAACAATGTTCGGTCCCTGCAAGAGGATGTTACACTTTGGCAACCCACGCCCAGGTCAGTGAAAGGAACCCCCTCTCGCGATACGAAAATCGCTAGTGATCAGCAACGCAGGAGAAGGAAAAGTAGAATTTCGCCCTCCAAGACCTCGCCCATTGCGCACTGCGAGATGGCCTGGAGATGGCTCTGAGTGTCTGGATCGCGGCGGGGCGTCGAGCTGTACAGCGCGAGGAGGGGCAGGCGGGGATGGAGGTAGGAGGCAGCGCGTTGGATGGAGAGGGGCAGAACCTCTCTCCGTCTCTCTTTCCCTCTCTCACTGTAATCGAGTCAGGTGGCGACCTACGGGCTCTCAGCGCTTCCTCGAGCTTGGAAATGAGTTTGGAAATGTCATTTAGGGCAGCGTGGCGGCGGCGGCGGCGGGCGTTGAGGCGTGCGGCCGGCGGGGAGCACGGACGGGAGGGGAGGGGAGAGGAGGGGAGGGGAGAGGACGGGAGAGAAGAGGCGGAGAGAAGAAAAGCGAGCTGCGGGATGCTGGAACGCGCGTACGCTCGAGGACAACCAGCTCCGCAGAGACCTGTAACGACTACAGAGAGTGTAATCAGTAGCCCTCATACGAAACGCTCAATGGGTGATTGATAGTTATTCCGGGCGCGTCAACTACTATGCTTATTAGTGACGTAAATGTAGTGTATGTTCTTCCTCGAGCGGTGGTGGTGGTCTTCCCTCGCTGGACGGCGAGATCCAGTGCCGACCTACCGTCAGCTAACGGGTTTTCCCTAACAAGATTTTTTTCCATCAGCTGAGCACCCCCCCCCCCAGCCGGCACAAACTAAGCGCCCGACCGGTCTCTTGGCATGAGCGGTAGTGTAGTGCATTTGTGTGTGTGTGTGAGTGTGTGTGTATGTGTGTGTGTGTCAGAAGGGGTGACGATAGGATAAGGAAGGGGTAGGAAATATCACACGCGGTGCGTGGCCCGCAAGTTAGAATACTGCTCCGGCATTGACCTTGTGTTGATCAGAGAAACCACGGAAAACTACCGATTAGAGCAAACGGCCGCTAGAATTCTCCTCCAGACAGCGACTGGAATCTACTTAGCTGACAAGCTAGTGCCGAAAATCCTGCCACCGTCGGGCCTCGAACCTAGGGTCTCCCTGATAGAGGGACCGCAATGACATCATTGGACGCCCTGAGCCACCTCTCCCGGTCAATGGATGAATTTTTGTCGTATGATCACAATGCTCTCAATGACTGATTGATGTTTCTTGACCCATTAATGTGCGTACATTAAATTTACTGTACACGTACATTAAATTTAATGTTCGTACATGATAATTACATTGACGTACTATAACATTAAAGGTAATGCAAACATTTCTAACTGTACTATTTACTTCTCTTTCAAGTTCAAATTCTTCTATTCCTAACACGACATGGCTTACTGTTGCTAGTATCAATAGAACTCTTATAATGCCCTTCCAGCCGTACATTAATTCACAGTAAAGTTAACATAATTTCTGACAGGATTTCAAAAACAAACTTTTGTAACGAACAAGAATTTTCTGTCACTTGTAGGGAAAAGGATAATCCTTCTCGGAAACCAGACCAGTCATTTACTAGAAGTGCAAGAACGAGTGAGTACAACAAATGCTGACTTCAGAGGAGTCCTCGACGCCACCAACACACTTCAACGCGTCAGCATTTATATGCATTTCACAGCCAATTCGCTCCGACATACATTTTAATTGAGAAATTAATACACGTAATAGGTTGACGCACATAATGAGCGTGCATTACCAACACGAAGATTTCCTAAAGCTTTCTTGATTTGCGATGGCACAAATAATCCGGAAACATCAAAGTGTCGTTCAAAAACTTATAGATACCTGTCCAGATATATTTTCAATTACTATTTCTAAAAAAAGTTCAAAGGTCCACAACAATTGGTTTTGGACGCAGAGAGGTACCAAAACACTGGCTCGGTAGACAAAGTACAATGGAATCACTAACGGTCAACAGGCAAAAAAGGGTATCTTGCGGCGCTCTGACAACACAACGTATATACGCGCGTGCGCGCGCGAATACAAGCCCCTAAGAAGGCGATGTAGAAGCTGCTAAATTCCTCCGGGGCTTCACATGTTCGGTCAGTTGTCAAATTTGCGATACTTTTAATGTATATGTATATGTATGTATATATATATATATATGTATATATATATATGTATATATGTATATATATATGTATGTATATATATGTATGTATATATATATATATATGTATATATATATATATGTATGTATGTATATATATGTATGTATATGTCAGTTTTGTATTGGCCTTTCAGGCAATACAAAACTGCATCAAAACAATCATTCTTCCTTTGATTATCGATTTTTTATTAGCAGAGCTTGAATTCTGATGACATAGAATGACTTCAAATAGGGGCAAATTACGTAATTTTAAAAAATACTTAAAAATTTGTAAGATATTTCAACACTTCGTGATTGATGTTTACCGTACAAAGATAGCTTATCAAGAGCTATGCCACGAAATTTTATGGTCAGCGACGTCAAATGCTTTCGAAGGATGTAAATATATTCCAATAGGAGCTTCACTTTGACCCACTTATGAAGTATTTTAGTTAGAAGCAAATTACTTTAAGAATTACAAGAAATTTGCCTTTGACCACTTTTTTCACCCCGAAAAGCCAAACACGCAAAATACAGAAAAAGGCTCCAAACCCTCATTTGTTAAATGTGAGTTTGTGAGCGCCGCAAAAGATATCTACACTACAGAAATAATGCAAGTGATTATCATGTAGACACTGTTAAGAACACAAACGTGTATTTAAGCCGATACACGACTTGTTGCGGCGTATTTGAATGGAAACTCGCGTATCCGCTAGGTTGGAAAGAAAACCCAACGCTACTTCCAATCGGGACGATTCACGCTTTCTTTCCCTTTGCGCACAGAAGAAGGAAGGAAGTGGGGTTTGCCACACAATTTTGGGAGATCAAAATACAGGGAGAAGGCAGGAGCACTTCGGATGTGGCCAAATTACCAAACCGACCGCTGCCATTCGTTTTCCCTACCGACGCGCTCTCGCTTCAAAGCGCTTCTTCGCTTCAAAGCCCGGAGTCCGCCTTCGCAAATAGACGCCCGTCCCTGCTGCTCCTCCCACGCGCGGAACGCACACTCTCCGAAGTACGCAACGAAGCGACAGGAAGTGCCTGAACTGCAGCAGCGGCTTCTTAGAACGAGTTTCCTCCGCGAGGGCTATTTTTGGCAACCCGTGCCTTCAATTGATGCTAAAGGGCAATCGCCAAGACGTGCTTGGCCATCGTCTCAATGACAAGAAGTTGCGAATGTAAACCGGAGTTTCAAAAATTGTTTTTATCTATGGTTAAGTCACTACATGCACGAATTTATTATAACAAACACGGTATATAACAATCAATAACACACTTTTAATATCAAATTGCCTTACATTACGACCGCTCTATTCGTCGGAAAGAATACAGCTTGAATGCCGGCACGCTGATATTTAATGAGCAGCTGCATGCACTCACCATGCACTTTCTTTTTAGCTATTAATACTAGCGAACGAAACGCGTTTCCTTTCCAGAATACGTCAATAAACCTTTAAAAACGTTATTTCATACACAAGGTTGAAATTATCTCAAACAGCTGAATTCACGATTACGTTTTTCATATTAAAATGAAAAATTCCCCTAAAAATTGTTTGGGGAATAACTTTGATTCTATTAACTTTCTTTCCTCAACAGAAGAAAGCAAATACTTCAAAAAAATTATTCTAAAGCTGATGCGTAATAGTCTTCGCCCGGAACATAGTTTCCTGGTTTACAACCAGTGCATTATACTGATGCCTTTTAAAATAAAGAAAGAGACAAGCAATGAAAACAAGATACAGGAAATAGAAAATAAAGATACATCATGAGAAAGGAAGCAAAGAAAAGCAATGAAACTAAACGCGACAAAACAACAAAAACGCACTAAAGGAATTAGAACAAAGGACATTAGCTACTTGAACAGCACAATCCATTTCCCATCCAGTCGAATAATGTGGTGGCCTGTGAAACACAATCCGGGCGGTCACACAGAGCACGTAACCTCACCGCCTCACCGCAGCGAGACGCTCCCTCGGCCATTAGTAATCTGGGAGCGCGGCGGGTGCGTGTGGCCTTTGTTCGGCGGGCCAGCGGCGGGCCAGCGCCGGGGCCACCCGAGGCCCCACGGCGGAGACATGCTCCGCTCCGCACCTGGCGCCGCGCGCCGCCTCGCCGACACTCCACTTCCGCCAGATGCGCACGCAGCCTCAGCCGCGCTCAGGCCCGCTCCGCTCAGCCCCTCTCCGCTCCGTTCAGCCCCGCCTCGCTCCGCTCAGCCCCGCCCCGCTCCGCTCAGCCCCGCCCCGCTCCGCTCAGCCCCGCCCCGCTCAGCCCCGCCCCGCTCCGCTCCACCCCGCTCCGCTCAGCCCCACCCCGCTCCGCTCAGCCCCACCCCGCTCCGCTCAGCCCCACCCCGCTCCGCTCAGCCCCACCCCGCTTCGCTCAGCCCCACCCCGCTCCGCTCAGCCCCACCCCGCTCCGCTCAGCCCCACCCCGCTCCGCTCAGCCCCACCCCGCTCCCCTCAGCCCCGCTCCGCTCAGCCCCGCTCCGCTCAGCCCCGCTTCGCCCCCCCCCGTTTCTCATCGCCTCGCCCGGCCCGCATCACCTCATCCCGCACCGCCCCGCTCCAGCCCCGCCCCGCCCCGCTCCCGCCCCGCTCCAGAACTTCAGTGCTCCCAAATACCAAATTTTCATTACAGCTGTTTCCAAGACAGCATTTTTTCTGGGCTTTTAATAACAAACAACAACATACGTAAAATGAAACATACTTAAATATCGTTTGTTTTTCAGAAGATCTCTATTTTGTATGATTTTTCGGTCATTTTACTGCAATTTGGATCCCTGCGCGCCAACGCAAATCAGGACGGCGATGTCGCTCGGGTACGCTGCATGGCGCCATGCACGAGCGGACCAAAGCCAGTCATCAAATGCGCGTTAACCGTGGTGAGTTTGAGCGACCGCATGCACACGGCACAGCGAGCCCGCATACACACACACACGCGCGCGCGCGCGCGCGCGCCCGCGTGTAGTATACTTCATGATCACGAACGAAGACGGCTGTCACGGGTGGGATAATTCCTCTTTAATCTCGTATTCTGATCCCAAAAGGTGCTAGAGCTCCCATCACGATGACATACCTTTCTTTCCCCTTTCTTTTTAATGTTGAAACAAGATTTTATTTGCGATATCCGAAAGAAGGCAAAACCAATTTAGTGTCCGTAATGTTGCTTAGAGCGATATCGAGAACAAACTAATTCTTAAAGACGACGGCCTCGGCATCTGATAGAAACCAAGAAGCCAACGACACGAAAATGTAGTCTATAAATGTAGAAAATGTAGTTACAGTTAATATCACAGCTTCAAATGATATACATAACTCTATCCCTAACCTTAATGGTTAGTCTAAAAGTAGTGAGAAAGTTTCACCATCCATGTGTGTGTGTGTGTGTGTGTGTGTTTGTTTGTTCGTGTGCGTGTGTTCCTGTACGTGTGTGCGCGCGTGAGAGGGAAGGAGCGAAAGAGAAAGAGAGAGAGAGAATTTAAGATAAAAGGGGACAGAGGGACAGAGTTACAGAGAAAAGAGGGAGAGAGGAAAGTCAAGTAAAAACTTAAATAAGAGGTAAAATTCAAGCACTAAAATTAAAAGTTTATTGATTTTTCAGTGCTAAAAACATCCCTAAACATCTACATTGACAGATTTAAATATAGTGACTCCCCAGGGTCGGAAACTACAATAAGAAGGGGATACTGTCATCCAATCAAAAGTTTCAAAACCAAACATTTCAGTCGAAACGAAGCTCCCGATGGGATGACAGTGCCCTCTCCTTCCAGCTTCCGATCTTGAGGACTCACTACATTCAACCTGGAAAATACGTGATTGATCATGATATTCCGTCCCAGCTCCTTAGGCTTCCGCGACTACAACGCAGACTATTTATGCGGTTCCCTTTCTCTTATCTCTCGTCCCAACTCCATGGCAACGAGACGATATGTATTCTCTCGATATGCATACCAATGAGAAAGATGGAGGCCTATTTCTTGTTTGTAGAAAATGGCAGACGACAGTCGCGCGAAAGTGAATGGCCTGCAAAATTACCTTAAGCAGCAGAAATGATGATGGAGGTGCTCTTGCTTGTCTGCCTCACGCAGCCCGATGCAAGTGAACAAATGTTGACAAAAACAACAACAACAAACTCGCCGCACCCACTTTCTGTGCGGCGTGGCCAGGACAAGGAAGAGCAAACGTCGTATACAAGGAACATGTTTGGAATACAAGTAGACAAATGTATGTACGCATTTTTGTTTTAGGATTATGCAAATAGGAAAATACATGTAGGATTATGTATGTATGTCTGGGTAGGTAAGTATATTTACACTATGTGTATATATCCTAATATGTACACTTACATCAGAATAAATATGGAATGAACGAAGTAAGAGGGGGCGTACAGTTAGTCTACAGACATTCTTTTGTGTCAGTATGAGAATGTAGCCTCGTTTAACATTGACCAGATTGAGATACACAACCAACATCGAGATCAATACTTTCACAAGCTACACCGGACGCACAAATACAGCAGCCCTCATAAATTCATTAGAACAACGAAAACGCCTACCTCGCGCGCTAGCAAACGTTTACACAGCTTCGGGAACTGCATCTTGCGAATCATTTACTTCGCAACCGAGCACGCTTTTTCCTTCATTGCAGGCACGCGGCTGGCTCGACGGGGGCTTGTCCAAGCACACACACAGTCCCGCTGGCGGATTTAGGCGCACGCGCGATTTCGGCGGTGACGCACGGTAACCGGCTGCGGCGGCTGCGGGTGTGTGCGCTTAGACCCAAGCGCCGTAAATACGCCTGCGAGTGATAACGTACACGCAATATCGACCGCGTCCAACGCGACATGGCTCGGCTCTCGCGCGTAGAAGGAGAGGCGCACCGGTCTAGACGGCGTGAAAAAACACGGCAAGTGCTGACGTTGTAAAGGAAGCCTATCGGGACCAAGACCAAATTAGGTGAAATCTTATTAACTCTTTGGGATATATGAGTAACTTCTGGTCTGTTAATTTGAGTGCAATCCCGCAGATTACTTGTGAATAACGATATACGTATTTAAGAACTGAATTTTCTAAATTGAAATTGTCTGTTGCGGGGGATTAAATTATTTATCCAAACTTTCGTGAATCCAAGTTTACCGAATACTGAGTATATACTGGTATATTATGTAGAGAAAATTATGTCATTCTGCGAACAGATCTCTAGATTTGGACCGAAATACATGTTTTGTGTTCTTAGTCACCGAAAAAGTGTTGTTTTTTTTTTTAACACATCTGTTCATTATCGATATTACCGATCCATTTGGTAGAACTTCTCACTCTGCAAATTTGAAATAGTTTTTTTTTTTCGAACCTTTAGAACACGCTCAATTTCAGAAGTATGAGCTTCCTTTGCTTCTTTTCTATCTCCTTTTATCGAATTTCGTTTATACCATTTTCCACCATTAGGAACTAATTAATTTCATTATTTAATTAAAACGCTTCGCTTTCGCCAAGGAAGCAATACGAAGTATTTCTCTCATTAGAACGTTGAAAACCAATAAATGAAAGTGCAGAAACATGTTTCCAGCGTGCATATTATATTCCTCACAATGTAAACCAGTCAGTACACGTCACTTAAAAATCTCTGTGGATTTTTGTCATTATCCGAGTATTTGAAGAAACGAGGGCACAGACTAGAAGCTCATAACCCACAGCCTACGACCATATAAACTATTCCTCTATTGCCGCACTCCCAGACGCGACTTTATATCTCGCAGGCTTTTGGATTGGAGGCTATGAGCGGAGAGCGTAGTACCCAGCACTTGGCCGTTTACGACGTCGCTGCGCCAGCAACGGCAGTCGACGCCCCCGCCGCCCCCGGCGCCCCGCCGCGGGCGAGGCGAGACGCGCCCAGCCGGCGGGCGGCGCCCCGCGGACTGGAGAGCGGAGCGGAGCACGGCCCGGCGCGGGGCGGGACGGGGCGGGGCGGATGAAGCAGAGGCGAAGGCGCACGCCCGCGCGAGGGCAGGAGCGGAGCAGGCAAGGCACGGAAGCGGAGCAGCAACGCGAGCGAAGGCGGCGGCTCCGCAGAAGACGGCAGAGGAGCGGAGAGTAGCAAAGTGAGCGCAGTAAGGGCCCGAAGGGGGTGGCGGGGACGGGGCAGGGCGGGGTGCGGGGAGTTTGGAGCGGAATCGGAGCCCGTGGAAGCGAAGAAGCGGCGAAGGCGACGTACAAAAGGAAGCGAGAGGCAAGACGCCGAAGCGAGGCCGCGTCGCAAGCGCAGCGGGGGCGGAGGCGGAGGCGGGGCGGTGAAACCGAAAGCGCGAGCGGGACAGACCGCGGGGAACCGGGACGGGGAACTACGATGGCGAAGGGGTGGGACGAGGGTCTGGACCGGGGCGAGGGTGGATCGACAGAGGGAGAGGCCGAGGGGAGAAGGGGCGGTCGCAGGGGGCGGGGGCGGAGTACCCAAGCTCGCGCAAAGCCAAGGAAGCGGAAGGCGAGGGCGGGGGGAGGGGTACAAGGGACGCGGAGTGTGGCGGGGCGGGGCGGGGAGGGGCCGTGAAGGTTGGGGGGAGGGTGCGTCGCGCGAGGGGAGGGCGGCGCCCTGCTTGGGCCGTGCGGTCGATAGCGCTGCGAGGCGGGGGTGGCGGGGAGGAGGGCCGGGAGGGCGCGGCACGGAGCAGCGCGGAGAGTGGAGGGGCGAGGCGGGGCGGCGTGGGCGGGACTGCGAAGGGCGCACGACGCGGCGACGTCGGCCGACGGCACCGCGACGTCGCCGATACGACGCACGTCTCGACGAGACCATGAGAACACAAGACACTCGAAATGACAATAAAAAGCACCCATACTCGAAATCCATTATGCATGTGGCATACCATCTGGCGTTATTTGAAAACAATGGCTCGCACGTGAAGATATTCCGAAGGCGGCAACCGAAAATGCCCGACGGGATCCGGAGATGAAGACGGACTTCAGGGGCGGGGGCGGAGGCGGGGACGGCGACAACGGCGGCGTGGGTGCGGCCCTTCTCAGACGCCGTCGCGGCCGCCTATGGCGCATTCTTTCATCGTGAGAGCCAGCAAGCACCTGCACGCAAGATCCCGCCTCAACAGATCCACCGGGGCCCACGCGACCACTCGCCGATCCCTTTCCTTCGCCGAGGAACCCGCCTCGAGGGCCCTTCACGCCGAGGAAGAAGACGGAGCAGTATGTCCTCCCTTCCTACGACAGTAGATAAAGGGCCCTCTACACAGGCAAGCCAGGTTGGACGAGTCTGTCAGGCACCCGTAAATCTGTGGCCGCCGCTTCCTGTTTCATTGTTTGCGCAATGGATTGCGTCAATTTTGCAAACGTTGAGCAGGGATTGACAGTGTATAGAGTCATAATTTAAAGACGCACACGGGAACTCTCAATGTATTTTACGGCTCAATTCAGCTTCCTCACTCTAACCTATCTTGATAGTTATGAATTACGGATTTAAATTTTATTCGTACAACAAGCGTTTTGAACTTTTGGATAGTGTTATATAAAATATATATCGTATATCTCATCAGTATATTTTTTATTTCGAAAAAAAGTTGTCTTCAATCTCAGGACCAAAAACATTTTTCTCTGAGATTGCAATGACGGGCGTTTTCTTACGAATGGAAACAAAAATTGATCGCGGCCGTCTGCGGCGAAGTTCAGCTTTTGCACGGCTATATTGTTCAATTTCAATCAATATCTCAGTTGCATAACACTTGCCTCGTGGATTAAACGATACACTCATCTATATTCAAATTTAGCTATTTATTAAGTATTAATAAAAGGCGAAAATTAAAATATAAGCTCCAGAATGTCTCACCTGCGTGTTTCGCCATTATTCGTTCGATCGTACCGCGATATTCAGCAGCAGTCTCTTATTACCATGTAGTACGTATTTTCAGCAATTTTAAAAGTAATATTGAAATTGGTGGAATTAAAGTATCTCCCGAAGAGCTCAAACAGGGACTTCAAAAAATTCAAGAAAACAAAACGTCGATAGAAAACATTCTTCATACAAATTTTTAATTATTAATAATTCGCTATGTATCACTATTCCGTCAAAATGCATTTTGAAAACAATTTATTTATAATCGATTTCCTCGCTAGGCGATAAAGGCATCGTGATGCAGTTTGCACCACCGAAAAGAATGTTGACACACACGAAATAAAATATTACCTTCACATTTACAGGGCAACAGTTTTGGCTTTTTGATAGATAACTAATAACGCAGAATATTAAAATATCAAAAAGCCCCTAAGCAACAATTGTCCAAATAAAAATCAATTACCAACAATTTCCACCGATTTACCACAAGTCAGAAATCGTTAATACAATATAATCGGCGAAAAGGGAGACACTGCAAAACAATCTGAACAATGAGGGTTTCATATTCTAATTTCCTATAAACAACTGCGTATCTCGAAAACGAAAGCCGATCGAATTGCAGAATTTCGCAACTTTTTGAAAGGTAATTGTGATGAGAGAATAACAAAGAAGTTCAAAATTTGAAATTTAATAACAATTTCCAAATTTTCAATTCTAAATTGGGAACGGTTATCTGATGTCACAGAACAGAAAATTGCGAATTAACAATTTTGCAACAATTAACAATTTTAAACAATTGCCAAATGTGCGCTATTTCTGCCGAGGACTGTCCTTAATTTGTCCCCGAGTTGAACATTAAACATACAATTGCAAATCTGCAATTATGATAGTTTTCCTTATTGCAAAATATATGGTAAACTGGACATTTGATGAAATTCATGGATTATGTATGAAATATAATATTGACATTAAAATGTCTATGAGATGTTTATTGGTCTAAAATTAGTGTTATTTTGTCAAAAAGGTGTTTCAACGTATTTTTGTCAAAAAGAAATTTGTTAAAACTCGTGAACAGAATGCGTATATACATTTATTTCAATGGATTTACTTTCATGTTCATAAAATTGTTTCATTACATATATTTTATTCGAAAATATTTCCACATATGATCCAGGGACGTCCGCCATTTCCTACTTCCTATTTTTGCTAGGCCATACACCCCTCTGTTAAGATTGGCTGCGGTGGTTTGTGAGGCCCCGCCTGTGACATTTCGTCATGATAAGGGGTGACCAAGCCGTGCAAATGCTGAACTTCGCCGCAGACGGCCGCGATCATATTTTGTTTCCAAAATTGTACAAAACAATAGCTTTATTATATTCCGTGATTGCTCTTAATACGTATTACTACATACGAAAAGCATTTATTTCAAATCGCATTTGTTATCCATTTTGTTATAAATACATGATATAATGTAACTGCGTTGTATTATTATACATGTTTATTGCTGATCATGAAGCAGAATGCAAATAAACGTCCGCCAAGCAAACGTTCCATTCACATTGCCCGCGTTTAATAAACCAAATATTGATACTACATTTCAATGTGACAGTTACATAGAATATCTAATTACTGTACGTTTGTCAATTTGCTTCATATCCAAGAAAACCCAATAATATTTTTTTCTTTCCCGAAACTTTTCTTGGCGCTAAGTTGACGACCACACATTCTAGAAACGGAAAGTGGATTTGGTAAGGAACTATGAAATAATAATTATAAATATGCTACTAGGAAATAATGGTAGTGATTTAGGATAGCATGCAATACCGTAGTCATCCCATAGGCACAAAGAGTGATAACATCTATGCCTCATTTGTATTCACTATCCTGCGTAGAGATGGTTCTGCAGACGTCATCTGCCACAATAATTGGGTCAGCATTACTTATTTCTATTAAAATTTACATATCTAAACAGAGAATAAGGCATGTGATTGTAACATTGAAGCTTGATTTTCTAAAGGTCAACTTGCAAGTGCGAGGGAAAGGGCACGGGTACCTGCAATAACGCAGCACCCCGTATCTCAGCCATGTGTATCGTCAGATATGCTCCGTGTATCGTGCCGCCCAGCGAGCTGACAATCTACGGGCAGACCGGGGTTAAATGCCCGCTCATCCCATGATGATTTTTTCGCGTAAACGGAGGATGTTTGCTGAAGATTTTCTCGAATTTCTTCCGTTTCTTCGCCTTATTCTTTCATCATTAATATCATCGTTGTCACAAAAACTACGAGTGTAACTTATTTCACAACGCCAAAGACTGCATTTTTTGGTATTATATTTTTATTCACTTGAAGGATTTTAATGGAATAAGCTCTTGTCTGCATGTTTCACCACAGGACATCGCCTTGTTACAGGGGGCCCATCAGTGTGACCAGCCACTGAGCTTTAGGAAGCCAGGGTAATTAGCGCTCTTTCGAGACAGCATCCTAATAACTAACGACTCGCCTGGGGCTCGAGAAACCAAGACAAAATATTCGCGTCCACCCGGCAAGGCACGCGCGCACACGCCGGCTGCCTTTTTTTTTCTTTTGTCCCCTCCACAGTAACCCTGTGAAGGAGGGGAATTTATTATCTATAAATATTTTTACATTACGCTGCTGCCTTGCGGCTTAAGCAGCTACAGGCGGGGCTTTTTCTTACAACTAACTTACAATCTAGACTTAAAGTTATCTTAATTGCACTTTGGCATTACTAACTTACACTAAAATCATTATTGTAATTCTATTTATTTATTCTACGTAAATTGTTTGTATGTATTGGTACATTATTATTATTATTATTATTATTATTATTATTATTATTATTATTATTATTATTATTATTATTATTATTATTTCTATATTCACACATCATTCATACTATTTTCATTATATACATAACCATTCATTCTTCCCGGCTGCCCGCGCGCGCGCGGGGGCGTGTTCGGCGCACGGCGGGCGAAGGGCGCGCTAACGAGGCCGGCCGGCGCGGCGGCTCGGCTCGGCTCCGCTGTGCGCCGCTCCGCGCGCGCGAAGTAGGTCACGGAGGCTGCTCTTTGTGCGCACGCCCCTCGGCGAGAAGAGCCGCTAGGGGGATGGGCGCCGGGTGCAGAGTGCAGGGTGCAGGGAGCGGAGCGAAGCAGGGCCGGGCGGGGAGAAATGGGGGGCGAAAAACGGCGTGGCAGGGCGAGGCTGGAGGGCTGGGGCCGGGTTGGGGCGGGAAAAGGTGGAGAGGGCGAAACGGTGAAATGTGGGGCGAAACGGGACAAGACGAGACAAGACGAGACGAGAGCGTGGTGGGCATGGAGTGGCGAGGCAAGCGCGTGGGGAGATGGACAGGACGCCACGAGCGCGTGCGGGGCGGAGACGAGTGCGTGGCGGGGCGGTGACGAGCGCGCAGCGAGACGGGGCGGAGGTGAGCGCGCGGGGGGGGGGGGAGCGGAGACGAGCGCGCGGAGGGGCGGAGACAAGCGCGTGGCTGGGAGGAGACGAATGCGTGGCGGGGCGGGGCGGGGCAGGGAGAAGAGCCGCTAGGGGGATGGGCGCTAGGGGGATGAGAGATTCCTCCCATTCCCAATAGATACCCTAGAAACACCGACGTGTTTGGAGTTCTGGGTATAAAAAACCAATTCTTGCCGGAGCTCCAAAGGCGGTCAGTGACGGCGCTTAGAAGGGCTCTGGGTCCGAAGGCGCCGCGCATCCTGCGCGACACCGGCCGTGAGGCGAACAGTGACGCACATCGGTCCCACCTCCGGAAAGGTCCGAAGCGCGTCGCCTTCTCCTTCCGCGCGCTGCCTCACGACACGCTTGCTGCCTTGTGCGAGCGAGCGGAGGCAGCCGAGCGCGAGGGGGAAGACTTGCCATCGGCCGAGGGACGCGTGGGGAACGCGACGCCGCGCCCCACCTGCCACGCCTCCCAATGGGCCCGAGCGCCACGGACACTTTGAGTCAAGTCAGTGCCGTGGCGAACAGTGCAGTGCAGTGCAGTGCAGTGTGAATGAATGGGAAGAATGAATGGTTATGTATATAATGAAAATAGTATGAATGATGTGTGAATGTAGAAAAAAAATATAATGTTCCAATAGATACAAACAATTTACATAGAATAAATAAATAGAATTACAATAATGATTTTAGTGTAAGTTAGAAATGCCAAAGTACAATTAAGATAACTTTAAGTCTAGATTGTAAGTTAGTTGTAAGAAAAAGCACCGCCTGTAGCTGCTTAAGCCGCAAGGCAGCAGCGTAATCTAAAAATATTTATGTTAATAAATTCCCCTCCTTCACAGGGTTACTGTGGAGGGGACAAAAGAAAAAAAAGGATGGGCGCCGGGTGCAGGGAGCGGAGCGAAGCAGGGCCGGGCGGGGTGGAATGGGGGCGAAAAACGGCGTGGCAGGGCGAGGCTGGAGGGCTGGGGCCGGTTTGGAGCGGGAAAAGGTGGAGAGGGCGAAACAGTGCAAGGTGGGGCGAGACGGGACAAGACGAGACGAGAGCGTGGTGGGCATGGAGTGGCGAGGCAAGCGCGTGGGGAGATGGACAGGACGCCACGAGCGCGTGCGGGGCGGAGACGAGAGCGTGACGGGGCGGAGACGAGCGCGTGGCGGGGCGGAGACGAGCGCGTGCGGGGCGGTGACGAGCGCGCAGCGAGACGGGACGGAGGCGAGCGCGCGGGGGGGGGCGGAGGCGTGCGCGCGGAGGGGCGGAGACAAGCGCGTGGCTGGGAGGAGACGAATGCGTGGCGGGGCGGGGCGGGGCCGAGACGAGCGCGCGGCGGGGCGGGGCCGAGGCGAGCGCGCGGCGGGGCGGGGCCGAGACGAGCGCGCGGCGGGGCGGGGCCGAGACGAGCGCGCGGCGGGGCGGGGCCGAGACGAGCGCGCGGCGGGGCGGGGCCGAGGCGAGCGCGCGGCGGGGCGGGGCCGAGACGAGCGCGCGGCGGGGCGGGGCCGAGACGAGCGCGCGGCGGGGCGGGGCCGAGGCGAGCGCGCGGCGCGGCGGGGCTGAGGCGAGCGTGCGGCGGGGCTGGGCTGAGGCGAGCGCGTGGCGGTGCGGGGCCGAGGCGAGCGCGCGGCGGGGCGGGGCTGAGGCGAGCGTGCGGCGGGGCGGGGCTGAGGCGAGCGCGTGGCGGGGCGGGGCTGAGGAGAGCGCGCGGCGGGGCGGGGCTGAGGCGAGCGCGCGGCGGGGCGGGGCTGAGGCGAGCGTGTGGCGTGGCGGGGCCGAGGCGAGCGCGCGGCGGGGCGGGGCGGGGAGAGTCGAGGCAGGGCGGCAGCAAGAGCGAGGGCTGGGGAGGGGTGGGTGCTGCCTCGCACGCTCGCCGCCGCCGCCGGCGGCGCCGTGGCAGCACGCGGACGCACGGGGACGCGCTGAGCCGTGCCCCGATTTCCCCCGAGGCGCCGCCGCCGCCGCTCCTCCGCCGCCGCTCCTCCGCCCCTAGAGAACGCCGCCCTCCGCGGTTAACACGGAATCGGACGTCGCGCTAAGCGACGAGCTCCGGGGTTTGGATCACATTATTGGGAAATTACAGTTCACACCTAATAGGACAAAACGCGTATTTGTTTTTATGGCAGTTCGATGGCAACCTAAGTCGCGTGGAGCTCGCTTGCAATATTGTCCATGCTTGTGTCCCGCTTACGGCATGGGTGATACCACAGTGGGGTTTGCTTGACAGTCATTATTATACACCACAATGCGACCCATAGGAACGTCATTCGATCCACAATTATATCGTGTATTTTGATAATATTCATTTCCACAGAGAAGGACACACGTTTCCAGACAAGTTTGAGAGAGATGTTATTTGAAGGTTAGAGACGACGTTATTAGGTTAGAGGAAACAGCAGTGAACAAAGAAATAAATCACTACCTAATAATTGTAAAACGTTATACAGATGAAAATCTTCACGCAGTACGCAAATCACAGGACGGTTAATCTTTACTGACAAAGTTAAAAGCAGTTAGTGTATCTTACAGCAGTTAATGTGTCCACTAAGTGCGAGGAGAATATGCACCTACGTGATACGATCGGTAGGAAAACTCGATTAACGTAATTATATCAGGTTCAGTTCTAATGAAAATGATATCAAATGGGAAACGATGTCTCCTTATTTCCTACAAAAATTATAGAACAGGTATAGATTTCTAGAGATTACTGGTTACAATAGTAAAGTTTCTATGAAGAATTTTCTATATTTTACAACAGAGCATTAGAAATTGAAAGAATTTAACGGCAACTCGTCTTTAATGGTATATTAAACAGTCAAAGGTGAAACATACCGGTTTCAAGTCAAACGTTTTATGCCAATAAACGAGAGGCATACTGAATGAAAAGCACAGTGATAAGACGTAACAACGAGATAACTATACATATCTATTAAAAACACTAATTCAAAAGACGCAATACCACATCTATTATAACAATCTAGTTGTGTCTCACTACGTACACGGGCTGAGTCAACGAAATGACGTTACAAAACGTTACAAAACGTTCCAAACGTCTCTTCCACCGCACCTTCAAAAACTTGCTGACATCTGCAAATCCCTCTCGGAGGGGAGGAACACGAATTTTCTACGTCATTTCCTTCGGTTAATCGCTATTGCAATAAGAAAGTAATGAATTAAGCACATAAATCAATCGGAGGCGAACGCGAATTTCGTTCCTTTTTACGGTGATCAGCTTATGTAGCCAGTCACAAGTTCCCCGGCGGCGGAAATCTACACGCAATCAAATTTCCGGCGCCTGACGACCGAGGGCTGGCGGCGAAACAGCTTCGGGAGCGCGCGCGGCGCGGCTGGCGCAGGGCGGAAGGGGGGAGGGCGGGGCGGAGCGCGACAGGACAAGCTGCATGGGGGAGACTGCTGCGGCACACGGTCACAGGCTGGAGGGTAGAAAGAACGCTGCATCAAAATGCGACCCGACGAGACAGATGGGTCGCTCTCGTTGATCCATCGTTGCTTCTGGGTAGGTCAGCAGCTTAAGTCATTAGATCCGTTAATGTAGTGAAAGTTTTATACCACATGATGGCGGTGTTCCTTCTCGTTTGATGGTGAGATCCGACGACGACCTATTTATTTATTTATTTATTTACGTCAAAAACAGTTAAAAACTGTGTATAACGTGGTGTGAGGAGGACTTAAATTGAAGTTACATTTATGTCTAGAAGCAAAAGAACGGGCCATCTCAGCATTTGCTCGAGGATCATGGAAACTGGACGAAAACTTGATCAAGATGGGGGTCATTGACCCAGAAACTGAAGTGCAATACTTGTTACTGGTTCTTTACAATTATACAATCCAAACGATACATAGTACATTAAATGACATTTTAAAAATTAATATTACTTTCCTTTTGGATTCTCAGTATAGTCTTTTAATTGCATCGAAACAGTTGTGCAGCAGAAAAGACTTTAAGAAGTTTGTATTGAATTTAATCGTTTAATGTCATATGGCAAGGAGTTGTAAAATAATGTACATGCATTATATGTGAATTTTTTGCAGTGAGCTGTTGATACTGTTACCTGATGAATGAGATTACTACGTCGAGTGTTGTAGTTATACACAACGGCGTTTGCTGAAAATATATTCCCGCCCTTAAGTAAGTCATTTTTGACAAAAACCACCGATTCATATATTACATATACACCTACATATCAGATTGCTGGGTTCCCCCTCCAAACATCTTCCCCAGCAGTAACGAGCTGTAAGTTTCCGACTGATCTCCCGGTATATACGTGTAATGCATGTAAGTGTGTGTAAGGGGTAATGGTAGGTCAAGGAAGAGGAAGGAAAGATCACGCGTGGTCCGTGGTCACGCGTGACGGAAGGCGGGCCGATGCGGGCCGACGCCGGACATGGCCGGGCGAACCGACTTGTTGGTTCGAAGCGGAGCAGGGGAGAAAGACTAGCGAGATGTCGATTTAGAGCGAGCCTCCGTTTTGAAATGGTTACAAATTCTAACACATTTCTGACATCTGCCCATGTGTCATGAAATACATGAAATTCAAAATGTCGCTAAAACTTTCCATTTTTAAACCATTATTCAAATGTTGAAGGTTGGGGCCACAAGATCTCTGCATCTGCTCTTTCTTCACATTCATATGTATATTGACACGGCTCCACCTCCATATCTATCGCCGCGGGACCTCGACACTTCCCTGATCGCTGTCTTGCCCTCACCACAACGGCATGTCGAACAATACACGGCACGACGTGTTCCACATCAAAGAAGAAAGGCTCTGCCACCTCAAAGGGCGGGCAGTTCATAGCAACTACTCCTTCGCACTTCCAGGTCGAGCGAGATGAGCCGTGACTCGTGTTTTCGTAGAATTTCAATGCGGCCGGCTTCGGTGCATACGTAGAACATACCCTTATTATAAATGAAAACCTACAGAAGTACATGGCATTTGGTCCCCTACTTCTTATATTGCAATGAAAGTTTATACACAAGCGGGTAAATTGTATGAAAAAATATCCGCATAACATAAATTCGAATGAAATTAAAGCAAAAAATGATAACATTCCACAACAAAGAAAAGGCTAATAGAAAACAATACCAGAAATGATATAATTTTTACTTGTAATACCTTAAAAACGAACAATTTAGAAAATGTGAATACATTCCTACCATGTCGCTGATAATAGTTCGATCCTATAAAAAAAGCTAATATCATTACATCAGTGGATTGAATTACATTAAAAAAATATCCCCGAAAAAATATTCATATCCAGAGCTCAATTTAAGATAAAAGTCTTTGAAAGGAAAAGGAAAACAATCTTTAAACACTCTTTTCTTTAAAAGTACGATCTTAAAATAACTTATCACTACGCCGTGGACGCGATTTCGCACGCTCTTATTTCCGCGGTTCTTGGAGTTTTAACATCTTTACTCCGAAATTCCTTTTCTCCAACCGATCGACACTCCAACTCAATATAATAGTAATAATAAAAGGAAGAATGAAAAAAAAGAAACAACTCCGGGAACATACGCAACAATACTGAGCAAATTGTGTAAAAACACCGAAGGAAGGAGGTCGGTTGTCCCATAACTAGTTGTCAAGTCAGGAAATTAATATGTGTATAATAAATTGTAATCCATTGCTTCCTTTACTTCAAGGAAGTACCAGTTCGCGCATTAATATTATATATATATATATATATATATATATATATATATATACAATATATATATACACAATATATATATACAATATATATATATACAATATATATATATATACAATATATATATATACAATATATATATACATACATATATAATATATATACATTACATATATGTATAAATCACTGCAGTTCTGCCGTGACTTCCAATTTGGGACAGATCGACCAAGCGCCAACCGGATAAACAAGATTCCCCAAGCACCTGCTGCGACGGCGGCCGAGACGTAAGTGAAGAGCACGAGATCAGCCGCGATCGATCCACGAGGCAGCGAATGGGCGCTGCGCAGCGATCGACGTGGTTGGGATCACGCGCAAGGACAAACACAAACACTTCCCACAGCGCTGTGTTACGCAAAGACCTCGTTGCCAATGCCTGTGGTAAGTTACGAATAGTTAGTAATAGTCCTTTTCCATTTAAAAAACTCAGACCCGCTTTAGTAAATCATTGAACATTTTTAAACAATGTTCGCAATTTTATAAGAATTGAGCATTATTCCTCCACTTTACAATAAAAACAATGGACCTTCCTGTATGTGGAAAAAAAGTGATTCAGGACAATGGAAAATTCAGAGAGCGAGAGAAAGAAAGTACGGATGAATGTCGAAGAGAGAGTAAGAATGTCAAAGAAATATGCAGAGGGAGAGGGTTGTAAATATATTAAATAACAAGAAATGAAAAAAATAAATACTCAAGGTGAAGAAAGAAAGGAAAAGAGAAAGAAAGAAGAAATGTAAATAGAAAGAAAGCAATAATGAAAGAAAAGAAAGCAAAGAAAAGAAAGAAAGAAAGGAAGAAAGAAAGCAAACAAAGAAAGAAGAGAGAAAGAAAGGAAGCAAACAAAGAAAGAAGAGAGAAAGAAAGGAAGCAAACAAAGAAGAGAGAAAGAAAGGAAAGGAGAAAAGGAATTCTCGTAGGGAGTGAAATGTAGGAAGACGAAGACGAGTGCGAGGGTGTAAAACGGGGCGCCACTCATCTTCTTGCTCCCCGGAATCGCGGAGACGGACTTCACCGCCGAGTCGCTCGAATCCGCGGCAGCTGAGCGGGACGCGCCAACCGCGCGTCTTCGCAAGCGCTTTTTGCGTCGCGGACGCCGCCCCCGAAAACAACCACAGTCGCCGGCGCCCCGCGCACCAACCGGTTTTTTAATGCGCACTTAATTACATCCTGCAAGCACGCGGTATCAAATGCACGGCGCCCCCGGCCTTCCGTCGCACGGCGTCAAGGCCCGTGACCCCCCTCCCCCGCCCCCGACCAGAGCGCCCCTGGCGGCGTGAGTGATGGCCTCCCAGTGACATAGTCGGATCATCTGGGAAGCTAATGAATCGTATTGCTGCTACTTGCTTGCGGTATCCGTACACTTCGTAAACGGAAGTAATTTCTCGCAGGTGCGATTCTCACAGGATTGACAAATGTGCATTTGTCTACGAACACGAGTATGTTCTGACCCTGGAATCTTCAAGGGAATGCAATACAATACAGTTTTGTCTGCTTCGCTGCAATACAATACAGTTTCGTTGGATTGCTTGAGAAGAGTGATCGTTATACGTCAATAAAAATAACAATACATACACCTAAACGAACTGAATAAAAAAACAAAATTGAAGAAAATAATTTTAACGTTGGAAAAATATACCCGTCTTTCTGTCAAAATACACACGACATTGTTACACATTGAATTTCACTGGAACCACCGGTAGAGTAAATTTCAGTTTAAAAATTCAAATCCATCAATATATGACATTTCCAGAGAGATTTTGTCTGCTTACATACATAATAACATGATCTACTGTATGGTGATAAAATGAACATAAAAAGTAAATCTACTTTAGGAATGACTCGTGACACTATAAATGGGAAAATGATACAGAAGGTAAAATAAATGAAAAGGAAACGGAGAGTGGAGCTCCTCACGAATTCCACAATTTAGTCCAGAACATGAAGGGGTTGAGGAGTGGTATAGACAACAAACGCATTACCCACACTGATCAATTTGTGTGACGAAAAGAAACCTGCATTTAAGATTGAAAAACCGTGCTATTCAAAGCAGGAGGTTTGCTCCCAACAAGCGGCCAGAACGGCGTGCAAGGCCGCCCTGGCGCATGCGAACGCAGGAGCCTCCGGTGCGTGGGAACGCCCGGCGCCGGCGAGGACAGGCCGAAGAGCCACAGAGCCAGCCGCCTGGCCCAGCCGACCACCGCCTGCACCTCCGCGGCCACCCAGTCACACATCCGATCTTCCGCCCACACCCCTCATCCCTCTCCTCCAGCCCCCACACACAACTCCTCATCCTCCTCCAGACACCCACCCACCCACCCACACACCTCCTCCTCCTCCAGACACCCACCCACACACCTCCTCCTCCAGACACCCACCCACACACCACCTTCAGCCACCCACCTCTCTGCCTCCTGTTTCAGCTAACTACATGCGCGCACGCACGCACACTGTTCCTTCTTCAGCCTCCCAGCCATACCTGCTCCTCCACCGGACACACCACCACCTATCACCCCTGCCCCCTCATCCGCCCAACGTATCTCGTACTCGCGTCACAAAGAACGGCCAGACAATAGGACGCATTTGGCTCCCCAACAACACTTCGTCGCCCCGTCTTTACAGAGAGCGCAGCCGAGTGACCCCCCACCCCCACCCCACCCACCCATCTCAGTTAACAGTACTGTGTCTGATGGAGTCCTCGCGTCTTTTTTGTCTTTTCTTATCAAAGGCTCACCCTTCACATTCTACTGAAACGTAGATATAGATAGACCGTGGCTTGGTAAAAAGTTGTTTTGTTGTGCCTGCCCTGAGATAACAATTGCTGAATATAATACACAACAGAATCATTGTCTTCGTGAAACGTTAATTATTTAGTTACTCTGCAAGGGGCCTTGAAGTTCGTCCGTACGAGGATCACGCAGCAAGACATAGTGACAAAACGTCATAATATTATTTGTTATTTTTTGTGCTTAACCCGTGAGTTTTGCACATGTCATAAATCTTCGAACAATTTTCTATGCCATAAATCTCGAGCATTTTTCAGAATTGGGAGTTTTTTTCCACCAAGCCGATCGCTGCTGAAAAGGAACGAACCATTTCCGGGGAAAAGTTATTTCGTTTATCGTTTCATATTCTTTAGGTTTCATAGTTTCATATTTCTTTAGATGCTAGAAATAAGCTTTAGTTCCAATATCCTGTGTTCAAGGATGGAATTCTAACTACCGCTAGTGTTTAAATTGGTTGTATTATTATGTTCCCTTACGTAAGATTTGTGTACGATATACCATTGATAATATACTACTGATAATTAGGCATGATTTTCCTCAACTTGTTAGTTGAAGCTCACTTACTCCTGCAGACGACGCATTTTATTCGTTCGGGGGTTTGCACCTACCTGAAAAAAGAAAATAACATTAGTAAACAAAATACATACTAATACTCATTCTTGCAATTGCAAGAGGTGCATGAATGGTTACTACGAATACGAGTAGAGAAACACGTGCTACTCTACTAAGAATTGATGATCAGATTTTGAATAGGTATTAATGGAAGTTCTATCTAGCTCTTAATGAGTTTGCAGAACCGCTACTACGAACTCACTCCCAAATTCGGAAAACATAAAGCATCGGCTATCCCGAGAACACTCTCTCCTTCAACTGAACACGAGTAGTAAACAAATATATTAAATAACAAACACGCACACATTTTTAATAACTATCAAAGCTCAACAACACTTCACTTTCCTTGAATTATTGTTGTTTTCGTAGGCTAGGGATGTATACGAGTTGATGATTACATTAATAATAGGTGTCTGAAGTGCATTGCGCGAGTCGTGCTCTGTCGGTAGTTTTCGTATTTTTTAAGAGGTTTAGCCATATGGAATTATGAAGAGTTTACTCTTCACCGGGACATTAATCTGTAAACCACATAGAAACAAAACCTTGATAACTTGTTAAGTAAAGTGAGTTTCAAAAGCATTTGAAAAATTCGGAAATTTCAGGTGTAAAATAAAAAACAAAATAAAAAATTTCCGTCGCATTGAAAACAGTGTATATTTTATAATTGATGTCTACAAACAAAAAAATAACATAACTTACTGGAAAAATTACAACGAAATTTACAAACATTAAGTCACGAAATAAAGGCAGTCAAAGGTATTGGAACAACCACATCACCGGCGGTCAAAAATTAAATAAAAGTAACTCTAAACAAATTAATATTTGATGAAATGTTCTTTCGCATTTACAATGGCTTCTAGACGTCTTGGCATTAATTCCACGAGTTCTGCCGCCATTTGTGGCAAGATAATCGTTCTAGAGTGAGTGCTTAAGAAATATTTTGAACAAAATAGAATTTGAATAAATATTCAATGGGAATAATGTCTGGAGATTGCGGTGGCGTATCCAGATATCGGGGTGTATTTAGAAAGGATCCACATTCTTCTGTTTCAAACCCTGTGCTTGGGATCACTGTCTTGCTGAAAAATGAATTTGTCTTTGAGGTCCATTTTTTCAGCAGTTTTGGGTAGTTTACTTTGCACAATATCGATGTACATTGCATGGTCCCTTGTTCCATTTATAAAGTGAAGATTCCCCACCAGAAGCTCTCGTACACCCACAGCCGAGTACAGAACCACCTTTGTATTTCACTGTTGGCTGGAGGTTCTTTCCGTGATATTTCAGTTTCTCTTACTTCGCACAAACCTGCGCCAAAATGTTAAATTCACTTTCATCAGTACAAGTAAATTGGTTTCACATTTATTGAGGACTGTTTCAATGCTTTTTAGTAAATTCTAAGTCCTTTCTGCGGTTAATTTCATTGATCCACAATTTCCTACGTACCACACGTTTCCATGGCAACCACTGTTTCTTAGCGAACTGTATTTGGAGACATTACTATTCCAGAAGAACGTTTTGAAACACAAATTGTTGGATATAGTTTAATGAAAAAAATTCTTGTCATGTTCATTCAGCAAGTATGGCTGCCCACTTACGTTTGTTCGTCACTGATTTCCGAACACAGTTACTATCAATTACAACCACTGTAGTGAGTGATCTTTGCACAATCTTTCCATTTCTCTCAAAGATATACATTCATTACGCAAGCGAATTAAAATTCTCTCTCTACACTCGTTTTCGCTTCTATAAGCCCTGTAGTAACAGCTAAGGGTTGGCAGGTGAGACCCGACTGACAAGGTGAAGGACAATTCACAGACGGCTGCGGCCGCGGAGACTTCCTGCAAAGCCGTTACAGTGTTTGAGTTTGCGTGTTCCAATACTTTTGACTTCCTTTTTCTATTATTTGTTTATATATCTGGTTTCTCAATTTCCTGTACTGTTTTATTTGTTTTTGTTGTAACAACTTTACTATATATAATGTACTTAATTGTGCTGAAAATTTGTCCTTGATAGTGCTTACTCTATGTCAAATTTTTCATATTCTCAGATTTTCAAGATGTTCCAATAGGTGTGACACTCACTGTATATACCAATGTCAGTATTGATTTGTGCAATTTCATGTGGAAGCATTCTCCTCACCTTTAGCGACAGATCAAGTCCTAAATAGTCGGCACTGTAAAATAATTGCACAAGTGTACCATGACAATGATTGTCAAATTAAGTCCAATGGAAATGAATGATAGGGCTTCACACCAGTAGTTATTTATAAACAACCTTTCATAATAATTGCAGTCACAAAATGTTTTTTAAAATTTATTTATTTTAGGTTGCTATTCAACGTCCTGCTCATTAGTAACCATACACAAAATGTTTGTAATTCATTTATTACATCAGGAAACTCAGGCAAAAACGGCCGAACTGTGATCACAGCTTTATACCTTGTTGGGATGGTAAATATTGGTAAAGTAGACAATGATGATAATAGTTGTATGATAACAGTAGTTAAACAGTAGACATATGTAATGATGAAAAATGATAAAGGAAGGGGGCATAGGAAGGACGCGCGAAACCAAGGAAATTTGAAGAATTTAACTAATTTCGATTTTTCTGTAGTGGCCGATGAGATTACGTCGTTGTTGCACCTCCTACCATAAAAAAATAATCTTTTTAACAGAAGTAAGGACGTTAAATGAGCGCACAAATTTTCTGAGGCCCCGTTGAGAAGGACTTTTGCGAATTAATTAAAAATATTAATTTGCAGATGTCTTCGGCGCCTATAGAAAAATCGAAGTATAATGACAATAAAGGCGTATGGGTGAATATTTTCAGGTTCAAGAAAACGTGTGCGCCAGTACCCAGTATTGTCCGATTTTCTTTAGAATGGGATGATTTGACAGCTAGTGCTGGCAACACAACTGACGATTCTGTGGTCGTTGTGTCCTTGAACTTATTAGACTCTCCTTCCTCCATTCGTTCGTTTGCAGTTGGCTAACTTGTAAATAGTTACGACGCTCCCTGGCTGTGATGTCCTCGTCCGACGAAAATATAGTGCGCCACAAGAAATAATTGAATTTAGGAAGTGCAGAGCTTTGTGCTCTTCTGTAAAAATTATTTCTTTTTAAAAAAATTACATTGAATTTAGTTTTTATGTGAGAAGTATTATGTTTGTTTTAAAATCGAGTCTTGCATGTGAGATGCGTACTCGTGTCGGTGCACGTGTTTACTTCTCTGAAGTACACGTGATGTTCACTTGTTTTGCGAACTGTCACTTTATCCCATTCTTAAGAAAATCGTTCTATATCCACAACGCGCGGCCGTTGAAGGTAAGCGGAGACGTTTCCTGAAGGCCGGGCTAGTGAATCTGGGCGCGTCGGCGCCCGCGGGCGTCTGCGACGGAGCCGGGGCCGGGGCCGGGGCCGGGGCCGGCGCCCAGCACCTGGCGGCGGGCGTAGGGGCGGCAAGCCGGTCCAGCGGGACCCGGCAGCTGTCGGCGCGCGCCCAATCAGCCGCCGCGCTGCGCCTCGCACCTGCTCGCGCACCTGCCGCCCCCCCCCCCGGCCCCCCGACGCTCGACCCCTCGCCCAGGCCCCGGCCCCGGCCCCGGCCCCGGCCCCGACGCCCACGACGCCGGCCCGGTACGCACGATTCCGGAGCAACCTCACCCCACCAGGCCCTTTAAGTCTTTGGAGCAGGTATTCGCAGATACAGCTGGACTTACACAATTGCGGGGCTGACTTCCCTACATCGATTTCATTTTTAATCAAAATAGTCAAGTATCGACTTCGAGGCGACGTAACTAAAGATGTTAGCTGCGCCATAAAACCACTCATGAAAACGGTAGTAGACAACCAAGACAAACAGCGCTCCACGATTGTAGTAATTAAAAATTCGCTATAACTGCGTACACCAATCCTGATGCATGTTTTTTGGTACGAAAATTAGTTTGGCATGATAATATACTATTCAGCTATCAAACCAATTCACATTTTATTCTGCATCACTCAATCGACAGCACGCAAATAATCCTCTACCTGGAATGACAAAGTCAGTCTCGTGCCAATCGTCAGCTTCGTGCCAATAAAAGAAAAAAACGGGCGCGGATTTTTTGACATGTTGCCTCATTCAAAGGTATAAAGGGTCCATTGCAACGCGTTCCATTTGGGCGATGTACTAAATAGTAACTATAGAAATTTCCCTTTGTCCTTCAAACTGAAATCATGCTGTCGTATTTGTTATTGAAAATGTATCTTTTGATAAAATGTTTATTAATTACCAAGCACAATTTTCAATATTAAACAAATAATTAATATTGATTTAGTTATTCAGATTTCGAAGAACCGAATTAAATATAATGTGAACGTGTTGTATGTTACTGAATCCACATTCAGAATCAGGTACAATTCAACGCAATTAACACTTTCTATCCGGCACGCGAGTCACTCACTGGATTACTAGTAGGTTAACTTAATGTGGATTAATCCATTTTAATAGCTGTACGAGTCGAAAGCGTTTTCTGAAAGTTACCTACCAATATAATTAAAACAGCTGAAGTGTCGATCTGTGGTGCAAGACCATCTGTTTGCCTTTCATACCACGTTGTCTACTACCGGTCGAAACAAATAACCTATGTACACTTTTTTGAAGGTTTTAATGAATATAGAAGTTAAAATTAACACATCTGTGAATGTAGTGTAATTGCTGAGGCTTCGCAGGATTCTTTTGACTAATTCTGATGTGCATAAACATAAACCAAACATACAGGCTACACATATATTTATCAATATAAGTAACCTGCATTATAGACTGATATTTATACCTAATACTGATTTTACACAATTGGAATACGTGTGATACGCAGAGTAAGAAACATTGGGAGTAAGAAACGGATCAATTGAGTTATGTTGGGAGCACAGAATAAAAAAAAGTGGAGAAAATTACAGGTTAATGAATTATATAGAGGTTGTTGAATTTTTAATTGGAAACCCTAGGCATTCTTATTGTAGTCGTTTCGGCCAGAAACAGGTAACAGCCTTATACACCATTATTTCAACGTTTCAGTCATTTGCATTGGCGCGAAGTTGCTCTTTAGCATTACCTGTTTGTATAATAATGCAATGATCAATGATACATAATGTAAGTATTAATTTGCTAACAATAATCAACACATTACATATTGTCAAAATTATTACAAACTATACGTTTTGGCGTCACCGTGCCACTTTTAACGCAGTTCACGTCGCGATGCAAGCGGCATTTCGCAGTGTGACAGTGAAATAAGTAACGCAGGCGCAATTGTGTAACCAGAGCTGGTGCCATCCTCTCCAACTGCAATCGAATTTAAACCATTATTGTAGAATCGTCTAATACATGTTTCTTGAAATATGTGTTAACAGACTATATTTGTGTTATTTAAAAAATTCCAAAATATTTGTATCATGGAATAATTAAGCATAATGTAGATCCGTTTCGTATTTGTGTTACGAAAATATAAATGATGATGCCCATAAGTATTCGTAAACTTCATCGAAATTTTAACAATAACAATTTGGATTCTTTCTTCCATTGCACAATTAATAAGACTAAATGAAAGACAAACACAAAAAGTCTTCGGATTTAATGATAGAATCTATATATCATAGGTTGTTTAGTTACATATAAATAACTTCATTTGTCGCTCGTTTGTTAACACTTCATTCTACAATAAAAAAAACAAAAATTCCTGGTAAATATATATTAATAGAATGTATGTTAAACTGTGATTTTACATATTCTAAACGTTTGTTTGTTAATTCAGATTTAACATGTACGTCTATTGTTATTGTAAATTGAACGGATCCTAATTAATAAAACAAACAAAAGGAAGATAAAAGAAGAAAAATATCGTAATATACAGCAGAACTTAGGATATTACTAACAACCTCTCTAAGAAGAAAGCTTATTAATTTAAAAATACTGTGTTTGAATAATAGTTTTAGACGCCCAGACAAATCAAGGCGGTGTCACGCCCTCGTTACTAGAACAGATGTCTGCTCCTCTCCGCGTAAAGCTGGCAACACCTCCCCACTTGCACTTATCCCATACTGACAAGCACGTTCCTTGTACGTGAGTGTAGAGAACAATACGTGAGAGTACAAAGGCCTGATTTAACTGAAGAAGACGAGACCTAAATCAGAACATCAGACAAACGTTGAGAAAAAAAACGGCAGTCGAATTTAACCCTTTAAGCACAAATAAAACACTACATTAAATTAGATCATTAAGCTTACAAGGAATAATTTTCAATAATCCAAAACTTATTCCGAGAAGAGAATTAAAAGAGAATTCTAAGGATTCAAGAAAGAAAGAAAACGGATAAGGACGGATAAAACGGATAACTTGGAAGGATTGGCACACAACAGTAGCAGTTTTTTTATGAAAATAGGTTACATAATTTATTAAATGAGAGTATAGAACAAATATTGACATGTATGAGCACTTAAACAATGCCTCCACCAGGCTGTGAAAGAAGCCTTAGGGGAAGCGGTCGTGAGATGAAACAAAAAAGACTAAATACTGTATTAATGAAGAATTGATAAATGAGGTTAAAGTAAAGAAACATCTATATGATAGGAAGATGACCATATGAAGTGGTTAAGTACTTATGAACCCAAAGACAAATTCAATTACATAATTCAGCGGAGAAGAGTAAGAAATCTGATAAGGAAGGAAAAACAAGTCTTGGGAAAGGAAATGCAAAGAAATAGAAATGTATACAGATGAAGGAAAAAACAACTGAAGTTTGGAAATTCATTAGGAATATAAAATCACCCTGCAGAGAGAAAGTTCAGATCCACAGTATTTCAAATAAACAATAGAAAGAGTACTTCAGTAAACTGTTGAAGGCAGACAGGCCGGAATTCATGCTTAATACCGAGATTACAAGTCCAAGGGATTGTTCCATAATCGTAAGAGTTGAAGTAGAGAAGAGCGAAAAAGAACTAAAAAGTGGAAAAGCCCTAGGACCTGGAAATATCTCTGGCGAGCTACTAAAATATGGAACACCAAAACTAATGCGAATGATACAATTAGTAATGGACAAGTGCATAAATATCGGAGAAGTACCAAATGAGTGGAAAGTAATACACATCTCACCTGCCCTCAAGAAAGGAAGGAAGGACATCTGCAGGAATTACAGGAGGATAGCAGTAACTAATATATTTAGTAAGATATACGGAAGGATATTAAGAAATCGCTTGGAAATCGAATATGTGACGCATGAGGAAGAACAAAGTGGCTTTCGAGTAGGGCGCTCTTGCATTGATACTGTAAACTGTGTATCACAAGTACTACAAAAAAGTGGCAAACGGGGAGAGAATTACACATCGTCTTCCTCGATATCGCACAAGCGTATGGCAGTGTACATGTAAAGAAATTATGGGATGTCCTGCGACGTCTAAATCTGAATAGTACACTTATTGCTGCAGTGAAATAATTATATTCAGCGCAAGCAGGAATAGTAAAAGTGGGAAAACACTTGACAGAATCATTTCCAAGAACTGAAGGCCTAAAGCGAGGATGTAGCATTTCACCGACACTGTTAAAAATCTATGTGAATGAGGTCCTGCAAAAATGGAAAAGGAATTGTGCGAGAATAGGAATACAGGTGGATATGTACTCTACGCTCTACTCTTAACACTTCGTTGATGACCAGGTAATCGGGGCGCACGACCACGATGATAGAGAATTTAAGCTGATAAGAATTAGAGATAAGTATGCAAATGGAGACTGACACTCAACGTAGATAAAACAATATACTGGGCATTAAATAGTAATAATGAATACATAACTGATGGAAACAATATTATGAAACGGAAGAAATAATACTTAGGGAAGTTAAATTGTGTAGCGGGGACTTAATGAGACAGAGATTTTCGAGCAAATTAAACAAGACAGAAAATCCATTGGTTCCCTGAATTCTATCCTATGGGACAAATATATAAGTAAAAGAACAAAATTATTGATATATAGAGTAACAATCCAAAGTGATGTACTGTATGGTACTGAGATATGGCAACTCTTAGAATAAATGAGAACAAATTTGAGGGTCGTGGAAATGGACTTTCTTAGAAGATCTTCTGGCATCTCAAGAAGAGAGAAAATACTAAATGAAAGATTAAAGAGATTATGGGATTGAAGCAGGATATACTGCAGGAAATTGAAACGAAACAACTTATGGTTTGGACACGACTAGAGGATGCAGAGCAATAGATTTCTAAAGAAGCTTTTGGATTGGCAACCGCAAGAAAGAAGGAAGGAGTTCGGCCGCGACCTGGTTGGAGAGACATCGCAGAGAATACAATGACTGGCTGGCAAATACCTGCTGGGACATGAAACAATAGAGAAGAATGGAAGAAGTTAGGCGCCGTACCATCCACCCAATGGTTGAACCATCGATCTAGCATAAAAGTCATTTTAGTCACGTTTCAGAGATTTTCATTCCGACCAGATACCATATAAAAAGAAAGAAAAATTAGGCAATATCAGCGATCCACGAAATATTCACTGATATGTGTTGTGTACCAGCTTCCTACGCACTAGTGAAAGGTGTGATTTGTCCTGTCGGGTGATGTTGTCATAAACGTCAGTGGTAAAACAGAACATCCTGTTATGTCTGAGAAGATGAATTTACGACATCACCGGAAGTTCATTCCCCGATGAGAAGCATATTCTACATAGTCTAACACAATCTCACGGTGTCGGATGTTTATGTAGCTCTAAAATGTTCGGCAAATGTTCTTTCGGTCTAGAAACGGTGTATCACAGAGCGGATCCAGAAAATATTAAAGTAATTTCCGTTCGGACCCCACAAATATATTTGAATTAATTTTTTATTGTTACGTTGAAATATAAAAAGTATACTATGCATAAAGGGAATATAACTTCAGATGTTAATAGATCTACGTATGATCATTATTTTGAATAAATCGCTTAAATTAACCAAAAATTTTAGTTCGGGGGGATATGTTCTCCGTAACCCCGCCCACCTCTTGCATCAGTGGCGGCCTCTTAAAAGAAACCAGAGAGCCAAGCCATTCTCCATTAATTAAGCCAATCAATTTCTTACATTTTCCCGCCAAATTAGCGATGAGAATCGTGCACTGCTCTTTGAAGGGTATTTGCGTTATTTCGCGCTTCTGCAGGAATCCAGGTGGACCCAGATGAAATCTGGCTTTCCTTAAGCTTCAATTTCGGTTCCTGCAGATGCTCACCACGTATGGAAATATTATTTAATTATGGCGATTTAGAGACAGCTACCACGTAGCAAACGTTCCGGATATTTATTTGAAATACGATAAGGCGCTTTCCATTAGTGAAGAAATCTAGCTAATATTAAACATTTTAGCATTTAGTAAGGTTGTAATCCGTTATTGGTAAATTACAGTGCTCACACCATAATGTTCACACAAAACTTCCTCTCAAATTTCGTATAATTATTCTTTCCGTAATAATATGAAGAATATTAATCATTTATCAAATCGTAAAATATTCAAGTATAATAGAGACAATGTTGTATGAACACTATGCTAACATGGCCGACGAAGAAAAATTTTCCTTCAGTCTTTGTGTAGATAGTAAGAGTAATGACTCAAATAGAATCATCGGTAACCAAAGCGGTAGTCCTGGGGTGGAAATTGGAAAAACTATGGGTCAGGTACCGCAACCGGCGAACATTGATCAGCTATTTCTCCATTTCATCAATTACAGAATATGAGAAAAAGGAAACTGGGGACTATTTTCCTAACGGAGTACCAAACATTTTCTTCCAGACAATGACTTAATAATTACTATTACAAATTAAGAGTATACCAACTTAATAAGTTCAATTAATTGAACAGTATTGGATGTATTTTACGTCTTCCGACTCAAGAACATTAGTGCCCAATTTCACATACACTGCGTATACACAGTATACCCTAGTCTCTCAGAACGAATAAATAGATATAACGAAGGCAAGTGCATTTCGCAGTTCGCACCTATTGTAAAATATTTTTTAATAACGAATATTCTAGCAAGCAGAAAACGCTATCTTGAAAAAAAAATTGTTTTGGTTAAAGTAGCCAGCAAACACGGCCTATCTCTGGCAGAGCACCACTATTACCACGTTTCGTTTAGAGCGCCGGTGAACTGAAGTCCCGTTTAGTTATCTTCAGGATAAAGTAGGAGCTTCGCACTATGGATAACCGAGAGTTAGTTATACACAACTTCACTATAGAGTTTGCGTTGGTTGGAAATACTTTCTAGTTCTCAAATGCAGTCATAGAATGTAGCAGTTTCATTTCGACGAATTACCTAAATTGACGCAAAATTAAGCGGATAATATCATTGAGACTTCATGAAAAGTACCTTCAATAATCAAAATATCAGTTCAAACTCCCAGGGCCTTCGGTTTCTTTAAATCAATCGGGGAATACCAATTTTGGAGAAAATTGTAGTTGTTTTAGGCGGCAGCGTTGACCACAGACAGACGTTTGGCCGTCAGTCGATTTTTCGGTAACAAGACCCCACAAAACATGAATTCTAATTACACAACTTGTTACAGAAAGTATTTTACAATATGTACATCGATACCAGGGCCCGGCAATAAAAGTTTTCCTGTCGAATATACTTCGTTCTCCGGCGCATGATTACACTACTTTCTCTTTTTTACGAAGACGAATAAGTAAAAAGGCTTCAAGGACAATAATGATTGGAAGCTAAATAATCTGTATTTTTATTGACACCTACGGCTTATTTAATAGCATGTATAATCGATCATTACAACACGTTATTTAAATAGGACGGCTTAATTGAAATTAAATAGACGGGAGGCAAGAAAGAAACGCGTAGCATTCCCAGTCTTCGAAATTACTTCATTCGGATCACAGACGTTTTCTCCATCTTGTTTTGTCAAAATACACCACGAGAAATCGATCCTCAGAATATTTCGGCATACTACTTTTGACGAGTCGTTATTTCGGAAATGAAGTCGGTTACTTCATTCTACCACTTTTGTTGACACTCCGGTTGAGTTATCTTTCAAATAAACCTCCCGGTATTATTTATCAGTAGTCATTTTGCGACTTTCGATTGCAACTTTCTTGATAACCCTAATCGAAACTTAAACTGGTAACTTGGTAACTAAATCGAAACGAAGCCAAAGGTGGTAATAGAGGCACTCAGAATTACAAATTTGAATCTAGACTTTCACAAACACATTTTCTCGTTTAAATTCCTGTCTTTTTCTATTTTATCATTAAAAGCAGCACAAGTACCGCGCACGAAGATGTTTAGTAAAATGGATTGAGTATCCGAGACCAAATAATCGCGAGTTTGAATTACTGTAAGGGCGTCAACGAGTATGTTCGACCATCTCGTATAGGGTGTGTTACGACGAAATGGACCTCGCTCAGTCCACATCACACAAGCTCGCAAATACCGGATTCAAAACATGTGAGTAAATAGTGCGAAAACTAAACTAAGGCTAAATGGTATATATAAATATATATATATATATATATATATATATATATATATATATATATATATATATATATATATATATTTATTTATTTATTTATTTATTATACACCAAATGTTTTGACTCACCCTCCCTCCTACGGCAATATGTCTGTCCTTTCAATTAAATAATGTGGGAGTTTGTCTAAGAATAGATTCTCGCTTGTTGTCGATTCACTACTTCCAACATAAAACATCCAGTGAGCTCAATACACTACCAAATACCAGAATCGATCAACATTTAAAATGTATGATCCACCAAATAAATTATCACATAATAGAAAAATAAGGAATCAAAATAAAATGATACAAAAATTGTGAAATTAAAACATCCAATGAAATGCTACAAATACTCCATCATAATTAGGGATCAAATCGCCTTTTGTTAATCTGATAAGCCAATTGAAAAAACACGTATCAAGAACTACAGAAAACTTGCCAAAGGCGGAAGTTTTGGACGACGAAAAAGAAAAAAAAACTGAAAAGGAAGAATATAAAATGAGAAAAGGCAAGAAAGAAACCGAAGCTCAGTGAGTACCAATACGGGTAGGGACGATAGATTAGATTGCAGTCATTTCCCTTCCAACTTGGCATTGGCACGATCAGGCCACCCGCCCTGCGTCGCGACAGACTTTTCTCCCCCTCCCCTCACATCCGCCGGTGCCTGCGCCTTCGCCTCACGTCCCAGCTGCAGCTCCCCCTCCCTCTCCTCCTCCTCCACCCCGCGCAACCTCCGCCACCGTCACCGTCACCCTCGCCGCCACTTCCGCCTCCATCGCCGGCACGCCTTCACCGAGCCCCTCTGCATCCGCCTGCGCCTCCGCCTCCGCCGCCACTCCGCTCCGCACGCTCTCCGCCTCCGCTCCGCTGCCCCGCCTCCGCATCCGCCTGACTCGCCGCCACGGCATCCGCCTCCGGTCGCCTTCTCTCTCCCTCTCTCTCTCTCTTTCTGTCTCTCCTTTCGTTCTCCGCTTGCCTCGTCCTTCCCCCTCCAACTTCTGCTCCTCCTCCGCCCCCGCGCCGCCGCGGTTTCCGCCGGTCGACGTTTTACGTTCGTCTTTCCCTCCCGCGCAACTCCGACTGGGAAGCGTTGCGAAAACACCGCCACCTAACGAGAAGCGCGTTCCTCATGTCCTCCGAAACGCGCTCACTTCGCAGGCACGCCATCAAAGAAAGTCCAATCCTCGACAACCAGACCAAGGCACAACCTACTGGTTTGTATGCAACCGGCCATTCCACTTTCTTACCCTCTTCTAGTGTACACTGTCAGAAACTCCATTAAATCTAATGTAGATTAATTGCACAAGTACATGAAACTATGTACCTATTCATTAGAAAATAGCATAATATATTTGTGCATTAACTTTATTCTACACATTAAAACGATGTAGGTTTAATGTATACATGATGAGAGGCAAAGAGAACCTGGAGGTTCCTCTATAGAGGTTCCCCCTGCCTCTCATCATTCATTCACTCCCGATATGACCATAAAGCTTTGGTTACTGCATCCTAACGGACATCCAGCGTTTAGGACAATTACTTCAATATACATTTCATTACAGTAATGCAGAAATTTCTGACAGTATCGCATTGCGAAGCACAACTCATTACTTTATACATTTTCGCTACTTTCATCATTATGTTACCTAGCACACCCCGGATGTGATATTTCATTTCTTCAGGAAAATTATTAACGGAGAGAATTATTTGAATACATCATTGTTTTAGTATTGTCTCAGTTTTCCACAGTACTCCCTTGTAATCTTGCGAGTATAAAATATGATCATTTCCCTTCCAACCTCCAAAATAAATATTTTTTCTTGAAAACTGAAAATGTATGGCTTTCACTCGAATTTAAGTTAGATAAACAAAGATAAAAACATTTCAATGTCTTGTTACTATCGAAAATAGAAGAAAAGGATCTTTCTTAAATAAACTTTCCCGTCCGAAGATAAATAGCCTACACGATTTTACATTCCAAAATACATTCGTCTCAAGTTATTTCAGCGAGGTATCGATTATAATTTTAAAATGAGCGAAAAACGTCTGGATTCCAATAAACTTCCGTAGTTCTCTTTGAAACTGGAAAATAAGCTTTAGTATTCCTGTAAGGAAAAAAAAATGTTTTCTGTATCCAGTCTCTAAGTTAGTAATGTGGTCAAAGGAAGCATGAGCTACGAAAACGTTCTGGATTATGTTGTGTATGTCAGTTACGGTGCATTTGCATTTCTCTTTCACATGCATAAATAATTGAAAAGGAAGCAGTAAAATATTATTTGTTAAATTGAACAGATAATATAGATAAGAATATATTCTGCGGGCATAAAAGCGATTCCTAACAATACTAATGGGGGAGATTCTTGACATCAATAAAGCGGAAAGGCGAAGAGACGGAGTTCAGCATTCTTGAGAGCAAAGGCCTCTCAGGAAGTGGAAGTTCACCCCATCCTGCCTTTAAAATCGCCTTCCCCTGAACGGCGGCTACTCAATCACTTATTGTCACACTAACTCCCACTAACACTAAGAGGAGACAAGCGCTTCTCTTACAAGCTGTGACATTGAATTTGCGAACGTCGTCTTAACAATAGGAAGGATTTGAAAATTTCGAGTGTCTACCTCCAATTCGAATTTTTTACGGTTTTTCTTTGAAACTACTGACCATCAATTGCTACAAAAACTCCCCCCAAAAAGCTCCTGTATGCCATTTCAACGAAATATGAAGAAAACATGCTAGACTGTGTACATTATTCGGAAACATTGTACAGCAAAACTAATATAGTAATTTTTTAGTGTATCTGCACTGTTAATAGTCGTCCCGAGTCGCTATCATTAAAGTTATAACACACCGAACAAGTATTTACGACTCAGTGGCATTTCGGATCACGACCAATTGGAAATTTATCTTGCCCCCAGTATTGGGCACTGTGGTTATCGTTTGCCACATGAAATTATTTAATTTTTCCAATCAGTGTGTACCGCCGAATCCGTAGGAAATTTAACGCAATCAAATATTACGATATTCACAACGAATGACAATTTAGGAATCATGAAAGAATGTTGAACTCTACTACATGAAATGTTAATGGAAAACTAAAGGAATCGGTAAAGGGGAACAAGTTTTCATTACCAGCCCGTTAACTTAAAGACGCAGAACTGACTAGCGATTATAATTTATTACAGATAGGAACTACACAGGAATTAAACGATGGTATTTACAATTCATATGTTCCAAGTAATTACAAAAATATAAAATACAACATAATTTTTTGTCCTCATTTTACGGACACTTGGCAGAAAGCAAGCCTTACACTTTTACTCACGCCTCAGCAAAATATAACAAAACATTATTGCGGATGTTTTTATAGAAGATAACCACTGGGAATCATACACGTAGAGTCGTGATCAATAAATATTCTGTAATATATTCTTATACATTTTTCAAACAGCAATAGTTTTTTAAGGTAACTAGCCATTAGGCACATCTGAACAGTAGGTATTTACAAAATATCTTCTTACACAGCGAGAAGATATGAGAAGATTTCTGTCATGCTGCACGCAAGAAAATCATAACAAATCGTTAGGTTCATAAAACACATATCTCTTTTCTATTATAACCTCTATGGCGTAACCAATCCTTGTTCGTGCACAATTCTTTCAACAACAAAACAAGTTCTTAAACTAACACAGAGCGCTTGGTTGAAGTCTCGAACCAAATAAAATAAAATTCTTTGCACTACTGCTATAATAGATGCACATCGAAATCATCAGCTGATTTTAACTGGCCATGAATAATTATTCAAAATTTTTCAGAAAGTTGCTGAGTTAAAATAAAGAAATAAGATTTTAAATAAATAATTTAGGGATCCAGAAGCATTTTAATTTAAACTAAATCACAATGTGCTTCTAAATATCACAATATAAAATACATTTAATTACCTAATAGGTATCCAAGCTTAAAAATAATTTGTTACTCTTCAAAGTTCCGATTTTGAACATTGAAAAATTCCTCCAAGTACACTTTAATTGGTATATTCAATTCCAAAAATGTTAAACGCAGACAAGTTTGGAATCAATTTTCAGTATAATAAAAATAAACAAAGAGGCTTCTCTGCACAATGAAAAAAATATCACATTCTTCGACTAACAACGTCGTGTGCGACAAAAACTATCCCACCACACTTCTCAGCTTCCAGGACTAGTCATCCCAAGTACGCAGTTTACAGCAGGTACTGTGCGCGAAACGGAAACTACGTGCGCCCCATTGTCACACGGCCGTTCGCATCTCGAGTTGGGCCCTACGACTTGCAGCTGTCGCTTCGAGACGGCGGCTCGACGGGTCACATGGCCCCGCTGGGCGACAGAGCCATCGCCTGCGGGGACTGGTGCGTCTGAAGGTCGGCCGACACCGACGCCGCCAGGATCTGCTCCTCGGCGTCGCACACGATGTTGAAAATCTCCTTCTTGATGTAGAGCTGCCACCGCTGCGGCATGAGCTTGGTGGTCTCGCACATGGTCTTGAAGAAGTGATCGAGCGGGTGATTGTACTCGGCGAACAGCTGCGCTCGCTTGCGCTGGCGCTCCTCCGCCCGCTCCTCGCGCTTCATCTGCGCGTTCAGGAAGTCGATCATGCGGTCGTCCGGGCGCAGCTTCTTGGCCGCCGGCTGCACCAGCTGCGCGTTCGCTTGCGCGTAGGCGTCGGCGCCGCCCCCGCCGCCGCCGACGCCGCCCACGACGCCGCCCTCGCCGTCGCCCGCGCCGACGCTCAGGTTCATCTCGGGCTTGATGTCCACGTCCAGCCCGCCGATGCTCCGGTTCGACATGTACGGGATGAGGAAGCTCAGCTGGTTGTAGTACTTGTACTGCGCGATCTGGATGGCCGTCTGCCCGCTGCGAAGGCCCTTCTGCCGCTTGAGGGCGTCGCGGAAGTTGTCGCGGATCTTCTTCCACTCGCCCTTCACTGCCTTGCCTAAGGGCAAACGGCTGCGTTAGTATCCACAAGAAACACAAAACCATGCATGCAATTGACTCTTTTTAACAAATATAATTATCTCAAGAGTATCTACCCCACAAACTGATGTTACGACAGGGCGGTTCACATCCCTTACATTTAATGCTCGGTAATATTCAGCAAGTGCACGACGTAATAACAATTACTAGGCTTAAAGAAACTGGAACCGGAAGTCTAAAACAATTTTCCTGGTTCGATTATTCCCCTACATGAACCCTATTAGCATGAGATATCCGCTGCCAAAAACAAATTCTCAAATGGTGCGATAACTGAAAACTAGAGGTGCCAAGGGTCATATTGCTCTCGTTTTCAGACATTTCGTGATCATTGCCAGCGAACGATATGTAATTTACATTCTGACAAGAGAAAAATACAATGAATGAATAATACATTTTAAGAAACTTAAGAGAATTTAACGGTGAATGATATTTTATTTAATAATTGCGAACGGAAAAATATTTGCGTTTAATATCAACTACACCCATCACCTCATGGCCGTTGTTTGAAAAAAAACAACTTAAGTGTAACAAAAGATTAACGAACAAATTTAAGCAGTTATTTCAAATTATTACGACTTGACACGGCCATAAATTAAATTTCTCGACCTTACAAAAAAAGATGAAATCCGACGCCAATGCGGCCCGGGCGGATCCAAGGCGGGGCGTGCCCGCTCCGCGATGGCGAGCGACAACGCGGGAAGTCCGCTTCGGTTCGTTTCTCCCGCCCGCCGCCGCGCGCCGCTAGTGGCGCTCCGCGCCCCTCAAAGCGGAGTCCGCCCGGCCGCGCGCCCCGGCCGCAGAAAACATTGTTCGCGCACCCTTTCATTGCCTTTGAAGGCGAGCAACACCGTTCCCGGTTGGTCGGGCGTCTCCAACGCCGCTAGAGCGCGTCCCCGTAACCGCCGACAACAGACGCCCCAGTCCAACCCGTTCGTGCGCTGCGGTGGGATGCGCGCGGGGAAACAAAACGGCCCGCGCGGAAAACGAATAGGCGCCAGCGCATGCGCCGACGGACCATAGTCCTACCACCCCCACCCCCCGCGTCGGGCCCGCGTTCAACCTCCGCGAAGACGCAGCGCCCAACGCGCGCGGCGACACTTACCGTCCAGGATGCCGAGCTCGCGCCCGATTTCTTCCCAGGCGGCGTCCTTCAACTCCGTGTCCTTGTAATTGGGGTCGTTGCAGTCGTAGAGGAAGGAGCGCATGCGCACGCTTTCGATGAGCGTCTCCTTCTTCTCGGGCTCCATGCCGCGGAGCGCGGGGCCTCGGCGGCTTGCTCGCCAGCCAGCCGCACCAACAATGGGGAGCGCACCGCGACGCCCTCCGCGTCTGCCGCTCGAGCCCGCCGGACTGAGCCAGCCCAGAGCGGAATTTCCCCGCTCCGCTCGGCTGGGCGCGCCTGCGCACTACAGCCGCCTGCTCGTTCCCCTCTCCGCTCCGCTCCGACCCGCCCAGCCAGCCCCGCCCCGCTCAGGGGAAACGGCTGCGTTCAGCAACCTCGTCCCCTCCCCGCTCCACCGCCGGTGGGGGGAGCGGCTGCGTTTGCCGGCGCTGCGAAGCGGGGCTGCAGCGGGGCGAGCGGGGCGGGCGGGGGCGAGGGGGAGCGCAGGGCGGAGGCCGGAGGCGGCAGCGGCGGCGGGCGGGGCGAGGAGGCGAGGGCCGGGGGGCCGGGCCGGGACCGGAGCCGGGGCTGGGCCGGGGGCCGCCGGGGGTGAGGCGGAGGCGGAGGTAGGGAGAGCGGCGGGGTCGGGGCGGGGTAGGAAGCGGAGGCGGGGCCGGCGTCGAGCGCGGGAAGCGACGCGCGCAGGGGGGAAGCGGAGGCGGGCCCCGGCGAGGGGGGAAGGGGGAAGGAGGGAGAGCGCAGAGCGGAGAGAGCGTGGGAAGGGGTAGGGGGGGAGGGCGAGCGGATGGAACAGTCGGGGGGCGCGAGGGGGAGGGGCAGGGTGTCAGGGGGAAGCAGGGCCGCCGCGAGGGGTGCCGGGGCGGGAGCACCACGGGGCTGAGCGGAACGGGGCGGGGAGGTTGTGGGGCGGGGCCCCGGCCAGGGGTGAGGCGAACAGGGACGGAGGGACGCAGCGGAGAGCAAAGGGCAGGGGGGAAGGGGCGAATTCGCGTAGCGGCGCCGAAGCAGAGAGAGGGTTTAACAGATTTGAGCACACTGCAGCCGCCGAATCATAAAAAATGGCAAAAGAGCAAAGCAGGCTCCAACAGCTGCTCGCCGTACGCAAATAAGAATAATAGCACTTTGTTTCTCGGAAATCGAGCAGTTCGCCGACAGGGAATAACTTACCTGCAACCACAAACCAATTTACACCGCTCGCATCAAACAAGCCCCTCGCGTCCTTCCGCACCTCATCTCGCCCAAGTTGCCCTGAGCGAGGACACGCCGCCTACAAGACACCCGAGCAAGGGCTCGGATCTAAACTCCCGCGCCGGTACTGCGCGCATGGCTCCGCTTTTTCTGCCGGTCTAGGCGGCTCTCCCTCTCAGAACCACGCTCGCTGGCGCCGCAATAGAGCAGCAGGAGTGGCGGGGCGGGGCGGGGCGGGCGACAGCACTGGCCAGCGCTCCGCGCTCGTCCCTCCCCGCCCATCCGAGACCCGCCCTGCTGCCAGGGGTGGCCAACACGCGTGACACGCGTGCGTGCGTTCGCGTGCGCGCGCTTCGTCGGAACACGCGATGACGCAAGCGCACGCCGCGTTCGCGCGCACGCCACGACCGCGCAGGCGGAGCGAGTCGGACGCGGAGGCGAAGGAAGAAGGAAGGCGCAGGGCGCGGCCACGGGATGGAAAGCGGCGGTGAACGCGAAGCGGCACAAGGAAGAAGAGATAAGCCACGACAGCAAAGGGGAAACCCGACAAGCGTGGATAGTTCTCGTCAATATTGTAGATTTCTACAAAAATGGGACGTGAATCATCGAAAGTGAACGCTCAGATTTTTGCGTAACAACGTATGGTACAAATGTGTAGTCGATGAGTTAATTGCGTGTCGTGTGCGCGAGATGACGACAATGTGCGCGAATAGACATTGGCTTCTGAACGAAGTATTAACAATGTAGAAAAAGGAAGAACTTGCGATAGTTTTCGAGACCCTCCGGTGACCCTGAACAGACCAAATCCCTCGACCGTCACAAAAGATTATGTCGGGGACTCCCTAGCTACTGCTCAACACGTGGGAATACACAAGGGGAATATGCATCGGGGCATGGACAAGCATCCTCGGCCCCACGGTAATGGAACACGTGACCTAATGCAGCATCAACACAACCCGTACCACTCTAGTCCAACCCACACAACCATCGCTGAAGTATTGTTCTGAAAGTTTATTGCAGTAGCACAAACATCGACGGCATCTGGTAATTAAGAACTATGCATCGAAAAGCATTCTGCTTCAACATTCGAAAATCAATTGTCCTCGAAGTATGTCGCATAATACCTGGGCCTGTAATTGATATCTACTTCGTATACATGCTACATGCTAGATGCGATGTGTTGCAGAAATATAAGATTCCCAGATATGTCGGACGGATTGTTCGATTCTTGAGAGTGCATTAATATAGAATTTTAAATATGGGAAGTTAACTCATTTTTCAAATACCAATAGAAATTACAAGTCCTAAGATAGGTTTCATTTTCGCACTGTGGTGTCTTATACATAACTTGATGGAATTTTTTAGTTCATATTCGAAACAGAAACTAATATCTTGCTGAAGCTTTCCTTGTCCCGTGCGTGAAAGTGTAATAGAAGAAATTTGAATAGATCACAAGCCCTTTCTCTAGCTTTCTTGCATATCTTCGCTGTTTTTTAAAAGCCAATAAATATAAATAAATTTAAAATGGTTTAAAAATTGATCACATTTCTTCACACTAGGATCAGAAAGGAACAATTCGTGAAACCATGACCATAGAAGCTAAAAAACTGGCAGCTCGTGTTCTATGTTAAAATACATTTTCTATTAAAATGTCCGTTATTCAGCTGTTCCGGTCTTCTATCGGACTACCAGCCGTCATTTCTGTTCGGTTGAGCTCGGCGTTCATGATCACACAGGATGTATCAAAGGCGGGTATGTGCACCGCATGCAATTTAATTTTCACCCGGCAACTGCCAGTGTGAAACAGCGGCACAGTCTCTCCCCTCCAAATGGTGTTTCCTGTTCACACCGCTACCCTCATCGCTCTTTCGAATGGACTGCGCCTGCCAATGCTAGAGCTCTTGCTTCCAGGGCATTCACCAGTGGGTCGAATGCTTGCATCCAGGTCAAGGTTGACGGTACAACTGCGTTGTCCCAACTGGGCAACTCCCTTCAGGGGCTCTGCGCATCGATTCTAACAGGCCACAAAAGGTTTTCCGGAAATTTTAGCTTGGCTATTCCAATAATGAATATTTTATTGAATTGAATTGAATTTGCCTTATTTTTACGTGGCGAGACTCAGGCCATTAGGCCTGCTCTTCCGTCTGACCACGCAAATTTCGCTACGCTCCTTTCGCCAACTAGCAGAGGAAGGAGGTATTTCTTGGGCGAGAAACAGCCGATTTTTGAATTTAGCTCAGAGGCGTCATTTAGGCTTGAGGCTCTTTTACATGCAAGTAAATCTACTAACATGGGACAGCCGGCTTTACTTCCCCTCCGAAGGAAGGCGTACGAAGGACTTTTCCCCCTTAAAATCCACGGCTTCGATCGGGTTTGATCCCGCGAACTTAGGTACAACAGTCCGGTACGCTAACAGTTACACCATCGCTGCCGTTTATAGAAATAATATTCTAAGAAAATAACAATATGTTATAAAACATTACAAGTAAAGCAATAGATATAAGCGCTAAGTCAACGATTGGCGTAAAGAAACTATAATGGCCCTTTGCGAGGTTTAATTTCACTGTCTGAAAGGCTTTTTATGGTAATCGTCATGCTACATCATATTACTTATTAAGTAAGAATGCAGAGATTATCTTTAAAACGGCACACATTAATTGTTAATTATCACATTAATAAAACTGAATTCGAATTCTAAAAATATACACAAGAATTATAGTATTCACAACTCAAAAAGAGAATCTCACACCTAGTAGACTACTAATTAAAGTAATAAAAATAACTTACATTAATAAGACTTTTTTCACCAAACCTGTTTTCGCAATGGATAGGAAACAGCCCGAAAGCATGCACAACGAACGAAAACCCGGGATAAAAACGTTGGTGATAAACGGCTATTAGAGTGGAACACAAAGTACCCAGTGTTTAGATAAACAAATAAGCAAATAGAAATAAGAACAAAACGGAACAATATGTTGATGTCGAAACGGACTTCTGAAACAATAGTTTATTCAGTGCTAGTTGTAGATTTGACGGAGTATAAATACTAATGTCTAGGAATTATGCAAAATTGTATTAATAGCATGCTTATTTTTGATTGTGTGAAATATATAAACGAATGTTATTTTTATATAAATCATTATGTATCAACAATTTCCAATGTTATTTGGAGTAAACGAAAGTTCATGATGGTACTAAGGGTATGAATGCTTTTGTTCATTTCTGTTCTTCTCTCAAAGCTGTTATATGGGTCGTTGCTGAGCTGTTCCACGAAGCTTCGCTAATGTGTATAGTAAATTGCGATGGGTAGAACACACGGGTAACCATTGCAATTGCACACTTCAACTTTCTCCACACTTATAACACTGTTAAAATTCATTTCAAGAATGTTAAAATTTCCTAGGAGACGATCAGAGTCTTCCTAACAACATCAAAACATGCTTTATTGCACAACTTTCAACAAGTTTTTATTCTCAAATCATGATAAAAATCCTTTAACGTGTTTTCTCATTGCTCTCACATACGCAATGGAGTAGTTTAGGTTCTTTGGCAAATTGATTTTCTCCCCTCAAATTAAAGGTACAAATTTGCCCGCCCACAAAACGTACATACTGAAGTCATATCTTCTTAATGGCAAGCAAATGCAATCATGGTTTGTGACGGGTTAGCGGTGTTAGATCTTACTAACGTTCACATCAAATCCACAGCTGAAACCGAGAACTACATACGATCTTATATCCTGCAGGCCTTTGACCGCCAAAAAGAAAAAAAGGAAGGGTTCCATTCATTTTTTAAGACTATCTTGGAATACGTTCTCAAAAAAGGGTCTGCCACTCCAATACGACCTTTTTTATCGTCCCGATTTCCAGGAACGGCAGGCCCACTCAACAAGCTTATCTCTTCCCTATGGCACAACACATAGAAAGGGCTGTTTCTAACGAATATTTTTCTTAGATTTAAATCTCCCGTTCCAAAATAAAGCTGCTCAGTAAATGAATACCAACAACACAAATGTAAGCGAACACACAAAACGCATATTACATTTAAAATATATTATGGCTAAAAATTAGGAGCAGAATTCGGTGTTACGAATATATGATCTACGTAAATCGATTAGAATTCGAAATGGAATAAACGAGTTTTATTTGTAAATTGGATTCAATAATATAACTCATATTATTAGAAGAAGTATTAAGTATTCATGTAAATGTGATAGTAGTTCTTAGTAATGTTTTGGACGGAAAGGCAATATTTAATTTAACAAGTAAAAGTTACGAGAAAAGCTGATGAAAACGGGTGAGAACGATGCACCACTTAATAGTAATTAATGTAAGAAGGCTAAAAGGTGAATGTTTTTTGGAAAAGCGGTGTAACCTCCGGAGTTCGTCAGATATCACTTTTCAGTGAAGGTGTTTACAACTGATTTATCTCTATTTTGACATATCTCTATTTTGTTGTAGTAGATCACTGGAAATGTTTAAATGTTGATTTCACAAAATGCGGAAGTGATTGATAATAATTTTCAACTGGAACCATCACTGCAATATCTGACTTCTAGCAAGGTTTTCTTTATCATTTTCTTTATAACGCTGCAATGAATATTCGATTAGCAAACTCATAAAGAAGCATTACAGCATTAGTGATCTTATGAATTTATAATAGTACTCGTATTTTATAGTAAAACCTCTTATCAAAGACGAAAGAAAGAAGTTGTTTGAAACGAAATATGTCATTCTAGTAACATCACTATCTTAACTTCAACGTTCATGTCAACTCATCATAGAAATGGATGCAACTACCCGTCCTCAATGCCCGCCTTCGGCCTTCTCATGCATCCGGGGCGGGCACCAACACGAACGGCGAGCAGACACCCGACCAGCGAAAGTTCTGGAAGTTGCATCGAAGAAGTTAAATGGTAAACTATTGTTTGACTACTTGCCACTCTCCGACGATGATGCCATTAAAATCAGAAGCAGGTTCTTGTCTTCAGGTTGGACAGTGTCGTAGATGCAATGACTAATTTGCTACTTCGTATCCAGTAAGCATTGATGTAAGTACCAACGGGTTTCTATTTAGAATTAATGCATAGAATTATTGAATTAATTAGGTGTAATCTAATTCCTATTCGTAATTCCCATTCTTGTCCGCTTTTCACGTTTGTTAATTTTTTTTGCAAATATACTTACAATGCGTGGGTGCACCTGCAACGAACAACCCCGAGCAAGGGCTTTCTTCTCTACGAGCAAAAACCAAATCTCAGAAGTCATGTTTAATCAAAATTTGAAGTGATTTCTCTCTCTCAGTGTTCTATACAGTGTTTCTCAGTGATTTCTTTTAGAACTAAAATTATTGTTGCAAATATAAATGATCTCAAAGACAATTTGTTACAAACAATACAATACACTAATTCTAATTGTGACAAATTTGATATTGTCTAACTATTTACTTACCGCTTCTATTAACTACTTGTTTTCTCTATATTTTTGCCCGTTCATAGAAGTTTGGGTGGAGGGGCTATTTATGCTACACAAACTGTGCTATGCAGTCCACTAAATCATATGGGAAGAAAAATGCTTCTGCTGGCCAATGCCATTTCCTTATCGAGCTGCCAACGACATTTCCGCTCTAAAATTACCTCCCTCGTCCGCCGCAGCTGTGACTTGGCCGTGCCCGCTGGGGCACGGGTAGAAACGCAACTAAACAGGCAAAACCCTACCCGGCCTTGTGCTATACAATTGTTCACGAAGGTGGCGCTATATTTCTATGAAACCATGAGCAGTAGTGTTGAAACAATCAACCGTGCTAGACCTGACGTTCTCGGCTGCAATCCTCAATTAGCATCGTTCAATATTTCAAACAATTCAATATTTGCTAATGTTGGTGCTTACAACTTTATTGGTCTAATCAAAAATATTCCATTATACGGGCGAAACAGGCCGAAAATAGCAACTTACGATTGAGTGAGCAAAAATAGTATTTTATGCAATATAATGTTAGGCCTTTTTAAATGAGAACATGTTTTTAAAACGAGGGACGTTAGCAGCGAGTTTTCAAATTTGTACGAACGCAATAAAGCAACACAACAAACGAGTTGCAGTCGCTATTTTTTTTACATATGAAAACAAAGATAATCAATTTTGCGAAACAAGGTTTTTGTGACGTGTCGGGTGTTTGACATTTGTGCGAGGAAACTGTGGTTTGCTGTTGCGTTTGCCGCTACCCACGATTCTCTCGCTGGAATTGGCTGAGTGTGAAGACCCAATCATTGTGCCGTAGAATGCTAAGACGTCATCATTCGTGCCGTAAAATGCCCTTCTGTGAACGATTTCTTGCGGGTGAAAAGGTCGCAATAAATTAATATACTTTCTAGCAAGAAATAGTTTACATAGAACCGTAGGACTATTGAGGATTAAGGATCCGTTCGTGGAAGTTTGAGTGATGGGGCTATTAAACAATGTCTCGAAATTAATAGTTACGATTATATAGTAATTACAGAGAAACTAGATATGCCTATGACCACTATTGTAAAGTCAATCTGATTTTATATACCCATCTTGATCGGGTTGTTTCGCATCCTCTGTTGAAAAAATTATAAGATAGTTCTTTTATTTGCTTCAGGACACTTAATATATCATTTGTCGCTTTCCAAACGCAACATTTTTACTGTTTTACAGTTAAATGAATACAAAAATAATAAGTTAAAAGCGCAGAGAGCTGACAGGTGAAATCCATTAGAATAAGCAAAGAATCATTTTAGGAGCAGATGATATTGCAGCGTAAAAACACGCAATATACATAAAGCGACCATGTGAAATAGTGACATGTATTATGTCGCTAAATGCAACCGCACGCACGTTTTGACTGTATTAAAATATGTATTTTCTACCAGCACTGAGTTACTAACATTAACAAATTCTCTAAGACAAACTAAGGACGGTACAAAAACTGACAAGCAAGGTGATGTCCCCATCCTGTAGTTCACCGGGCTGCTTTTTTCTCCACCACATGCTTCCTTTGGCGAGATACTTTTATCTGGAGACGGACTACACTAGCTGAAACCTGCAGAAACTATGGTGCGCTGTCCACGAGGAACGAAAACAGCGTCGGAGGTATCGATAACCCGGCAACGTGGGATGAGGCAGGAGGAGGAGAAGAAAAAGTAGGAGGAGGAAGAGAAGGGAGAGGGAGGAGGAGGAAGAGAAGGGAGAGGGAGGAGGAGGAAGAGAAGGGAGAGGGAGGAGGAGGAAGAGGAGGGGGAGGGAGCAAGAGGAGGGGGAGGGAGGAGGGAGGGGGAGGAGGAGGGAGGGGGAGGAGGAGGGAGGGGGAGGAGGAGGGAGGGGGAGGAGTAGGGAGGGGGAGGAGTAGGGAGGGGGAGGGGGAGGGAGGGGGAGGAGTAGGGAGGGGGGAGGAGGGAGGGGAGGAGGAGGGAGAGGAGGAGGGAGAGGAGGAGGGAGAGGAGGTGGGAGGGGGGAGGTGGGAGGAGGAGGGGGGAGGTGGGAGGAGGAGGGGGAGGTGGGAGGAGGAGGGGGGATGTGGGGGGAGGAGGGGGGAGGTGGGGGAGGAGGAGGGGGAGGAAGGGAGGGGGAGGGGGAGGAAGGGAGGAGGAGGGGGAGGGGGAGGAAGGAGGAGGAGGGGGAGGAAGGGAGGAGGAGGGGGAGGAAGGGAGGAGGAGGGGGAGGAAGGGAGGAGGAGGGGGAGGAAGGGAGGAGGAGGGGGAGGAAGGGAGGAGGAGGGGGAGGAAGGGAGGAGGAGGGGGAGGAAGGGAGGAGGAGGGGGAGGAAGGGAGGAGGAGGGGGAGGAAGGGAGGAGGAGGGGGAGGAAGGGAGGAGGAGGGGGAGGAAGGGAGGAGGGGGAGGAGGAAGGGAGGAGGGGGAGGAGGAAGGGAGGAGGGGGAGGAGGAAGGGAGGAGGGGGAGGAGGAAGGGAGGAGGGGGAGGAGGAAGGGAGGAGGGGGAGGAGGAAGGGAGGAGGGGGAGGAGGAAGGGAGGAGGGGGAGGAGGAAGGGAGGAGGGGGGGAGGAAGGGAGGAGGGGGAGGAGGAAGGGAGGAGGGGGAGGAGGGGGAGGAGGAAGGGAGGAGGGGGAGGAGGAAGGGAGGAGGGGGAGGAGGAAGGGAGGAGGGGGAGGAGGAAGGGAGGAGGGGGAGGAGGGGGAGGAGGGGAGGAGGGATAGGCACGAAGTTGTAGATGCGATGTAGGCCACGCAGGCGAGCGCAATCGGCAAGTTCCTCCGAGGGGCATTCACGAGCAGTCACCCGTTGGACGCGGCAATGCTGCGTCACTGGACTCTTCTTCCAGAACCCGACAGGAGTTATAATGCTGATTCACAAGCTGAATGAATTTTCAACCTCTGGAGACGGAACATACTCGTACTAGCATAAACGTGCAGAAGCTATGGTGCGCAGTGAGAGACAAAAGAAATTAATAGTAGTCGATCACCAATATATTACAAACGCAATATACTCGTAGATATATAGAGCGATATTTGGCATTTAGGCCGAGTTAATGCGACTTTTGCCAGCTATCGCTGTTCCGTAATTATAACCCGCGAGTTACAGGAAGAGACGTGTAGCGAGCACAACGTATGACCATCGCCGTGCCTAGCCTACTTGGCTTGCCTGAAGCTGTCTTTCGTCACACAGGAAATGAAACCGAGACGATTTAAATTAGAAAACTACAGCTTAATTTTTGCCGCGGCCGGGAATCGAACCGGGGACCGCCTCATAGAAAGCTAGCACGTCGTCCATGAGGCACCCGGCGGGCTTGGGCAATGATATGTATATTAATTAAACCTCAGTCGGCTTTGAAGTTTACTTTTAATTATATGATTCTATGAATTCTGTATAAAAGCCTTATCTGAATGGAAATTTCTAATAAATCATATATTATAATAAATATTGCACCCCCTCACGAAAATAACAAACTAATTAAGATGTAGAAGACTCACCGAAGTCTTCACATTTTCTTTCTAGCATAACAATGTCTTTTGAAAAATTACAGTAGAAATTCTTAAGAATGCAGCATGTCGTAGTTTTGCACTTTAGAACAGTGATATTTAGTCACTTCAAGTAATATGCTCAGAAGTTTTCCAATACTTTTATGTACTGGTGAAGTAAACAGTCCGGATTAATTGGTCGAAGATTATAGTATTATCGTAACGTTTTGGCCTTCCCAAACGGGGACCAACGCTTCTACAACTTTCAAACTTCTTTGCCGACATTCCTCTGGTTCATGCTCACAATGCATCACTCAAACTGAGATTTTTAAAGAAAGTAATGTGAGGGATATTTATTCCTAATTAGATTGTTTCATGAGCAAAGAAAAAAAACACGTTTGTGGATGAAGTTTCTAACAGCTTTACGTTGACGCTACTTTACGAGAAACGGCTTTTCTTGGCCGCCAGGGTTACATTTGGATGTCTGCCAGGCCTTGGGGAGGACTCCCAGCAGAGGGTAGCCCTGAAGAATAGCGCTGGAATTGAATTGCATGTGGCACAGAGCAATGCAATGTCGCATAGGGGACCGCGTGGCAATTACTAGAAGCGGCCAACGGTGACTCATGATCAATATTCTACTTCATTACAACACCAAGTGGTGTCAATAAATCAAGATGACAGAAAACACTAGACAAAATAGTTATCAACGTTTTTTTTCTTAGCAAGCGCTTAGGTTAGCAGGCGCCAGTTAATGTCAATAGCTGGTATTTGGACAATTTTCCACTCCCACCAGAGATGTGTCAAGAGTATCGATGTATACGTATAAACGAGAGTAGGAGAGTGAAAATGTAAAACTCTTTCAGACTAAAACATTATACCAGAGTTGGAATTAGGAGGAGGGTAATGGGAATCTGAAATAGTCATCTCCTTCATCCAAGTACACGATTGTTTCTCCCAACTCTCAAGCCACCAACACTTACAAAATAATAAAAAAGTACACACTTCCTCCCCAACAATGTTCTATTACAATACGCAATTACTATCCAAGATTCAACGTGCCGTATCACGAAGTGTTTACGTCCTATGCCGCGAATAACAGTTCACCAAGAAATGCCTCCTTGTATCGATTTCATTTCTTCGAATACTTTCCAGAAGGTGGTCGCAGTGCGCTTCCTAATTTGAAGAGCACACGCGACCGCTTAATGCCGCTCATTCCACATTCCCAAAGAGCCCGGCCAGTTTGCACGAAAGCCTTGTTCACCCGGCGCATCGAGAGGAAATTAGACCGGACAGGGACTTTTGCCCGCCGGACGGAGCGTTTCGTTCGCCAGGGCAGGCGCGGGGCGACAGACGCGCAACTGAGGAGGCCGAGCGGGCGGCGGGGCGCCCAAGGAAGGGCCAGGGGATGTTGGACACGCGCTGCGTACATAGCGCCGCGTTTTATCTCCACCTCAAAGGTGATTATGCCTCGTGCGGCGCAATGGCCTCCGGCGCAGGTTGGGGCGAAGCTGCTCGCCCCTGCCACACACGCCCTCCCGCGGCGCACGGAGGGGCGTGGCCGAGACCAACATTTGAACGAGCACGTCTGCTCAGGCGGGCAACAATTCTATTTAATTAACCGACGAACTCGAAAATTGAAAGAGGAAATACGGCGCTCTTTTCAAAAAGATAATCAGTACTTTCACCGAAATGTTAAGATTTGTACAGAGAACACTAGCTACTGAAAAAGTGTTGGTATCGAATGTCTGTCACTATTGACCGTTTGAAAGAAGAAACGTAGGGCAGCCCAGAATAAGTTAGAATGATCAAGTGCAATTGAAGGGCTTAGTATTAGAGTCCTATGTCACAAGTTCAATCTGAGATAAATACGAGGATAAATGTTTCAATCCGACAGTCTGTCACAGTAAAGCAGAAAATGCTCTGTAGTACTACATCATTTGTTATACCAGCACCATAATACTCGAACTAAATGAAATACGCGATAATCATGTTAGTGGATATTTTTCTCGAAAATGTGCCATACGACTATTTAAAGTCGAGAGCTTCAATTGTTTTTTTTAGTCTTGAACAGCTCAGTGACGTCATTCGCAAAGCAGAAAACGGAGATAGTGATAATGATATAATAAACTTAAAAAATTGTTAAATGTCAAGCGGCACTAGAACCTAAGTTATATTATCCGCCTGAAACAGCTCAGAGAATTTCAGAGTCCGCTGAAATTCAAGGTTAGCCCCAAAGTAGTGGTTCAAATTTTTCACGGCCAGGAGGGATGGAGCAGGGTCTCTGAACTGGGGGAGCAATAGGTGGCAGTTGGCTCCAGCCCTTTGCGAAATGTAGATCGCACGTCAAGAAAACAGCCGATCAAATGACTTCGTCACGCTCCGACAGCAATGTATCACTTGAACAGCGCTACGCGATTAAGTTTTGCGCAAAGCTCGGTAAATTCGCATATACAACACTTCGCATGATCCGCACCGCGTGTGAGGAAGATGTCGGCAGGAGATCCCGTGCGTTTGAGTGGCGTACGTTTGGAAGAAGAAAGAGTGTTGAAGGCGATAACCGCTCCAGTGATCGACAAGAGTGTGTGCCAGATGTTCAGACCTTGAATTCGATTTTCTACACGCTAACGACTTTGAACGACTGCGAAAAACAATCGTCTAAGTCCCCCGAGCCATCACAAATTCCTGGACGCTCCACCACGCCAATGCACCGTTCTCGTTGTGACGGTGGACCTGCGTCGACACAGCTGGTTAACGCTGTCCCATCCATCCTTCAGCTCAGATGTTGCTCTCCGCCACTAGTTTTCCCCGGCCACAATTCAGCACTGAGACATCACCACGGCGCTCTCCAGACCGCACGGCACGCAGTGCCGAGGGGACAGAACAGGCTTTCCATCGCCGCGTTTAAAATACCTCGCAAGATTGGCGGAACCGCTGAGGTGGGGTTGATGCATAAGGATTATGTGCTTTGCTGCTATGATACTTACGGAAACTCCCGATCACGCCACTTTACAGACAGCTATGTCAATATGGGCATGTTTTGAGGACCTCGCAAATTCATGGTTATCTTCATAGACAATGCACATGGGTCCGACAATTAACAGGGATATTTTTGACGAATGTTCATATTGAAAGAAATTCTTAAACAATTTATCTTCGTTAATTATTACTATTGACGATGTTGAGTATTCAAAATATGAATATAATTTCCCCACTTTTTCCGCAGAGCATAATCGACTTAACAAACACTTTAAACAACAACCTCGGTTTTGAAAAACATGACCGTTCCTTCGTCATCCATCCATCCATACTTCCATGTATCATGCATACTCCATAATATCATAAGAGTTCACTCGTGATGAAACATAAACCTGACACAATATATAACCTTTCCGGGTTAAACGTAACGGTGTCCCAATAGAGCAGCTGGTAGGAGAACATGCGGGTCCTCATTTGAGAGGGAAAGATGTCGGCAAACGTGCAACCTTGCTCGGATGTCCTTCACATCTGCTGCCATGTGGGTACACACTGCACAGCATACACGTCACGTATTGTTTCTCTTTGATTTTTCAGTATTTTCTGTCAAGTGAAGGGTGACCAATAAGAAAATAATCTAGTAATCTTAGACAATTTTAACAGCTGGAATTTAGAGAAATTATTGAGTGAGGCAAGGAATTTCAAGCTCTGTTAGAAGAAATAAATATATATTTATGAGTCTATATGACATATTATAACGTACCAGCGATCGAACCTCGTGGTAGCTATTTGGGGACGGGCAGAAAGGGATTTGGCAACAGAAGAACGCGTCGCCACAGGAGGGGAGAGAGTCTTTCTGTAAAGCGAGCGCGTAGCAAAAGGAGACAAGAAGACACTGGGGTTCTCCGATCTTAGGGAACGGAGCCCCAAACGTCGGAGCCGCGTGGCAAGCATAAGCGAGCTGCGGAGGCGGCGTGACGTAGAATGTGCCCTAGGGCCCGCACGATCTGCTGCTGACGCTACAACGAAGGGAGGCAATATTAATGCCCGAACAATAATACTGAATGAACCTAAAATAATCTTGGAAATATATTTTTCGAAGAAAATGTAGAGCGAACCTAGGAAATATCAATGGAATATTTCGTGATCTAGAATATCAGAACATTATTGAAATTTTGATTCATGATTTGAATGTTCTTCGAACTGCCGTTGAAGGCGCCCATTAGAATTTAAAAATGGCATTTCAAGTTGCTGATAAGAATGTCAATCCTAATAACACCATCCGTCAGAATATTTTTAATAAAACACACCTTGGAATATGTAATCATCGTGTCAATTTTATGAGAAATAATCCAATATTACCAGCCGTTGAATTTTCAACTCAACGACAAGACTGTTTTAATCCGTATAAATATTAGTTACGTACATCTAGCTCGACTGTCTGGGTTGTAATGGGGAGATACGGAATAACGACAGCAAGAAACATTAATTGATATTTCTTTCCATTGTTGAAGCTTCCCTGTAATTAGATACGTTACTTAAAATGAGAATAAATGGAACCTCTAATTTTGATAATACCACTCCCAATGCTGTATGTATGTGATCCCGTGCGTATCTGACACGTAACCAAGCAAATAACAAAATTAAATTTCGGGCTGGGGCAACGAATGCTGTGGAGGGGAGGGAACCTCAACCGAAAATTAGATTAAGTGAGCAGCATTATGGTAGGTTCATAAATTATGAGCGACTGGTTAATGCAATTTGCGCAAGGGGAGATTCAGCCATCCTCGCTCCACACCGATGCCCAAACTCCTGTTAAGGCGATGTGTGTGCGATGATGAGAAGGGAGGCGTGGAGTTAAGAGCAGTATAACATTTTTCGCGTTCTTGAACCTTTTGAATTTGTTGCATCAAATGCTTTATTTTGTAATACACAGAATGCTATGCTATTCTTGTTACTATTAGTGTATACTAACCACGAGATGTACAGGGTTCACAAATGAAAAATTAAACGCAACTGTGTGAAGGACAGTCCTCCGTACCTTAGCACAGCTCGAAAATAATTCGTTCTAATTTAAAAACAAACTACCCGATATCAAATAAAAATAATGCAAATAAATTATGAGAGAAAAATAATGAACTGCTCTTCGGAATATACTTCAAGGGTTCAGTGAGATATAATCAAAAGTCACACTCCTGACGTTGTGAGATCAGTCTCATTTAATTAACATGATTGCTGAGAATCGTGGTATGGTCAACTTTAAACTTGACAGTGTTTACTCAATCAGATGACTGGCTGGAACGCCATTTTTTATCATTTTCTCCAAAAGACTCGAAAGCCCCCGGAACTCGGCACGGTCTATTTTCACGACGAGTGAAGTTCCCCATTACACAACCTTGGATTAGCTCATAAAAGATATCCCGTTTTGAATTGCAGCTTCGCGCACATAATACTCGTATATTTAAAAATGTTAAAATGTAGACAATACAAGATCATTTAATATTCAGATTCACGGGTCCATAATATCCCGCAAGTACTATTCTTCAATAACGGTTTTTGCAATATTTAATTCGTCGACGATACACTGTGTGACGATACACTGTGTTCGCTTAGAGGCAGCGAGCCCGCGTTCAACAGTGCCTGCGAGAGATACATGCGCGTTTCTGATGCGAAGAATCCCATTGGGATGTATTATCCCAATGGGATTCTTCGCATCAGAAACGCGCATGTATCTCTCGCAGGCACTGTTGAACGCGGGCTCGCTGCCTCTAAGCGAAGTGAATTTCCTCATCACTCTGCTTGCGGCTAGTGGGGCTGACGCAACGTGTTTAGGATGAAAGGCAAAAAGTGGAAGCGAGGGCCCAGGGCCTGTTGACGCTCATCGCCGGAAATTGTCCGTCTGGGCGGCGCAGCAGCCGAAGACAAGACGCAGCGCGCGGGGCTCAGGGCCCGGCTGCGCTGGGCGGCGCGGATGAGTGGGCGAGCGGGGGCGGCAAATACGACAGGAAATCGAGTTGGGGTCGAGAAAAAGGTGGGATAGTTGTAAAAGCGGAAACTACGAAGGATGCATGGACGTCGGAGTGAACGACGAGCACAGGATCGAAAGGGAGAGAAAGAACGAGGTCGGGTTAAAATGAAAAATAAACTATTATAGGGGAAATATTTAACATCTTTGCTATAAGGACTAAGCTAGGTGCGGGGTAGGAAGGGTGAAACCGTTTAAAAGAGGAGAATTGGACGAGAAGGGCACACACGCGAACAGGGTCAGACATTTGCCAGAGAACGGAGCGGATGGCTGTGACGGGAACGAGAACAGTGAAGACGCAATGTCGATGACACATTCATGGATGTTGAACTCATTACTTTCAACCATTAAATATATTCTAATATGTTCGTCCAAAAATGACCATTGTCGTGAAGCGGAACTGTGCTAATATGAAATAGTTCTCCACGGATCAGTGTTCTGTAGTACGAGTTCCAGTAACATCCACGGTGACGGTGCATGACGAACATATACAATTTTCGAAATGTACTACTACTACTTGAAATGATGGGGCGTGAAGCTGAAGGGAAGGCGAACGTAACACAGGATTGAGACTAATGAAAAAAGAGCGGAGATGAAATTAGTGGAAGGGAAAGCAGAGTTTAGGGGGAAAGACCGGGTAGGGAGACGGGGCGGAAACCAGAACGGAATTAACAATCTGGCACAGGAGAGGAGCCAGAGAGGCCGGAAAGAGACAAAATTGGGACGGGTCGACGACGAGACGACTTTAAAGGTGCGAAGGTAGAGATCCACAAGGGGGCGAGTCGGTGGCGATGAAACAAAAGGAATGAAGAGAATAGATTGGAGGGAAAGAGGAAGAGCAGAAGCGATTGGGAGAAATGAAGGTCAGCGAGAGCGAGAGAGCGAGCGAGAGAGAGCGCGAGAGAGAGCGCGAGAGAGAGCGAGAGAGAGAGAGCAGGAGAGAGAGAGAGCGAGAGAGAGATAGAGAGCGAGAGAGAGATAGAGAGCGAGAGAGAGATAGAGAGCGAGATAGAGCGAGATAGAGAGCGAGATAGAGCGAGATAGAGCGAGATAGAGCGAGATAGAGAGAGATAGAGAGCGAGATAGAGCGAGCGCGAGCGAGAGAGAGCGAGCGCGAGCGAGAAAGAGCGAGCGCGAGCGAGAAAGAGAGAGCGCGAGCGAGAAAGTGAGAGCGAGAAAGAGAGCGAAAGAGAGCGCGAGCGAAAGAGAGCCCGAGCGAGAGAGAGCGCGAGCGAGAGAGAGCGCGAGCGAGAGAGAGCGCGAGCGAGAGAGAGCGCGAGCGAGAGAGAGCGCGAGCGAGAGAGAGCGCGAGCGAGAGAGAGCGCGAGCGAGAGAGAGCGCGAGCGAGAGAGAGAGCGCGAGCGAGAGAGAGCGCGCGAGCGAGAGAGAGCGCGCGAGCGAGAGAGAGCGCGCGAGCGAGAGAGAGAGCGCGAGCGAGAGAGAGAGCGCGAGCGAGAGAGAGAGCGCGAGCGAGAGAGAGCGCGAGCGAGCGAGAGCGCGAGCGAGCGAGAGCGCGAGCGAGAGAGAGCGCGAGCGAGAGAGAGCGCGAGCGAGCGAGAGCGCGAGCGAGAGAGAGCGCGAGCGAGAGAGAGCGCGAGCGAGAGAGAGCGCGAGCGAGAGAGAGCGCGAGCGAGCGAGAGCGCGAGCGAGCGAGCGAGAAAGAGAGAGCGAAAGAGCGAGAGAGTGCGAAAGAGAGCGCGAGCGAGCGAGAGAGTGCGAAAGAGAGCGAGAGAGTGCGAAAGAGAGCGAGAGAGTGCGAAAGAGAGCGAGAGAGTGCGAAAGAGAGCGAGAGAGTGCGAAAGAGAGCGAGAAAGTGCGAAAGAGAGCGAGAGAGTGCGAAAGAGAGCGAGAGAGTGCGAAAGAGAGCGAGAGAGTGCGAAAGAGAGCGAGAGAGTGCGAAAGAGAGCGAGAGAGTGCGAAAGAGAGCGAGAGAGTGCGAAAGAGAGCGAGAGAGTGCGAAAGAGAGCGAGAGAGTGCGAAAGAGAGCGAGAGAGTGCGAAAGAGCGAGAGAGTGCGAAAGAGAGCGAGAGAGTGCGAAAGAGAGCGAGAGAGTGCGAAAGAGAGCGAGAGAGTGCGAAAGAGAGCGAGAGAGTGCGAAAGAGAGCGAGAGAGTGCGAAAGAGAGCGAGAGAGTGCGAAAGAGAGCGAGAGAGTGCGAAAGAGCGAGAGAGTGCGAAAGAGAGCGAGAGAGTGCGAAAGAGAGCGAGAGAGTGCGAAAGAGAGCGAGAGAGTGCGAAAGAGAGCGAGAGAGTGCGAAAGAGAGCGAGAGAGTGCGAAAGAGAGCGAGAGAGTGCGAAAGAGAGCGAGAGAGTGCGAAAGAGAGCGAGAGAGTGCGAAAGAGAGCGAGAGAGTGCGAAAGAGAGCGAGAGAAATAGAGTCGCCCTATCTTTCCTTGCTCTTCTCCATCATACCCTTATCCCACACTTACATCCCCGGGACACAAGCACACATGCCGGGAGACCAGCCGGGAGCTGTGTCGGCTGGGTTGGCGCCCCTTTGGAGATACACCGGATCTCACAACAGAGCGGATAACAACATCCAGCGTCACATCCTGTGATAAAACATGCACCTCACTTACGGGACGAAACAATCGTCAAAACTACTAGAACTGCAACGCTGTGGGGGAGAGACGCCCGTGAGCGGGGCAGAACGGGTGTATAGAGTGGGAGAAGGTAGCGCCTGGAGACAGCCCGCAGCGGAAGAGGAAGAGAGAAGGTTGCCCGGGCCGTGTGGAGCCCGTGACTCGAGCGCGCGGAAGAAGGCAGAGGACAGGCCCACAAGCAGACAATCAGCAGAGGGCGGAAGGACACCGGAAATCAAAGAAAATTAATAGAACCAAACACAAACCCCTCGATGTCGACATCGAGCGGACGTGCAAACTAAGTGGAACAAATGCAGAATCGATATGGGGACGGAGGGGGGTGGGGAAAGCTGTTGGGACCGGGATAAGCAACCTGAGGAGCTGCGATGGGATATTGGACCGCGAGTGAGAGTTAGTTCCTGCCTTAATTTACGTGGCAAGACTTGGGGCCATCAGGTCCGCTCTTCCGTCCGACCATGCAAATTTCGCTTCGCGCATTTCACCGTCTAGCGGAAAAAGAACGATTGCTTCTTTTAGGCCTGAGATTCTTTAACATGCATTATATCTATAACACGAGACAGTCGGCTTTACTTCCTCTCCTAAGAAAAGGGGAAGGGTTTTTTCGCCCTCAAAAACCCACGGCTTCGACGGAGGATTTGAAACAGCAAATTTGGGTACGACCGCCCTATACGCCAACAGTTTTACTACTGAATACCGCGTGGGGGAAACCAGGAGTGGGTAGGTCTAGGAGGCATCGTGGGCACGGTGGAGGCTGAGGCCGTGCGTGAGCTCGGATGACAAATTTTAAAGAGATTGGAAGACAAGATCTTCAAAACGCAATTGGGAGCTGAATTATTGTCAGCAACTTCTAGACCCGAGTTCGCCTCGGGGTCGGTATTGACCATTGAGGAGCCCATGAAATACAGGAGGTGGTCAGTAACCGAATATGAACATGTGACTCATCGGTATAATGAAGATCAATATTGCATTAATTAAAAAAAATGAAGTTTACGATTATTCACGTTCAAAATAGTTCAAAATAGACAGTTTCGTAAAGATTGAACAAAAATGAAAATTAGAAATGCCTACGCAAAAATAGAAGTCTCTGATTTTCGGAAATCGGAGATATTTACGAAAATTTTAATATGCGGAATTGTTTCAAGTCACTTGTATGCAATTCATTAAGTTATGATTATGGTGCATGCTGGATGATGTAGAAAAAATATAAGGGGGGCACGGGCTTTTAAAAGGAAGAAAATGGTTTGGGAATCCCTGATCTAGACCATGGTTGGGACTAGGTTAGAGTTGGAGAAATACTAGTCGATTTGGGGCAAAATCAGTATAATTCCAATGCAGTAAATGCAAAGAAAAACGTAAAAGTATCATTATAATACAGTAAAAGCAGAGTGGGATTATCCCGCCAGTACGAGCATGCAGAGGGAGAATAGCATGGCATCGCACACGCCATCTGGTCTTGTGGCTGCTTCTTGTCTGGTGCGCGCTGCTCGCCACCCGCCGCGCGCCGGCTGTTCGTCGCTTGCCTCGGCCGCAATAAACAAGCTAACGTTGCCACATTTCTCCCTCTGTTAGCAGCGCAATGGTCATTAATATACATTATGATATGCGCATACATGTATATTTTCATATAAATCCCAATGAAAGATATATTGAAAAATGTATTAACCAAGAAAAGAACAGGACTCAATTTCAATAACATGAATGATATTTAAATATTTATTTATGTAACCAACCGGTATTTAAAATCTCACCGCTAAGAAATGATTTGTCAAAATTATCCTTCGAGTGAGTATTTATTTTTGTTTTTGGATTATTGCATTTGGGCGTTGCGCGCGGCAAGGCAGTAAAGGGGCTGGAAGAGCGCGGTCGGAGGGCAGATGGCGGGGACACGCAGAGCGGGCAGATGAGGCGGGGCGTGGCGAACAGCGAAGGGAAGTGGAATGGAATAGAGGGGGTAAGACTAAAATAGAACGAATTAGTATAGAATAGAGTGGAGTGATACGGATTGAATTGGTAGGAAGTGGCGTAGAATGGAATGAAGTGGAATGGAGTAGAGTAGAATGGAAGGAAAAGAGATAAAATGGAGCAGAATATAATGAAGAAATATGGAGAAGAGTAGAATGGAACGAAATGGCATGGAGTTGATGGAACGGAATAGGGTGGATTGGTTTGGATTGGTTTGGATTGGATTGGATTGGATTGGATTGGATTGGAGTGGAGTGGAGGGGAGGGGAATGGAGTGGAGTGGAATGGAATGGGGCAGAGGGAAGTGAAGTGAAATGAACGGAGATGAGCGTGGCTGATGGGAGAGGTGTAATTGGATTAGGTAGTCTACGTCTTCAAAAGTTATTTTTAATTATGCATAGAAACTACGCGTTATGACCAGTTTTTGAACACGGATTTTACGCACGTGAGCGCCAAAGATTCATTCACGGTCACATTTGCATACACGCTGTCATTAAGAAGACTTTCATTTTACAACTTGTAGGAAAACGTTAAATATATTGATATGCATTTGAATACGTACAAATAAATTGTTGGATACAAGAAGTGTTTGCCTTCGTTTTAGTCAAACGAGTACGGAGAATTTTGATGAAAATATAGCCAATATTCAACTGCGTGCCATGAGCTCGTTTCAGAATTCCGTATAATCAAAAGATTGAGAACCACAAGCCCTTCTCGCAGGCAGTTTATCAAGCCATCCAGACACCAAATTACGACGTATTAGTAGTCGAAAACATCTAATTTGCTGTCTCTATTTTCGGAAGCGGATGGGTGGGGGCAGGGAGCGATGGCTGATTGAGAAGAAGGCATGAAGGAGGCGGCGGGGTGGGGGTGGGAAGAGCGGCGAAGATTATCGACGCGAAGGCCAGAAAGCGAATGAGGTTGGGCTGCAGCGAAAAAGGAGGAGCGAGACGGGCAAATACGCGAGCATGGAAGAAACGACATTATCTGGAAGGACGCAATAAATGAGCAGAAAAAAAATGAAGACTGTGGTCGAAGGGCGGAGAACAATACGAGGTAGGATGGGCAGGATACGAATGACGGAGGGGGAGAGAGAGAAGAAACACCGTGTGCAGGAAAGCTGGAAGTGGGACAAGAAGGAAGGTACGAAGATAAAGACGAGGAGGGTAGTACGTAAGTGAGTTTTGGAGGGGGGAAGCAGGAGCAAAGGCTGAGGCGTAAGAGAAGCAGGAGAGGAGAAGCTCGCGTGGCTCGGGAGGCTGTGGAAGCGGCAAAAGTCGCGCCCGGGAGGGGGAGGGGGACGCGGCGGCGGTTGCTCTTCCTGCGCCCTTCGGCGGCCGCGGCGGGGGACGCGAGAGGCGGGGCGGAGTGGCAGCGGGGACGCGAGGGAGCAAGCGACCGAGTTATTTTGGGCAAAGCGGCGCGGGGCGGCGCTGCGGCGTTGCGCGCCGAACGCATCTTCCCTCGCCCGCCGCCCCGCCCCGCCCCGAACCGCCCCTCCCCTCCCCTCCCTCCACCGCGCTCGCGGCGCGGCACACATGGGCGCCTCCCGGAGCGCACGCCCGCGAACGGCCCGCCGCCGCCAGCGCCCCCAGCGGAGAAGCCGCCGACAGGAAGCTTCTCGAAATTCGGAAGCTCGAGCGCCCGACTGATTCCGGAGGCGCGGGGAGACGACTCGCCCTAGCTCGGCCTGGCAGGCAGCAGCATCCGAGACGAAACGAAAAACCCAATCACCGAGAAGAAAGCGTTTTGTGCAAACTACAAGTGGACGCTAGAGTTCCCTGCAAGTTATCGAATATCCTCAGCCGAACGACAGTGGATCAAGTCAAAGGGTTAACTATGGGCAACAAGTTGACTTTTAAAATGTAAGAATTTTCCTCACTAAAGCACGTGCATGAATAGACGATAGAATCAAACACGATTCCCACAAAAAATAATGAACTAATCATCACTGTTTAATAAACATACATATGTAGGTTGAAAAGTACGAAGTGATTGTTGAAACAATCCAAAACATAACAGTCCATTTCAGAAACCAAAATTCAACCCGCAATTATCAATGTGACGCAAGGGAGATAGTACAATTTATACAAAAATATGCGCATATAGTTAATATCAACAACTGACTACTGACATCTGACTACTGTTGTTCGAAAGAAAGAAAAGAAAAAATAGAAAAAATACAAAGAGTGAAAGAAAGAAAGAAAGAAAGGAAGAAAGAAAGAAAGAAAGAAAGAAAGAAAGAAAGAAAGAAAGAAAAAGTACAAAGAGTGAAAGAAAGAAAAAAAAAATACAAAGAGTGAAAGGAAGAAAGAATAGAAAGAGTGAAAGAAAGGAAGAAAGAATAGAAAGAATGAAAGAAAGAAAGAAAGAATAGAAAGAGTGAAAGAAAGCAAGAATAGAAAGAGTGAAAGAAAGAAAAAATAGAAAGAGTGAAAGAAAGCAAGAATAGAAAGAGCGAAAGAAAGAAAAAATAGAAAGAGTGAAAGAAAGAAAAAATAGAAAGAGTGAAAGAAAGAATGGAAGAAAGAAAAGGAAATATAGATTCGAATTATCCAACAAACGAGCGTCGGCTAGATTCCAATTCTTGTCTTAGTGACGGAAAGGAACGGTACAGTTCAAACGCGCCCAAGCTTAACACACCCGTCAGTATCCATCGTCGTCGGATATTACAAGCAAGACGTCGAGTTCCGGCCGCGGAAGCTAACCGGGAATCCACCCAGCGAGACGGGAGACAGTGCGCTCTTCAGGCGGCGTATTTTCAGCCCCGGAAATCAACGGCGCGGCTCGGGTTTCACACCCAGCAATCTTCCAGTCCAAATATGAAGGCAAAGAATAATTATCAGAAACTTTGTAATTAAAAATTACTCTTCCAGAATAGGAGATTTTGCATTTTATTCCAGTATTATTAGAGAGAATCTGTAGTACTCGATTTAGTGTCCACTACAAATGAAAATAGTTAAAGGCGACTATATACTTTCATTCATTTACAAATTATGAATCGATATAGAGATGTCGGAGCAAATCTTGCACTAGAGTAGTCGAGGTTCACTGCGAACGGTAGTTTTCTGCTGCTGATGCGAGGTCAGTACAGTGCTGCCACCAGTTTCCACTTCCCTTTTATGACCGAATTTCACACCCATTAAATTCAGATAGCTCCTCCCCCTGCTGTCGCGGTGCTGGGTCAATAGTGAACATTAACAAGCCGTACTATAAATCGAACACGGCACCTTGCTCTCAGGAAGCGAGAGTTTTGGAGGTGTACACGAGAGCACAAATCAAAATCGGTATTTTATCTTCAGTCTTTGTATCGTACACTTCTAGCGTTTTCCGTTCGTTGCACTGAAACCTACCCTAGTGCAGGCACAAACGTCGTCTCACCGCAACAGTGCTGCTCTACACGCCGAAAGGGCAGCCACGATCGAAGCGAATGCAGGTAAGTGTCAGTGCGTGTGCGATGTGCAGTAAGATTATAGGCAGCCGTTCTTGATCTGTAACTTGGTACACTAGATTTTGAACCGAAAGGCTTCCGCAGAATTGTTTGGTTATTGAAAATCATAAAAACATCAACAAGAGCATTTCCGCGGGCGTATGAATACGTGTGCGAGAAACCTTTCTTGACACATGTATTTGAATGATTTTGTAAGGGCATTAGTCACTATTTTATTTTTTTACTTTATTAGCGTTTCGAAATTGAGACGTACACTTTGGTTTCTAAATAACACTGCATTTGTTAAGGAAATTAATCAAGGTCATTTTTTTGTAAAACATGATATACTCCATCATTCGAAGTGTCTCTGCGTGACATGATCCGCAATTGCCGTCACATTTTCGCCACGAATCCAAATCAACATTCGTAAATTCCGTATCGAAATGGCCCGGCGCAATGGACTGCACTGACAAACGCCTCGGTGTAGGTTACGGCGACCCGAGTACGCACTGGTTCCGGGTCCTAGTGCGACTGGCACATGTGGATCTTTGCCCCGGTGCGCTCTAGCGGTCAAATGAACACGAAAGCTATTTATTGTCACTGATATGATGGCAAAAATGAAAACAATATCATAAGGGTATATTATTTCCCTTCATCTAACTAGCAGCTCTTTTACAGTGCCCATTGTTTCTCACATCCACTACGCCATTTTTTCTTGTGCTGGAACACTTCGGCAAAAGCACTTTTCTTCATTGCTCCCTGCGGTGCATCCTCCCACTTCTTGGCACTCTCCTTTTCTCTATCGATAGGTGACTACTCCACAATTTCAATGGCAGTCCCACGTCTTCAATTCTTTGGAGGTTCCCCATACCACACGTCTCCTCTTGTTTTTGATCCTGCTAATTATATTAATTCCAATCAGAAAACACATCAAGACGCTGCTCAAGAGGAGGGCACAAAAAATTAAGTGCTTTTCTCGGTCAAATCTGCTTGTGCGGTTATTGAAAACCATCCTCTGGAATAGCACCATTCAAAATTATAACATTTAGTCAATCGTTCCCATTACACAATATTACGATCGTATGTAATTCAAGTAACAGAAAATGTACGGGTCACATGCCTTCAGACCACCCCTTCGGGTACATGGCTGATTTCATTGTCCAATATTCCATTTTCACTTTTTTAAAGATTTTGATAACCTACCTTTAAGTCCTTTTTCCGATTCACAACCCAATCTACACACCCATAGAAAGCACCTTCTTCAACAATTGCCTCATATCTCGTTAAATTTGTGACAGAATTTATTTCATTCTTGCCTATCCACAACCAATAAAAATCTGTACCACCCCCACCCGTGATTTCCCGCACCCCCGGCCGCGCGCCTCCTGCTCCGGGGGCAGGGCACGGGAGCCATCACGTGAGCACGGCCCAGGGCCCGGCGCCCGGCGCACGTAGGAGTCGTTGGCGAGGCTTTGCGCTCCTCCCATTCGGCCGGGCGATCGGCACGCCTCCGCCTCCGCCCCCCTTCCCCTGCGCCGGCTCCCACAAACAGCGCCCGCTGCGCGCCCCAACAGCCACACGGAGCTCAGGGCATCGTCGATGGACGTCGCTGCAGTACCTCCGACCGGGAGGGCGTAGGGTCCGAGTCCACTAGGATTCGGGCTAAGGTGAATTTTGTCCTTCCTTTCCCTCTGCAGTAACCTTCAGGAAGCGGGAATTTATTTTCTTAACTAGTATAGAGTATGCTGCTGCCTAACGGCTTGAGCAGCTAAGTGGGGTGGCTGTTCTTAATAACGATCTAAAACTAATAATTTTAGCTTAATCTAATTGTATAGATAAAAAGTAACCGTTGTGTCATACCTATCGTGAATTTTTTTCTTAAGAAATTTTCATAAAGAGTTCTTGCTTCTTTCTTGGCAACTTTTTCATATACGGCAGAGGTGACTGTCTGTGCCAGTTACGGCGGCGTCTCGACTAAATCTGAATGGAGAAAACGCAGCAAGCTCACGTGTAGATCGGATTCGGATCTCAGTATCCAGGGGGAGATGTCGGGAAACATCACCGCCACACACATAGCAAATGGCCGAAGGTTTGCGCGCATTGAAATTAGAAACATAGATTGTAGAATGAGCGAGTGTTGGATTGGAGAATGCGAGTGTTGGATTGGCGAGCGAGATTGGAGAAAGAGCGCATCAACTACAATGTAGTTAGTCAAGCGTAGTGCATGTTATATCCCAGAAGGAAAAAGCGTTCCCAGCTGAACGTGAGATCCGAAGACTTCCTACAATTAGAAGCGCCACATCGATGTCTTCAAAACTTGGATGTTCTTACAAAATCATCGATGCTTTGTGTTCGGTCTATCACGGGGGAGTAAAATGACCACAGATTTAAAAATAATTAAAATAGTTTCCGTCGATTTGAATTTATGCATTAATTTTTATAATAAATAATCAGATGTGTATATTTTAATTTTTGGATTAAATAATCAGAATATACAACTTTAGTTCATTGTTCTGACCAATGTCAAATTTAATCTTCCCTACGCGAATATTAATCATTACCAGTTCTAAAAACACCTCTGTTTAAAAACATTGGTAGTTCTGGGGCGATGTTTAGGTTCATCGATGTTCAGGAACATCGATGTTCAGGAACATCGATGTTCAGGAACATCGATGTTCAGGAACGATGTTTTCAGCTAGCGGTATTAGAACTTACAGCTCGATTCGAGTCCTGAAAGAGAGATTTTCGAAAATAGCTATACAGGTAGATGGGGCGATGCTATTTTGGGGGGAGAGCCCTAGAGAATGAAATCCCCGCAAATCGACGTGCAAGTCGGTGACAGATTTTTTGTTGCAGCCGGGGAGGAACACCGCCATATCAAGGCTAAAACATGCACTACACTCAGGAGACTCATGGACAAAGTAGTTGGCCCGGAAGCACGACAGAAAGTATGATCGAGAGTGTCCGTGACATTTATACAAACTCCAGCGGCGGTAGCCTACGCAATCGCGAAATACAATAAGCCTCCCTCCCTGCCTCCCCCGGGCAAACAAACTTCAATAGCCACATCCACAGGCGGGCAAAAACATCACGAACGAAATTCGGTGCGTCTTTACATTCTAGTAGAAACGTCCTCGTTGTCATCCATTTCCTGGTGAATACAAGAGGATATTTGCTGTGTATAAAGTGAAATTATGGCAGTTTTTTCTCGTATTTCTCCGTTTACACTGCCTTTTATTTCACCACTGCATCATTATCATTTGTGTCGTATAATAATTATGTAGCTAATATATTACACATCCAACCTGACATGGCATGGTTACAGTTATCATAATAAAGAGTGCATGTCGCCTACTGACTTTTACCGAGCAAGTAGCGACTTTGTTGCGAGTCATAATGAAGAAATTCATCCATACAATGTAATTGTCAACTAAGGATGTCATCCTTGCGGATTTTGAAATGTGCAACACAACCACAAAGCAGAAAACCGCCTGCATCAATAAATGTGCATATTGTATATAGCTTCTGACAATTACCCTTTTTGTGCGACACCCGCGACAATTTAAAATCGTGGCACGAATAAGTTCAGCGCTGCCAAATGCAGTGGAAAGACCCAATTAAAACAGTTTAATATCTTGTTAATTTATGTGCCGATTCTCTGTAACTAATATACTTAATTTGCAAACAATTAACGACTCACGATTTTGAAATGTGTTTCATGTTTTTTCATGTTTACACATTTCTACGATAACTAATATACAGTTGAATTATGAATACAGGTAAAAAAACGAAAGTGGGCAACAGCGAATATATTCGAAACTATTTGGAGTATCGGATGCTATTTGAGCCGAGCTGTTGTAGGCAACGGGTGAAATAACATAAATCGTTTTCATGATAACATTTGAAATGTTTGAGATAATGACAACTTTTAATTTTTTAAATGGAAGTATGATGTAGTTTTTCTATTACTGTTCTAAAGAACTAGAAGATACTAGTACAATGATAAAGTCTGTTTATATTCGGGAAGAAAATAAATGAGTTCTACATTTCCCTAGAAGCCAAGTTTCCCGGAAGCTAAAAGCTGGCTTTCGCTGTCGCAACGATCTCTAGTTAGAACTCGAAATTGAAACTTCGTGTTTTCAATATAAGCAACTCTATTTCTTTGCATTGCTTTCTTGCATTGATCTCCTTACATGTTCACCTATTTATGCATCGTATCAAGCATAACAAATTAATTCTTTGTTACTAACGTTGGTTACAAAGAATAAAATTTATGCTCCTACTCCACAATGAAATGCATTTAGACTTACTCGTATGTATTAGAATGCAAGTTTGGACTTTAGATCATTAAAATATTACATTCTAGCGTTCTTAGGCTCCTAATTCCATGATTATAGTACTTCATTTTTTTCCAACTGAAACATATCTCAAGATAGTATAAGAATTCAGTGCACTTGTATCCATTTCCAGTATCACTGTCATTAAAATTAGAAATGGGCGATATTGTTTAGCGCATAGTATTGATATTACAAGCTAACAATTTAATTGTTCGAAGACCAAAATTACATTCTTTCACATACCAGTGAGTACAAGTAAAGTGTGTATTTGTTCCCTTTCTGATTATCTTAATTGATTCGTCAAATCCATTGTGGAGTAGGAACTAAAATTTTATGCTCTTGGTACACAAAGAATTAGTTTCCTTTGGTACAAACCAAGATAGAAACAAATTAACGTGTATGTAGGATATCAATGAAAGGAAGCAATACAAATTCAAATAAGAAAAGTTATTTACATTGAAAATCCAAAGATTCAATTTTGATTTCTACCTAGCGGACCAAACGTCAGATAAGCACAGAACCTATTCGACTTCCCAACAACCGTTGTTAAAGGCACGAAAAAACCTTGCTTTTCAAGGAACAGTAGATTACATTCGGAAACTAGAAAACAATGTTAACAATATATTTATATCAATATATTCGTCTCTTCGAGTACTTTCCAACGATAGTAGAAAAATATTTACTTCCATTTAAAAATTAAATGTGTCAATATCTCAATAATGTAAAATGCTACAAATAAGAAAACGAAATAGAATGTTATTTCCTCCATCACTTACAAGCATGGGGCGCGAACCGCATCTAGATACCTCAAACCGCTTCGAAGAAACTTGCCTTCCACTTATATACGAATAGTATAGTTGGGCGTTCAACTAGTAGCCCTCTTTTGATAATCACATTTTCATAGAACAGAATAGACAACGTGTAAAGTATATGCAATAAACTGTAAACCAAAAACGATTCGTATAGTACCACAACACAAATGACAAGAGGCATCAAATGACAGCAGTTGTAATTCGCTTAAAACAAGAGCGCGATGAAACAATGCGAAAATTGTTAACATTCTGTACACCTTTATTGAATGTTTTGTATGTTTCATAGCACTAGTTATTTGTTTGTTTACTCAATAAATATAATTAAACATGAACGGCGAATAATAATGTAGTATTCATATCGCTAACGAATGATGAATGTTCGAAGGCAGGAGCTCTCCCATCGGCGATCAGTTGCAATCCGTTCTCAAGAGTGCGTAGAGTTTTCGTGGACCAAAGAGGCGTTTGTATCCTTCGATTGTTTTATCCTTCTCTCCAAAAGGCATTCTTTTTGGCACAACAATAGGTTCACTCTCTGCATTCTTCAAAACAATAAATTTCATTACCATTTTGTTATACAGGCAGAGGAAAATAAAGTTGAGAATAAGCATGGAATTGATGAAGATATTAATGAAAATTGTATTATGATTTACTTTGCAAAGACAATGAACCATCAGTTTAATCCACTAAAGAACTTTTAATTTGATGGGAAGTTTGGAAACCAAACATTAGTGATACGTTGCCTAAAATCTTCAAATATTACACAATTCGGCACAAGTGCCACAAGAAATTTCCAAACATAAAATATTTGTAGACGTCTTCCAAGACGAATTAAGTCACCAAACCTCCCCAGTCATCTTCCCCCTCGTCTCCTGTCATTGCCATTTTCATTTAGGAGCTGAAAAGGAACCTCAGGGCGCAGAAAAATACTAACCAATTAGCAGGTCCCGCATTAGAGAAAGGTTCCCGCCAGAACAATGACGGTTCATTGTCTTCCTTCACATGGCTGCGACTGTACGGGCGATTAATACCAACGCAGGAGAACCCTCGAGCGGCCCTGCGAGAGCAGCTGCCTGAGAGACTCCAACAGTGGCACTACAACCGCAGTGCTCCCAGAAGGACTTGCTCTCACGAGGAATTAGGGGTGGCGTGAAATGCAATGAAACAATTCAGCTACCTTCAATTCAGCCACTTCAAAGGTATTCTGGAGAACCACTGTGCACTAGCGTACTGCTCTGTAGGTAACGGTCATTAACACTCATCTTACGTTAGTTACACCATGAATCCGACTCAGGATATTTAAACAAATGGCGATTCATTGCACAATTTCATCAATCGGACTCTTTGTATAATCAAATCATTACTACCCATGAGGCTATTATTTCTACCCATTCATTTGACTTGAAAGATAATTGTTTGACCCAACTTCTTTCTGCAAAATTGTATTTCGATAATGGTAGAAATAAATGTCATGATTAAGCGCTGGCTCTCACGTTCAGACATTTTTTATTTTATAATGCAACACTAGTTTGTTAAAAATATCCATCTGTTAAAGAATCAAACAAACGGTATTTCGAAATAGATACCAATCTCTACTAAAGAGTGAACTCTGGGATTCTATGTTCCATTCAATCAATTTCTAAGAATCAACTAAACCTTCAAGATCCACAAGTTACCTGTTCACTTTTTTTATTATTCAGAATAAATACTATTTTTCCCAATTCTTAATTTTCACATGAATTAATCACGATTTATCACTTCTAATGAAGCCACAAAGTACCATAATTTGACTCACCCTTCACAAATGCGCCAAAGTTAGCTGCACTCACCTGCAAAAGAAATGAAACCTTAGTTTTATTGTTCACAGAATTAGGCAATTTTTTACAATTTTAGCTGTATTGTTTTGTACTCCTCTTGTCAAAATCGAGGTAATAAACATGAATCATCAATAATCAACAAAATAAAATTTTAAAAAAGCAGACTACTGAAATGAATATTTGCACTAGTTTCTTTGTTTCAAAACAAGGATTTTACCGAATGGCGAGTTTAGCGGTACAATTACAGTAAATCCTGCTATGGTCTACAAGATGCGCTTCCTTCAAATACTAGTTGGTATCATCATTCCGCGGTTTTATCGACAGATTACGTGGTTTTATTTGGTTGCGCACAAAGGCTCAAACAGCCTTTGAATAATAGCATGTAATATAACTTTTTTTGTTATATGAATATTGCGCACAAGGTACAACAAAGTATATTGTACTGCGTGAATGAGATTAACATTGTGTGAATGTAGGAATTAACTAGTTTACACTTCCATTCATCCTGTGTACGTTCAGTCGTGTTTCACAACGGTCACAGTGCTTAAATATCAATCTCTTAACAATCCACAAAAATTTAGTCTTAGCGTTAGAAGGCAAGGAAACGCAAGGAAGGCTTGAACCAACTCATGGCGATTCCAGTAAGGATGGCAACACTGTATGTGCACCCCTTCACGATGTTCACAACAGAGATCTCCGCCCCCAGAGGGAAGCCTGTTCTGAAATACTATTTTCGATAAAGATCATTACACAGGCCGTCGGAATAGAAAGAATTCCAGGCAAAGAAATTCCGCTCTCTCTCTCTCTTCCAACATGTAGTAACAAAGGGCATTAAATAAATGTACCAATAGGCAATGCTCCAAGAATGGTCAATTCAGAGGCAATATGTGAGATCAAAAGAAATTATAATTGTTTACGTAGGTTATAAGAACGTTGTAATGATTGTAGTGATCGCGAGAGACAAAAAACCTGAGGACCAAAGGCATTTTGTCGCCCGAGATCATTAGTAGGCCAACCAGTAAACGTCCCTGGTACATACAAGATTTTATGTTTTACCTACTCCTAATGATTCGGATATAGTAATTAAGTTCAATTGACTCGGTTTGTAACTCTTGATTTTCATTTCTTTTGATGTTTCCCTTCCTTAATTCCCACCACAAGAGAACATGGAGTTTTATTCAACTGCTCTCATATTTCGCTAGTAACCATAATCCTCTCGATTCTATAAAATTATGCAGCTCTCCGTTTCGACAATAACAATAAACAACGTATCAATAAAAGTAAAATAATTTCCTTTCATCTGTTAGTAGTAAGGAATTATCAAAGGAAGAATTAGTGCAGAAGGAAATGTAAGCACCATAAATAAGGATAGAATAAGACACACACTCACCTAGAATAAAAATAAAAAAAATTATCTAAGTCAACTACTGTTTTTTCTTCACGAGGGTAAGAATTTCCAAATAAGAGTGGAAATGAAAATAGTTTCGTGTGCAATGTGACTGACTGATACAAATGATAAATTCTGTGAAAAATTTGGTGAGGCAAAAAGTTATTAATTCAATGTAACTACTTAACAATTCACGTAGTTTAAAAACATGTATTCTTCCTTTCAAAATTCCGTCTCTAGATCATTATCAAGTTCACGGGTCCTATTTTCTGCACATTGCAATGTCTATTTTCTTGATCCATGATCTTCCACAAATACATAAACACAGGAGACGCCCACAAAAAAAAAGAACAACTTGGAAAGCACTCGCGACATTTCATTTCTCCTTCTTCCGTTTGGGGCGCGTAGTAGGTACTTCAAAGGAACTTCTCAGTCCTGAGAGGGCGAGGGGACCCCGCAGGAAGCCGCAGATGCACGGTACCCGCGCGTGTCAGAACACAAAAACAAAACCCACGCGGAAAAAAAAAGAAAGGAAACCCACGGCCATAGTGGAAAACGATGCGTGCATCAGAAGACGTCGCGCGGTGTGGCCCCGCGAAATCAACTCGGGCAGGTAGCCCAGCGAGATCCAAGGTGAACCACCTCGCAGCTGGCCAAGGTCGCGGCTGTGGCGTCACGCCAACACGAGCTGCGGGCTGGCGCCGAACCCGCCCCCCTCTGCCACGAGACTCGAGCAGACCAAGGGCGGCTACGTGCCCCTCTTGATAATGGACCGCATTTTAAAAAGTAAACAATTACATACGGCATAATTTGCGTGAAGGGTGAAGATGAACGAAAGAGGAGTAGTGGAGTGATTCACCTCAGACTACCAACTGGGTCAGTCAAGGGTTACTCTCTAGAAAGAAAAAAAAAAAACTGTTGCCAACATGGTAAAACAGGGCTTATTCGTCGCAAGTAATTGATTTTCAATTTTAATGTGAGGCAAAATAATATTTTTGAATTTATATAATATTAATAATAATTAACGTATTTTTTTAAATACATTATTTTGGTAGGTTGTAAACCAGTTGAAATTCAAACTTGTAAGTGGAGAAAGTATTACTACTACAAAGATTTATACAAATTTTGTTTTGATATTTTATTTTCCAATCGTGTAAACGTAAGATATTCAATTGAAATAATTTTTTACATTATTGCCATCAATACCAAAACCTTGACTTTTATTTAAAAGCCCCCAAAAACAATTTCTTGCATTCGTGGAGTTAATGCCGTCTACAGTAAATTCTCGGGAAGTATTTTGCAAAACTACTTGATGGCATTTAAATCGTGATTTATGAGCCGAGTCTAAAGAGGCTTTCGGAAGGGCGACGAAGAGCGTGCTGAAACTAAATAAGAACAAAAAGTAGACTGAAGGGTATCGACCTTAATGTACCTTCCCACTATTTAATGCGCGTGATTTTCTATATTGTTTTTCTTTAATGGAATTTGCACACGTTTTTGGTTTCAGAAAATTTACTGAAATGCATATTGTAAGGTGTTGGATACGATAAAGCGTCAATAATATTCAAGCGACAATCCGAACAATTGATATTGAAAGTATGGTATTAAAGTTTCATTTGAAGTAATGATATCCCGCGTCGAAAAAACAAACAAACAAACACAAATTACTATTTATCCTCCACATTTTACGTCTTAAATGTAATATTTCAGATATTTAATTGAGAAATGCGAAATTAGTAAGTTAATAGAGAACTCTTTCCTTGAGTCTACGAGAGAGTTGATTATTCACTTTTCATGGAAATAATTATTTCCAATATTGGTTTTCAAGTGTTTGGCTGTTTGCTGTTCGTTTTCAAGAAAACAAAGTAGCCAAAATGTCAATCGTCACGACAACATTTAAGTTCTTAAATTGTTCTATACTCTCCAATAAAATCTTATTTTAATGCCATACACTGATTAGTGTGGGCTCATTTCAGCATTGGAGATGCTCATTCCAAGCATTTTAAACCATGAATGGCTAATAAACTACCTTTCATAACCTATCCCTTTTTCATATCCTATCCCTTTCAAACTACCTATCCCTTTTTAAGGAATAATATCTCCTTTCATAACCCTCTCAAACTTTTCCCTGACTTATCGATTACGTGATTACAAATCCACTGCTCTTCCCAGATTTTTTCAGAGCAACTAAATACATGGATTTTTTCGGTTTTCCATGCTTTCCGGAAAGTGGCCACCCTGAAACATAAGAGACCAGTTACGACAAAACCAGTACTACAAACTGAAACAAAACTCGCGCAGAGTATAGAGTAGCCATTCGCAGGCACCGTTTGTCGTGGCGCACAATGTCTTAAATTGGAACAAGCGTTCTAATTGGAGTAGTTGGGAGTGGTGTCCACACAACCGCCGTACGAACATCTGGCACACTCTGCAGAGATCTCTGTCCAGTGCCACTGCCGATGGCAATGCAGCCGTTGACCCTCGGCGGTCGTGAAGAAAACTCTTCCTCGACAAGCTTCCACAAGACGCGGTGCTTATCAGATCGCACGCTGTTCTGATTCCAGTAGTAGAGGCTAGAATCCCAGTGTGGCACGAGATGTAACCATAATTCTTGCAACTCACAGCGACGTGAAGAAAACAGACTAGGCGCTACAGTATTCCAACATCAATTTGTATATATTAGAATATCGGATAGAATGGTCAAATATAAATTATTGAATTAAAGGTCTTCAAATTGATATCAGATTCTCTGATCGGTCTTGTCAACGTATCACAATTATTGAGTGTTAGAAAATAGCATAAACCATTAGCATTGCATATATTTCCTCACTGAACATCTAAACCGGTATCGACCCCCCTGTGGGTTGATGAAATTTTAAAGGGGGTCAGTGCTGGTAAATACTTCGATTGGGAGGTCACTAGCCCAACACGCACAGGCAACTGATTGGAAGAATCAAAATCCTATTCTCTACAAAAATGCTAAGCGGTTAATTGTTTTGTTATATGAAGTTTCAATATATATAATAATATATGTTTACATGTCCGAAACATGTAAATAGAACACAAAGTAATAAAACAAACCTAATACGCCTTTTTTAAACTTTTGTTTATATTCTTTGACTAATTGTCGCCAAATCATTTTTGTGCAATTATTTCTGTTATTATTAGTTTGTATCCTGCATATTATAGAAAAACGTCAAGTTGGTAGATGAAGCAAAAACATTCATTTAAACGGGGTCGATACATGAAAAATAGGAATGTGTGGTTGAGATATTTGCTTTTAAAGTTCCTAACTAAAACTGTGAGACTGCTTCTGGCTTCAGTCCAAGCGCACGAGATTCATCTTCAAACTTAAACGGCACACCCATCTGATCACGCATTGTGGATACGACGTCATTTGCGCAAACCTATCACTCTACCCATACTCGTCACTTCAACTTCTCCTTCCGATAAATTCACAAGCATCTTCTCCTGCCGATAAATGCGGTATGTTGGGTAATTACTTTGCATCCAGCTATTTCTTACCTTTCTCAAAATTGGCACCACGATAATCATATTCAACAAGTATATGCACAACCAGAAATAACAGTTCTTGAATGCCCTAAATTTATTTCACGATCCGAAATCATCAAATATCTTTTACTAGCACCCCCTGAATTATCAAGTGGCCATGATCTAATATCAACTTTTGTATTAAAACGCCTTCCCATAAAAGTAATCTTACATATTACAGCAAATATTTAACGCCGCTTTGAGACAAACGTACTTCCCTGATAAATGTAAACACGCTCACATTATTCCAATTCTGAGCCTGGGAAAGCTCAAAATGATCCAACTAGCTATTAACCAATTAGTTTGCTACCCACAATGCGAAATCCATTTGAACAATTTATACTCTCCAGACTAAATTCTTACTTCAGCTCAGTCAATGTCATACCACCACATCAGTTTGAATTGCAACCACTTTAGTCTACGTATCATTAAATCTTACGCGTAACGGAAGATATCATCGAAGGATCCCATGACCACAAGCAATCCACAGCAGATTTTCTAGACGTAGCTAAAGCTTTCAATACCGTCTGGAACCCAGGGTTAATTTTCAAATACCGCAGTATAGGTACTCCATTATATTTTACAGGCATCATTGGAAGTTTTCTTACCAACAGAATATTTTCTGTACGTCTCCCCGCAGCTCTCTCCGCACTTTTCACCATCAAAGCAGGAATACCCCAAGGATCCACACTCTTCCTCACTTTATTTAAGGCCTACACTTCGGATGTACCAATCACCCAAAATACTGCAATAGCTCAATTTGCTGTTGTTACAGTTCTTTATTCCTCCAGTAGCAAGCTTCAATCTGCCGTAAAAGATCTGCAGCATCACCTCACATTGTTTTCCAACAGGGCCCAAAAATGGTACATTGAAATAAACCCCAATAAAAGCCAGACAAAATATTTACCCTCCGTAGACCAGGCGTCCCTCCAAATCTCATCTATCAATCACAAAACATCACCTGGCTCCCTCCAAACAAAACTGTCAAATATATTGGAGTCCTATTTGATAAAAGGCTTGCATGGCGGCAAAATATAAAACGGCGAATAGCGCTAGCGACTAGTAGAGTCCACCAGTTATATCCGATCCTCAAAAAAACATCTCTAACTACATGTTGCTATTCACCTCAAGCTCCCTGGTACATTCCGAATGCGCAGTTACATAAGGAACTGGGCATTACATCCCAGCCCACTTCTCCCTCTTATCCGTAAACTTCTATTCCAAAACATTAAAGTTCCCTTCAGCTATTCACTTTCACACAAGTAGGCAAAATCCTCATCTCAAAGATTAAAGAGAAAGTTACCAAGATTATAGATGTAAACAGATGGGTCCTTTCTCTCTATAAACTACTGTGTAAAACCACTGTATTGTATTATATATAAAATTTAATTCTGTGTTTAATGTAGCAAAGGATTCTTTATATATAATCATAAAGCGGTTGCTGAGGGCCAGTGGCCAATGTTAGAATAAACCTAGAAGAAAAAAAAAAGAAGATATTTGCCGAGACGAAACAAATGATCCTAAGTCACTTTTCACAGTACTAATTAACAAATTCGTTAATATTATTTCAATCAATGGGATCTTGATCATACTGATCAATTATCGATTCATAATCGGCTATTTAACGCCAGTCAACCGCTTAATTATTATTGAGTCTCTCTAAAATTTCATGTTCCCTCAAGGGATCCGTAACGACCTCGTTGAGAGCCTGTTGTCTAAGCGTTTGGCAAAGGTGGAGCATGCTCTCTCCAAAGGGCAAATGGAGAATCCCAGCGAGAAAGAGGCTTAAGCCAATTAGAGGACGCGCCTGGACCGCACCTCCGCACTCGCCGTCTATGCCTCCGCCACCATCACCGTAACTACCGCCACAGCCGCCGCCACCGGTCTTCTCTCGCTCACACGCCGACTACCGGCAGCGGCTGCACAGCGGCGCGACGGCAATCGCTGAGAGGCTCAGGCTGCCAATAAGCATGGACAGCGTTTGCTCGATTTTTAATTAACTTGTGATGAGTGCAATACTCAATTCTGAGCGTAAGCGAGGCAGCGTATATGTCCTCTCCTTCCTTGGGAATATGATTATAGTAATGCACTTGCCCTCCATTAATGGAGAGTGGCAAGATGATCACGTGGAGCGAATGATGTTTTAGATAATCGATTATCGATGAGATGATATTTGCCTAGAGGCCTGTCGAAAACATCATGCTTTACGCGCACCATAGCACGGGCTTCCAGCGCAGCTCGACAACAAAGAAACCCAAAAGAAACGCCGATTAGGATCAAGGAAATTATCTCATGAGAGTTGGATAAGGTCCATTTGTGATCGCATATGGAACATGTGGAAGACCCGGGGCGTCCTTTAACGAAGAATAGGGAAGATGATTTCGATGTCTACGTTTAGTTGAATAGCCGTCGAGAGCTAATTCCAGCAAATACTCGATGCTCAGTTTTGTAATATAATGCCATAATTTAACTGACAAATATCAAGCCATGTTGTTAAAATATGGGAATTCCTTCCAACCCAAACCGAGTTACAAAACAAAAGCAACTTAGAGTATCTATGTTCCTGTTGTGTCAGGTCACGTGTCAGGTCTTTACAACCGTTGGTTCTTATCACACGCTTCCTTTTGTCGATTCCGTACGGTTGAGCGAAGGCACGCATGCACGCAGAGGCATCCGATGCAGCAGGGTCTGTGCGCAAGCGCTCGTGCTCTAGAACTCTCTAGAAATAGTCAGTCAAAAGGGGGCGAGTCAATTGGGTCTTAGAGCCCACGCGTCTTTTTCTCGGTATTTTTGAATTAGTTTCTTGATGACTAATGGGAAGAGAGATCAATCTATCTACATGTTTCCGTTCAAAAAGTGATGGCAAAAGAAAACAAAGAAACAAGTAGTATATAAAATCCAAAAGCAAGTGAACATATTATGGAAGTTTAAAAAATTATCTTCATTATTCTGTTTTGTTAAGAAGATAAAATCTTGAATTACTACTTTTTCAAGTATTTTTTTTCTCGCGCATTGCTTACTGTACAACTTAAGGGGTACGATGAAGGTTAATTCAAGGAAATAGAGATGCATTGAAGGCCCTTGGTGAAACAATATTTATCAGAGATTCTGGAATGGTTGAAGCGAATTAACTTGTTGAAATTCCTTGATCAGAATGCAGCACAAATAATGAAGGTGACACAGCCCGAAAAGGTTTTGCAAATCGAGAAAGATAAGAAATAAGAGGAATAATTATTCACCTTATTAAAAAATATTTCAGAAGTCTCTTCGAGTTAGCCTAGAGGCCCCTCCGCTAAAATGTGTTTGTTTTTTCGCATTCAAGCAAATAAATATTGATACTTAATTTTCACCTATAACAGGATTTAAAAATTATCCCATTAAACCAAGTTATGGGACCACTGAGTTGTCCCTTCGCGTCCGATCTGGTTTTTCTTCGGGCGCTGTCGCCCCCTACTCAGAACATCGCTTCCGGAGTAGCTGCTTTCGAAGGACTGAGCAGCAGACATCACTATGGCAACAGACCAGTTAATGACTGTCGATTTCTAGCTCATTTATGGTTTCTCTTTCTGCCGCTACAAACCGTATAACCGCGAGATGGGATGTTCAGGCGCAGCGCCCTGTAGGTGGAAACATTTCTGGTGACATTACGTGATACGATATTAATGTAGTATTGTATATTGGTGTGCATGATGACAGGTGTTATTTTAGCGATGTTAGAATTTTTTTTCAATTTCTCCCTTCATTATGTTTTAAATGGTCGGTATTCTTCAATACCTCCAGGTTAATCTATTTTATCTTTACACCTCTTTTTATTTCTCAATACACTTCTCACTTTCCTCGGTTATTAAACAGCCGTATCTTCACGACTCACGAGAGCTATCTCGGAGGATCTATGATGACAACCGTGAGCCAACCAGAGGTTTTCATGCCCCCTATAGGAAAAAGTCTGTTCTTCCATATCCTGGTTTCTAGGAATTTTTCAGTACGGTTCAAAAAGTTATTCCGTATTCATAATTTTCTCTTACATATATACAAACCTGATTGTGAATGTCCTAAACCTGGTTTTATCAAAGTTCGATAAAGTTCGACAACTCGAATTAAACATTCCACAGTCCACTGTAATAATATAGTTTCGTAATATTTGCTATCGAGACATTAGCGAATAAGTACTCGGAACACTTTTCCTCTTCGTTATTTAACAACCATTTTGCGGTTGTCTTTTCCGATCACGCGGTGGAAACATTCCAGCCTCTCTCGAGTTTCGAACCAGAACCTCACTTAAGACGGTCCCTGTCACTGCTGCCTGGGTTATTTAGGTCACTTGCCGTCGGGTGAAGTGTGAAGACGTTATAATTCAAAAGTGTCCTTCCCTGCGACGCGGGGAGGCAGGGAGGGCAGAGGAGGGGAAGGGAGGGGGCGGACGACTCGTCGAATCCGCCACTGGGCCTGGGTCACGTCGCAGGCCGCGTCGAGGGTCCAGGGTCGCGCCGGTCGCTGGACGTGGGCACAGCGTGGCGGCGCGGGGGCGAGCGCGGGGGCGGGGGCGGAGGAGAGCACAAGCGGCGGAGCGGGAGGGTATGAGGCGGGGCGGCGGCGGGCAAGGGGCGTGTGACGCGGGGACGGAGGAGCAAAAGAAGCGGGACGAAGGAGGCGGCGCGGGGGCGGGCGCGGGGGCGGAGCGGGAGAATACGAGGCGGGGCGGCGGCGGGCAAGGGGCGTGTGACGCGGGGGCGGAGGAGCAGAAGAAGCGGGACAAAGGAGGCGGCGACAGACTACCGAAACAGGGACGGCGGCTGCGGACGGAAGAGGGGGCGAGAAGCGGAGGCGGAGACGAGACGAGACCGAAGGGAACGCGGGGAAGAGGCAGCGAGGCGGAGGCCGGCGCGAGGGGAAGCGAAGAAAATGCGACGAGGCGGAGGCGGGGGCGGCAAAGCGAGGGCGGTGGGGTGGCGCGGGAGCGGGGGCGGGGAAAGACGAGCCAGCGGCCGCAGCAGCACCAGTGCTGCGGGCAGCTGCAGAGGCGCGGCCGTGCTCTTGTGGCTCGTCACCGGGTAATCGCGCGCTTCCGGCGGCGGCGGCGGCCGAAGGCCTCCACTCCACGCCTGCACCCGCACCCCGCCGACGCGTCGCCCGGCCTTTGTTCGCCGCGCGCCCCCTCGCGCCCTCCGCCTTTTTCTGTCGCCAAGCGCAATTATGGCAGGCGGAGGCGGGCGAGGACGGAAAGGCTCAAAATCAGTGCCATATGCTGCTGGCGACGCGAAAGTCGAGGTACGGAGTTGCAATGCAATGCGATACAATGCGATGCAATGCGATGCAATGCGATGCAATGCGATGCAATGCGATGCAATGCGATGCAATGCGATGCAAGGCAAGGCAAGGCAAGGCAAGGCAAGTGTGTTACCCGTCACATGGAGAAATAACGTTTTCGAGAACCGTATTTTATATTTTTGTCAACCTGAAACCATCTTAGATCACCCCTGTAGACGTTTCGTTTAGCTAGTGTGTGTCCCACAGCAATTCCGTTCATAGGATAAATCGCCCAACATATTGAACTATTAAATTTGTGCTCTCATTAAGCCAGTAGTTTCCTAGAGCAATATGTATACTTATTTCTTTTGTAAAACGCACAATATTTGTTTCCACCCCCCCCCCTAGTAATGCCATTCATTTACGATTATTCCCATTCATGACCAAGCTAGAGAACCTGCCTCGTCGCGAGCAAATGTTGCTAATGGATAATTCTGAAGGCGGCTCCACATATTCGACGTTCGCCGAGCAGCGAATGCTCGCTGAATGCCTCGTGTGTGGAGCCGCCTGGATGAAAAACTCTCATGGGAGATTTCTCCTAGCAAAATAGTGCAGAATCAGCGTATTGGGTCAATGTCTCTTCGATGTAACACTACGCCATGAATGTACCTGAGCGGGCATTTATATTGTCAGCAACGAAACGTTTCGATTACAACGCGTTATTTACACAAAAGTCAATCTTCGAACTTCTGAATTCCCAGATGCTCTTAGACGTCTAGATGCTCTAGAGTCTTATTTATTACACGAGGGATTGATTTGTGTAATACGTATGTTCAAGTTTGGTTTTCACACCCATGAGAAGTAGTCGCAACAATGGCTACAAATACTATTTTCCGAGCTTTGAACACGTGTTTCCGCCAACAGCCTATCATGGTTCAGGATGACTGTACCCGGACTTCCTGTTATTACAGGCAAAAATTTACGAGCTTGGACCGACAGTGCTGTAGTCTTTTGTTCTGGTAGCAGAGATGAACGACCAGGACGGAGAACGGCGGCTTACGTTACTCACTAATTCGCAAAATGAACAGTGACCACAAAAAGCAGAAGTCTTGTGTTCTCGCAAGATAAAAGTATTTACTAAAACATCTATCGAACTATGAGTCACTAAAGTGAAAGATAAATTTCGCATTTACTGTGCAATGGAACATAATTTCAATGAGTACATAATGAATGAGCTTGCGCAATGACGTCAGATATCATACACCACTATAACACAGCTCTTCAAATGATTAACTTTACATCAAACTGTGGCACAAAATAACGATTCATTTTTCACGCAGTTACAAAAGATCTTACATTATTTTGACTTCCGTACCACGAATTCTTTAATCCCTCTTCTCCCTAATTTTCTATACTCCTTCACCCTCAATTTAAAATGTTAACAGTTAAATAAATTTGTATATTCGTGCTCTTTTTTTTAAATCGCATTTGCTTCGTTTTCATAAGAAGTAGCCTACTACAAATCACACAAACAGGAAGTTATTTTCATCAGACTTTATTACCTAACCTTCAGAAGCGTCATTTAAGGGTCTAGATATCACGATCGATATCGAGAATACGTACTGAAACGTTATTAATGAGTTAATATTTCTATTACAATTTCCTGGTTTGATTCACATGCAACGTTCACAAAAGTGTCACATCCCTTTAGCACTATCATGTTTACACCAAGAGCAACTGCACAATAATGAGATCAGATTACAGCTGAACACGTGGCACAACAAAGGGTGGTCTCGCTAGGTCGCCGGCCGCCAGGCGTCAGCGGGCGTCGTTCCGGCCCGTGGACTGCACGCATCAACTGTCGCTCTGAAACTCGATTCAGACGAACAATGCTTTATTCTCCAATCTATCAGTTATCGTTGGAAACTAGCATCCAGCTAAAACGTAAGTTGCGAGTAGATCATGACAAACAAATGCCACGAAAGAACAATACATCCTAAATTGGCGCATTGCAACGGTCCATGGATTATGTTCCATACTCGCCACAATCATAATGGAATTAATAAATGTCTTTCTAAAACCATACGGATTTGAAGAAGAAATAGACCTACTGTGCAGGCAGAAAGAATCGACTCTTTAACAGTTCTCACGCCACGTGCTGTGGTACGTCATGTGACCTGCTCTGTAGCAATCAACTTGCGAGGATTTGTATACTTTCTCACAGCCGGAGTTGCCGGTCATCTTTTACTCGCACGAAATCGCGGATGCGATAAGTTTCGTTTTTTGTCGAAGGTTATGGAAATAATACCAAGACGGGTCGTATCCTGTCAGTGTTAATGTTTTGATCAGTAATTTATCCGAGATGTAGGTGGTGCGATTGCGTAGCAATGTGAGGCAACAGTGCATTGTACTGTCCGAGTTGCTTTTCGCTGCCAGTACTGTAGTTTCTTGCTTGGTTCAGGACGCGGGATATTATGTTACAGATTACTGCATTTTAAAAAGAAATAAATAGCAGGTATAGAAATATGAAATACTAGTGGCCCACGACAGCAAAGAAACTGCTGAACAAAACCAATCAAAAGGTTTCCCAAACAGTTGCATACACACTACTAAAAACGTGTTCTAACGTAGTGATTTCAGTTGTAGCAGTTTACTGCGAAGAGAAAGTATGACAAGTGAAGAATGAAAGCAGATATGACAGTGCGAATTTTCGCTGCAAGTCTAAAAGTAATATTTTTTCGGGGACGATTTCATGCAGGATTTACATTAGCAAGCCAAGTCCATTCTGGGAATCTCGCATTCAAAATTGCAATATTTGGATTTTCGGAGGGGTTGCGGGGTGTCTCACAGGTGTCTCACACCCGCGGGGCAGAGCTCCAGCCCGGATGAGCACAAATCTCCCGACCTGTGGTATAAGTGGATGGTATACGTGAAAGTGTAAGTAATGTGTGAGGATGAGACGAAGGGAAGGAAAGATGGCGTGCGGTCCGTAACCTGTTTGTTGGAGTTTATTGGGAACAGAAACTTAGGCTTGACGATTCCCCAATCCTCCCCCTCCCCCGTGCAGGCTGTCTCGTTCGCCCAGTCGTGCCACAACCATCTGCGTGCCTCCCGTCCCTCTCCTGAGCAAAGCGTCGTGTGCGCCAGCGCCGGGTGTGCGCCGAGCGCCACCACTACTGAGGTCATTAGTTCCATAAGTGTCGTGCATATTATATCCTGGGAGATGGCGGTGTTCCTTCTCGCAGGAACGTGAAATCCATCATCGTCCTACCCACCAGCTTTTCCAATTTTTCCGTCACCAGGAATCTCTGCGGGGCACCGGACAAGACAAGCTTTTAACCTCCCAAATGTCTCCCGACATGTTCTAGTACGTTTAAATGTGTGCGTGTGTGTGTGTGGATGTGGAAGGATTGGGCAAGTCCAGGCGCCAGGGGGGGAGAAGAGAGTTTGAATAGAAAGGGAGCCGGGGCGGAGTTACCCTGAGGTAATTTGGGAACTTCCTAGAATCCACGGGGAGGGGTGCCCAAAACTGCGTGGCAGCGCGGCGGTCACGTGGCGGGAGTGGCCGCGCGAACAAGATGTCGTCGCATGTCACGTGGGTGGAAGGTATACAAGCTAGAGTGCGAGGCGCGGGGATGCGCTGGGTTGGGGCGGGGATGGGTTTTGAGTTGTGTGAAAACATCGTGCGAACGCACAGAACCTGCGCCCGGGGCGGGGCGGAGGCGAGCTATGCTCGTGGGGCGACGTCACGGAGTGTTACGCTGTAGGCGTGCTCTCGATGAGGAGCAGCGAGGACCACGGCTCAGGTCGATCTTCAATCGGTTAAGGATCGCTCCTTCGATCAGGGGACGGATATATCTGAGCTGTAAATTACTGCTTCAACAATTTATTTGTAAATACTTATTAATAAACCGTGTAAACACCTGAACTCATGTCTGTGTTTGCAGTTCTGTTCCCACGACGTCACACAGGGCTCGTGAATGTAATGCGAGTAATGCTCCGACATTCGCCTATACGCCAGACTTGGGATCAGAGAAACCAAGGAACCCTTTTGACGAGAGCAGCCGATCGCCAGAGTTCTCCAGTGGTTCCTCTAGTGTGTTGAAGTCGCTGTCGACAATCCGCCCCCGCGTTGCCGCTGAGCTTCGCAGGCGGTCCCGGCGTCGTCGCCGGGACCGGCACGCGCCGCCCGGGGCCGGCTGCAGCGCTCCCCGCCGTCCCCATTTCTCGCTCAATTGCGGCCACCCACCCGCGTCCGGGGCCGAGGCGGACGGGCGACGCGACGCGGCGCGGCGCGGCCAGGCCTGGCGTGCCGTGGCGCGGCGCGGCGCGGCGCGGCGCGGCGTGGCGCGGCGTGGCGCGGCGTGGCGCGGCGTGGCGCGGCGTGGCGCAGCGTGGCCAGTCTTGGCGTGGCGTGACGTGGCGCGGCGTGGCCAGCCTTGGCGTGGCGTGGCCAGGCTTGGCATGGCGTGGCCAGTCTTGGCGTGGCGTGGCCAGGCTTGGCGTGGCGTGGCCAGGCTTGGCGTGGCGTGGCCAGGCTTGGCGTGGCGTGGCCAGGCTTGGCGTGGCGTGGCCAGGCTTGGCGTGGCGTGGCCAGGCTTGGCGTGGCGTGGCCAGGCTTGGCGTGGCGTGGCGGGCTTGGTGTGGCGTGGCCAGGCTTGGCGTGGCGTGGCCAGGCTTGGCGTGGCGTGGCGGGCTTGGCGTGGCGTGGCGTGGCGTGGCCAGCCTTGGCGTGGCGTGGCCAGGCTTGGCGTGGCGTGGCCAGGCTTGGCCTGGCGTGGCCAGGCTTGGCCTGGCGTGGCCAGGCTTGGCGTGGCGTGGCGGGCTTGGCGTGGCCAGGCTTGGCCTGGCGTGGCGGGCTTGGCGTGGCGTGGCCAGGCTTGGCCTGGCGTGGCGCGCGCGCGGGTGGCGCGGAGGAGCGTGGAGGAGAGCCCCGCCCCGCAGAGGTCGTGCACCCGAAAATTAGCCGGCGCGGTCTCCCGGGCCCCGAGTGCCGCGTTTTCGGCACGCACTCCCGCTCGCGAGCGCGGCTCCCAGTTATTGCGAGGCCAGCGCGAGGACGCTTCGCCGCGCTAGCGCAGTTTTCAGATGCAGCTCATTCAGTGCTTCGCGGATCGGTTGGTTATTTCGGGTTTCCGAGCGCCTCAGATACTATGGTCATTAGTCCCGTAAATGTGGCGTATGTTTTTATTACGTGAAGCTATAGTTCTTCCCCGCTGGATGGTGAGGTCCGGCGCCGACCCCCACGTCGGCTTGTGGGTTTTTCGCCATTCATGTATCTCTCCCAAACCGGGCACAGCACCACCAAGACAACTTTCAGCTCCCGGCGTGTGTTTTAGTGTGGTGGATGTAAATGTGTTTGTAAGTGTAAGGATAAAACAAGGAAGATGAAGGAAGGATCGCGCGGCCAGTGGTCTATTTGTTAGGGTTACTGCTCCGGCATTCGGTTAGTGTTGGTCGGAGAAACCATAGAAAATTATCGATCAGAGCAACCGACCGCTAGAATTCTCGCAGCGACTGAATTCGGCCTAGCTGTTTAACTAGCATCGAAAATTCTTTCGCGGATCGGGTGTTAACCTGCCGTCTCAAGAGAATGAAGTAATCCATAATCTTGAATGGGAACAAGGTTGTTCCCAGAGATTTAAGCGAAATCGAATGGCCAATTAGCTATCACTCTACAGGAACATTTTACATCAAGCATGTTTGTATACTTAAACGCATAATATGAACTATACCAGTGGTAAATGCAGTTGCAAGACGAGGAGCTCAATAAATGCAGCAAGATTATTTTGTATTAAATGAACAGAAATACTTATATTATAAAGACGACTTATGTTACTAACTCAAACTTACACTAGCAGCGCTAAAAAACGACACACACTCCGCCCGCCGCAAACACGAATTCTTTCGGCGATCATGCAAACCAATGAGCCAACTGCATGGGTTTGGCCATATAGTATTGGATAAAGAGATAATACAATTATTAGGAAATTTCACCAACCATCATCCGTTTACGCTACTGTTTAATAAATCTCAAAAAGCATCTAAAAAAGTGCGACGTAGTATGGGAAGCTGTGCAATATGTGCACGGTTTCTTGACCTCAAGGATCACTGTCTCACTGGTATATATACTTAGTATGGTAACTGGTATACATATTTAGATGAATTATGAATACATGTAGTGAAGAGCTTTTTGGCAGCAATTGGTAAGGAAATATTCGCTCCTTTATAATAATAATAATAATAATAATAATAATAATAATAATAATAATAATAATAGTTTTATTTGGCTACAATTGGCTGATTGCCAGGTGGTAGCCATAACTCTACAGTTTTACAATATATGAGCATTTACAATTCAAAAACAATTTACCATATAAAAACAATTTACAATACACTCCTTTCGAGCATATACACTCAATGTATAAACATATACAGACCTGTATACATATATACACCCATACACACACACACACACACACACACACACACACACACACACACACACACACACACATATATATATATATATATATATATATATATAGAGAGAGAGAGAGAGAGAGAGAGAGAGAGTTTTGATGTAATTTTTGGGAGAGTTTGTAATGAGAGCTATGTGCAAAGACAAATCAGATAGAGATTTTTGGTTATTAGTCCTATCCCTTCGTGACGGGATATTATTGCCGCGAGAACACGGGAGAACGATTATTTGAATGACTAAATTCCCCACTGAGCTCAAGTTGAGCTTGAGTTTGTCCCTGTCGACATTGATTTGTTCGTTCTCGTGCGTTTCCGATAGTGATAATTTCGGAGCACGTAACAAATTAACAATGAAAAATAACAAGAAATGATGTACATTTCCATTTACGTACCGGGAATAACAAAATCACCACTTCAATAAGCACTGAATTTGAAATTTACGTCGGTTGAACTCCTCGCAGATCTCTGCACAGAGTTACACTCCGCCGGCCCGTGATCCGTGATCCAGGGTTACAGAATATTTCGGGGAAATTAATCGGCTGCGGCTTCACACACGATTCGTTCTAAATAACGCTCCTGGTCGATAAACGCATTATCACGATTAACAACAGTGTTAATTTCATGAGGGGTAATGAGTGCAACGGAAACCAAAAGGACGAGTTAAGCCATGTTTGGTTATATTATAATAATAATAATAATAATAATAATAATTAATATTATTATTATTAAAATACTGTACGTGGAAGAGTGGTATAATAATAATAATAATAATAATAATAATAATAATAATAATAATAATAATAATAATAATAATAATAATAATAATACGCAATATTAATGAGAAAAATATGCACTAATATTTAACAGTCGCTTAGATGCAAGACGCTGACATTTTATGAGTTTACTACATACAATATACAAGACTCGTAAGTCTAGAAACTATGCGTATATGTACTTCACAACGAACCGCAAATTTTTACTGATTACTTTCCAATTCTGTGTGAACCCGTGACGATGGATTACAGTACGTGGAGTAAACGGCCTAGAATTTCATGCGAATAGTTTAAACGTAACGCTACTGATCGATAAAAACATTATCATGATTACACAAGATAGAGCATACCACAGGAAGAAGGAAGCGAAAGGAAACTATCCCTAACGCGGTCCCGCAAGCGCCCGAGCTTCACAAACCACTCGCAGCTCCAACGAAAAAGAGGCGCAGCAAGATGGCGGAAACACGGGCAGGAACATCGTTGCCGACACGGCTTCAGCGCCTCGAGGGCCGGAATTGCACCGAACCCGCGCCCCGCCGCGACCAGCAGCGTCCAGCAATAATGGAACAGAGGGTCTTTCCCCCGGGTGCCAGGAAACCTGTACCACCAGCCGCAGCGGAGGCGGCAACGCAGTTTGTGCTGTCCTGGGCGCTAGAGCACCACGCAGCAAGGTTGAGTTTGGAATAGAATTAAAATTAATGTCTTATTTTACGTGGCGAGACTCGGGACATCGGGCCCGCTCTTCCGTCTGACCACGCAAATTTCGCTACGCTCCTTTCAGCAACTAGCAGAGGAAGGAGGTATTTCTTGGGCGAGAAGCAAGCGATTTTTTTGAATTTGGCTCAGAGGCGTCATTTAGGCTTGAGGATCTTTTACATGCAAGTAAATCTACTAACATGGGACAGCCGGCTTTACTTCCCCTCCGAAGGAAGGCGTACGTTTTTTCACCCTTAAAAATCCACGGCTCCGATGAACCCGCCAACTTGGGTATACCAGTCCGATACGCTAACCGTTACACCCTCGCCGCGCGAGTTTAGCTCCGAGCCAGCATTTTCTGCAGCGACTCTGCCCGCGAGGTCCTAGTGTTCGAGTCCCGACGGGGGCAGTGCTTTCGACAAGCCAAGTCGAATTCAGCCGCTGTCTCGAGGAGAATTTTAGCCACCGGCTGCTCTGATCAATATCAAGCAAATGCCGGAGCAGTGCCGAAACCAACGGGCCCCGGACCGCGCGCGATCTATCCTATCCTCTGCTCGTAAACACTTACATGCACTACACTTTCACACATGTCGGGACACCAGTCGGCAACGTACAGCTGGGGCTGTCCTGGGGTCTTGTCCTGGCTGGGGCGGTGCCGCGCCGGAGAAAACGAGGAGATCGGTCGGGGGAACCGCCACCGCGATAAAACGTTCATTACAGTAACGATACCAGTGATCAATGCAATAGACGCACCAGGAAACATCAATCCAAGCAGCAAGGCCGGCACCTATTTGCGGGCGGGGCGACACGGCGCGGTGCATGGGGCAGTCTTCCCCTTGCGTGGTCTCCTACCCCAACACGACGGCGGCGACCCACGTTGGCGGGTTCAAACCCGATCGAAGCCGTGGATTTTTAAGGGCGAAAAAATCCTTCGTACGCCTTCCTTCGGAGGGGAAGTAAAGCCGGCTGTCCCATGTTCGTAGATTTACTTGCATGTAATCCTCAGGCCTAAATGACGCCTCTGAGCTAAATTCAAATAGCCTGTTTCTCGCCCAAGAAATACCTCCTTTCTCTGCTAGTTGATGAAAGGAGCGTAGCGAAATTTGCGTGGTCGGACGGAAGAGCGGGCCTGATGGCCCAAGTCTCCCCACGTAAAATAAGGCAAATTCAAAAAACACGAAGTCGTGTTCTATCAGGAGGCGGAAGACCGCGGGGTGGGCACCTATGGCATAAGGCTGGAACGCCAACAGGCTGCTATCTGGAACGTACTTTACCTTCACGGCGACCGATCCATTCCCTGCCCGCGTGGAGTCGCCCTGCCAGCTCAGAGCTACTAGCTATCCACGATAATACCATACGGCAGCAATCGCAGCTCTGTGGAAGCCTTGCACGCTAGTGGCTTAGCTAAGCGTCAACCCACGAAAGAGCGCCGCGACACGTATCATCCTTAAAATACCGAACATTCGGTATTCTGTTCGTTTGCAATAGCACTGTATGTGCACTGACCCTGTCTGTATCGCAACAGAAAAAGGAGTAAATAAATATGATTATAATAATAGTGAATTATTAGACCATATTAGTGGCCGATTTAAATAATATCGAACTGTCTTATTGTTACGTCTACAAAATACAAAAGCTGTTTTTGGTGAATCATCAGTTTCAGTACAATTCTTTATATTGGTGTCTTTTTCGTTTACCATTAATATAGATTTATTGTTATAATTATTGTAAATATTATTATTATTATTGTAAATATTATTATTATTGTTGTTATTATTGTAAATATTATCATTGTTGTTATTATTGTAAATATTATCATTATTATTATTGTAAATATTATCATTATTGTTATTATTGTAAATATTATCATTATTGTTATTATTGTGAATATTATCATTACTGTTATTATTGTAAATATTATCATTACTGTTATTATTGTAAATATTATTGTTATTGTTATTATTATCATTAAAATGACGTTTCAATGACACTAGCTGAATTACTCGGCGATACCCGAGTTTTTTTTTATTTTTTTGTTGTTTTTTTTACACACTTGTCTGTGAAGCCCAGAAAACCAATTAATTTTATCTATAGAGTAAAAGGAAAACGCTTTGTTTCCCTCTTCGCCACATCTCGCCCTGCTTCACTACGTCAAACCGTGCCTCGCCTACTCCGTCCTCGCCATGCGTAGATGTATTGCGAGTTGAGTTTAGGGTTAAACTTAACCATTAAACAGGGTTATCACCGCACATTTATAACCGACCATCAAACTTTTATGATACGATCCTAAATTGAGCCATGATCTACATTCGATATTAGAATTTTTAAAATCGAACGGTACGTAATGGGAGAAAGGAACAATAAAGCCTACAAAGGTCGTTCGCAGTAAAAATTCAGGAGAATTACACAATATGGAAAATAAGTAATCAACATCGTAAACTTAAATGTTAAGATGAAAACAGTCATTAGTACTACGAGTAATAAATATAGATCAAATATGACAAGAAAGGGTTAAAAAGTCAGCGAGACTACCTTCCGCAGGAAATTAGTGAGAGAACCTCCAGATGGTCAGAAGCAAAAATTTTGATATCTGTAGATAAGTGTGTCACTACTGACATTAGCAATTAAAGATTGAGATAAATAAATGTTTGTGGTGGAAAGGTCATATCAATTGAACACTTAATGATAAGTCATTTCTGAGTAATTAGTAAATACAGCTAGAAATGAATTTGCGGAAACTATGCAGAACAAAAAGCTTGTAATAAGGAGTACTGGAAGTAAATGAACGTGTGAGACATAATGGTAACTGATCATGGTTGAATAAGACCGATGAAAGTGTCGATCTCATAAGGCCTACAAAATGAGTAATTTATTTCATACGAGAAAAAGAGCACCGTCTTCTGAATTAGAGTTACAAAAATGTTTTAACGTAATTTTGCTTAGAAATACTGCATGAACGCGCAACACTCTTGAGAATTTCACTTCCTCTATAACGTCCAGAAGGTTGTTCTTGAAGTGAGTCTAAGTGCTGAGGATATTTCGAAGTATTGCTGAAGAAATGTATTTTTTTTCAATACATCCGACTAATAAAGTAAAATTTGTGGATGGACGTAATTTCGGTGCATACTACATATGCGCTGTCGGTTGTGTGTGACCATACCAGCGGGCCGTCGTAATTTGCACTGCACTCGCCGTCCGCAAATGACTTACGGAGTCTTAAAAACACAGTAAATTTTGGTGTCATAGAGGTTGCGACGAAACTTTCAAGCCAAGAATGGTTATTTATTGCTAATATTACTAAGAACACGATTGCGTGATTTTTCACCTAAAATGACTTATGTATATCCAAATCGCAAAGCTCATTCTTTTTAAGAATTTTAACATTTACATACCTCTAATACGGACAAAGAAATGAAAGTATTTTGTGTGTACGATTTTTTTACTCCACCCTCAAAGAACCTAAGCACGAGTATCATGTTAATATTAAGGATTATTAAAAATCTTAGTAATTATTATTATTATCATCATCAATATTATTATTATTATTATTATTATTATAAAATTATCTGAAAGACATAAAGAAATTTCATTTCCTTCATAAGATTGCAGAATATATTTCATATCTTTTGCAATTTTATAGTACGAACCTGAAAGGACGAAGCTGCGTAAACTTTTATTATTATTATTATTATTATTATTATTATTATTATTATTATTATTTTACACAATTGAAACATGCAAAATTTGCCTGGGGGCGGGAGAAAAATCCACGAACTCCTCAGTGAAGAGCGCCCCCTCCTTTGCCCCGCAGCCTGGTCAAAAGCACTTGTCGGGGCAGGCGGGCGCTCAGAGCATCAAGCGGGAAGGGAAGCCGGCGAGGTTCGTCGATCAGAGCGACCGACGGCGCGTGGCGTGGCGTGGCGGGGAGTGGCCTGGTGCGGCGGCGAGTGGCGGGGTGTGGCGTGGCGTGGCGTGGCGTGGCGTGGCGCCGCGGGGACCTGCGTCGCTGGGTGCGCTGTCAGCGCGGCGCGGCGGCCCTCGCAGGGGCTACGCAGCCGCGTGGCCGCCATCTTGGTGCGTGGTGCGTGGTAGTGCGCGTGGGGCGGGGCGGGGAGGGGAGGGGAGGGGAGGGGAGGGGAGGGGTAGAGGCGAGGGATGCCACGCGGATTAGAGCAGCGGGCTCCGGCGCGTGACGAGCAACGCGGGTTTCCTGCCCCGTCGCACCATTCGCCGAATTGGGAACTCATCTGGATTAGTCGGCATTTCTTTACAGTTCGTGGTTGTATAGCTTTGACCAAATCATATAATATAATACGTTCAAATTGCAATACTCACGCTCCTAACAATATCTGAAGTCAGTTTTCTAATTCAATCGTACATCTTATCTAAGATGGAAGGGAAATCTTATTATAAAAATTGGAGTTTGCCAGATGATAAGGAAGACGTTAATAATATCAGACATTTACTACTCACAAGTATCATATAATATTTTTTCTTCTTATTGTTGTTTCGCGAATCGGCCACCATGAGACCACGCGTTACGTGCATCCCATTGGGACTCACACATGATTATCAGTTAATTTCTCACTTAATTTCTATACCCCAAGGGTTGTAGCTCTGGGGGATGGGAAGAAAAAATGATGATGATGGAGATGACATACTCTCAACATACAGAGACTCACACAACCCAGCATGCCCGAGGCGGGACTAGAACCAGAGATCTAATGGTCCGAGATGGCCACTGGCACTACTGCCTTAGAGATCTCGGCCATTATAATCAATTATCATCATTATTATTATAATCATTATCATCATTATCATTATTATAATCATTATTATTATAATCATTATTATTATAATCATTATTATTATTAATATTATTATTATTATCATTATGTAAGAAATATCAAGATTTGGCAAAGAGAGTGCACATTTGCACATTTCATTTCAGAGTATATGTAGTGATTGCAGTTCCAGGTCCAAACCAGCGACATCAATAACAAAACATCGATGTTGCCGAAAATTGATTTTCAAAATGAAAACATCAATGTTAATAATACATGGACCAAAAAATGTTTTGAACATCGATGTTTTAATGCTGGTTTAGGAACCTCTAACAAATTTTAATTTTACAGTGGCAGTAGTTATTAATTGGTAATTAAAACGTAACAAAAATCGTTAAAAAACAACTGTGGGTGTGAGCGCGTGCGTGCGCGCGTGCGTGCGTGTGTGTGTGCGTGTAAACGAAGTAAATGCCAGGGCATTGGATCATGTCGGTTGAGGGATAGTCTGCTTGATGAAGGCAGTACAAACCGCGTTCGTGTGGTTCGAACACTGAAGACAGCGGTGCCATGTGTTATTATTTCGTACTTTAACTTTTCCACGATTGTGGTTACAACAATTCATTCACATTCATTTCATCCACAAAGAAAACATCGAAAGCGAAAGAACATCAATCACAAACCACCGATATTTTTATAGATACATCGATGTTTTGAAAGCATCGACATCAATGTCACATACCTAGTCCAAACCTCATTCTTCGTTCGATCTGCAGCGACAACATGCTATAACATTTGCGGTGGCCTGGTTGTGTTTCGTGGAGTGGGCAACGGTGGTCAGTGGTTATGCAAAGTGTGCGAGTAGTTAAACGAAACTCGTGTAGAAAGGAAAATCTCGCCGTATCCACCAGAAGCAATGTTTGTCGCAAATTGCACACACCGACCTGAATATCAATCTTCACAGATGGGCAACACTATGTTGCGAGCTCAAACGCGTGAGAATAATGTATGTGATCCGAAACGTAATAGCAGAGAAAGTATGTATTAGGAGAAACGGGGAACTGGATGCGGAAGAGCGCAAACAACCGCGAAAAATTTCGAATTCCAATAAAGATTTAAAATTATGGAACCTAAAAATCGTCACTAGAGCTGAGATGCCTCAATGGAGTTAATATGCCTGGAGAATTTAATATTGTTTTTAATAAATTTGTTCAGAAAGGCAAGAATGAGAAAGTGTTGAAAATAAAAACACATGGACGAAGATATTATTGTATGAAATAATATGAATTGGCGGATGAGGGAGAAGTACAAAATCACTGAACACACTAGGACCCAAATATTATGAGAGAAACAAACTGGATGTAGTTCACGACAACGTATGAGGTAAGCGGGACTAACTACAATCATTCCTGTTTGCAGAGATTTCATTTATGAAAAATATGAATGTGTGATACTCATGAGCAATACACTAATAACAAAATAAATAATAATTCTTAAAATGAAGAATGAAAATCGAACTTTATAACACGGAAAAATGAAGAAAGAATAATGAAAAATTCACACATTTTCATTTATGAAAATGAAAAGGATAGTGTAAATTAATGCATAGTTAACAACAGGATGGATTCAAATTGAATTCCGATTACGAGGTAAATCTCAAACATTGTTAGACCTAACGACACGTGCGATAATCTAGTTATGTCTACTCAACGCTAATTTTATGACAAATTTCCGACGCGTTTGAATGCGAGGTAAAAGGGCAACGGAGGCAATAAAGACAAAACGAAAACGCAGGGCCAGCGACTCTGATGTGGTCAGCATGACACCAGTAACACGGATGGCTTACATATTTAGTGTCGCAAACAACAACACAAAGCACGCGGAATTCAACCAGGACAGAGAGTTCACGGGAGGTGTCATTCGGGTCCCAGGTTCCACCGTCTCTTTCCATTATCACCCATACATTACATCAGCTCTGTCATCCTCTCACCAAACGCACCGAACAACATTAAAGCGCGAGGTTGTGGTCTCTACACAGGGCATCGGGATCATAATAGCGATTCCGAGAAAGCGCCGCTGGGGAAGGCGGGGCAGCGGCAGCGGCAGCGGCAGAAGCCTCGGGGCGCGGGGGCGCGAATGGCAAGGCCGGGACCGCGAACGCGGCAGTGGCGCGGCGGGTGGCGGCGGCGGCGGCGGGCGTGGCGGTCGCGGCCCAGCGAGGGCACGCGGAGGGGCGGGGCGGGGAGAGGCGGGGAGGGGTTTCCCCGCCGCCACACAGCGCAGCTATCGATCGCGGGCCGCGTTCGTGCGCCGGCGCGGGGGTAGCAGGCCGGGCCGTGAGCAGTGAGGGGGTGGGGGTTGTGGTAGTTGGGGGCGCGGGAGAGAGAGAGAGAGAGAGAGAGAGAGAGAGAGAGAGAGAGAGAGAGAGAGAGAGAGAGAGAGAGAGAGAGGGAGAGAGAGAGGCCGGGGTGCGCGAAACAGTGTCGTGCCAGGGGGCGGGTTGGGACGCGCACGGGAAGGGTGGAGCGGAACACGGCAGTGTGGGACGGGGAGAAACGAGGCGGGGCCGAAGGCGCGGGCCACAGCGAAGCGGGGCCGAGATGAAACAACGTGAAGCGCGGTGGAGCGGCGCGAGGCGGGACGGCGCGATGCGGGACGGCGCGATGCGGGACGGCGCGATGCGGGACGGCGCGATGCGGGACGGCGCGATGCGGGACGGCGCGAGGCGGGACGGCGCGAGGCGGGACGGCGCGAGGCGGGACGGCGCGAGGCGGGACGGCGCGAGGCGGGACGGCGCGAGGCGGGACGGCGCGAGGCGGGACGGCGCGAGGCGGGACGGCGCGAGGCGGGGCGGCGCGAGGCGGGGCGGCGCGAGGCGGGGCGGCGCGAGGCGGGGCGGCGCGAGGCAGGGCGGCGCGAGGCAGGGCGGCGCGAGGCAGGGCGGCGCGAGGCGGGACGGCGCGAGGCGGGACGGCGCGAGGCGGGACGGCGCGAGGCGGGGCGGCGCGAGGCGGGGCGGCGCGAGGCGGGGCGGCGCGAGGCGGGGCGGCGCGAGGCGGGGCCGCGCGAGGCGGGGCGGCGCGAGGCGGGACGGCGCGAGGCGGGACGGCGCGAGGCGGGGCGGCGCGAGGCGGGGCGGCGCGAGGCGGGACGGCGCGAGGCGGGACGGCGCGAGGCGGGACGGCGCGAGGCGGGACGGCGCGAGGCGGGGCGGCGCGAGGCGGGACGGCGCGAGGCGGGACGGCGCGAGGCGGGACGGCGCGAGGCGGGACGGCGCGAGGCGGGGCGGCGCGAGGCGGAGCGGCGCGAGGCAGGGCGGCGCGAGGCAGGGCGGCGCGAGGCGGGACGGCGCGAGGCGGGACGGCGCGAGGCGGGGCGGCGCGAGGCGGGACGGCGCGAGGCGGGGCGGCGCGAGGCGGGACGGCGCGAGGCGGGACGGCGCGAGGCGGGGCGGCGCGAGGCGGGACGGCGCGAGGCGGGACGGCGCGAGGCGGGACGGCGCGAGGCGGCGCAGGGCGGGGCGACCGTGCAGCCTGCCCGCCGACCCGTGTTTACCGCGCCAGGTTTCTGACCCCGGCGTGACCAGGCGCGGGTATTTCGGGCGACGCGTGCCCGCCGGAGCTCGGCTCCGCAGCGGTCGCGGCGGCGGCAGAGGCGACGCGTGGGCGCGCGTCGGCTCCCGAAGCCACTGGACGCCGCTGCCGTCATCGAAATCTGACACTACGCGCTTTGTGCATTAAGCGAAATCCCACGCGGCCGCATTGGCCTACACAACTGGCCACAGCTCCAACAAAATGGATACTCCATCGTCGATTGACCTCTCCTTTTTGTTTGTTAACGCTAAATTTTTCAGCTGACATCTGAAGAAAACATTACGTATTCATTTCGTATGATACGAAATATACCGTATTTTACGTTTCCTTGAAATCAATTACATAGTCATTAAGTGAACAAATTGCATATTTCACCACGTAGGTCATCTCATTGACAAAAATTACAAGCAATGTATCTGTCGTTCCATACCAAGTGATAGAATTTGGGGAATGTATCCCGCGCGACACTGTGTTGATGGAATTTTGCATGTTTCGGTATAGCGCTTTATACGACGCTCCTCTCCCTACAGTGTCGTTGTGCAGTACTACAATAAGATTTTCGCGATTTTGGGACGTTTTCTCCTCATTTATTTTAAACAAATGATACTGATTATAATTGTACGACTTTGTCCGCTCTATTCAGTGAAACTAATAATCAGTCAATTCATTCACTTCACTTTAACATTACGAGATTCAAAGTTATCAGGAATGTTTTAACAATTTTTTTTCGGCGACTTTGTGGCAATATGCCATCTGTGTCTTAATAAAGCCAGGATTAATATTAATTCCATGGAATACGACGGAGAAGGTTGTATAAGTAAAAATAATTTCATTTTTTATCAATAAAGGACACGGAAATATGGTATTCCAAAAATTGCGAAACGATTATAGTCATTAGTGAGCGCACAAAGGCAAGGGGCCAGGGTGGCCGTGGTCCCTCAAATTTTCGAAATATAATATCAATTCATGATTTTCTTCTTTTCTTAGCTGATACATTGGGAAGTTATACACAAAATGTAGGAAAGAAACTTTTTCAAACTATCAGGCAACCCTGTAAATAGTTCAACGTAATATCTATTGTACTTGTTAATTGTATCATTAAAATTACAATTTTGTTATTCTTGTTGTATATTTTATTTACTAGAAAACTATTTCAAGTGAAAGTCAAAATATCGAATGAAAAAGGGGCACAGAAGGGCTCCGAAATCCAGTTGCCCTCCTGATGTTTTATTCTATGCACACTTATGTTTATAGTCTTGCTCAACAATGACGCTACACGAGGTTAACAAAAGACTGTCTCAGAAACTATTTCACTGAGTACCTACAACTTCTCAAAAGTTCCTTTTGAAAAAGACATGTAGGACTCGACATACCAAATTTCATCCCAATCTAAGATCGTCGAGTCGTATACCACTTGACATGGAATGCCAACTAATCAGAAGTAATAATTATTCAAAATACTTGACAAGGTTTGTTCTATGGGAATACGCTACACAATACAACGAATTTTAACATTTAATTAATCATCGAAAAAAAATGCAGAAAAATTTGTAACGTAGGGAGAAATGTAATATGTATCATTAGAATCCATCAGTCCGTAGGTATGCGTCTAGTAGGTACATAGTTATTACCAAATGTCTCCTAGGCAGTAACATCACTGCGTGGGTAATAAAGGAGTTGTCGGGTTCCACAGTTGTGTTATTCCTCACAAAATTCAATTCTTATTCTATAGAATAGCATGAAAGTAGAATTACGCCCATAAAGGTTCAATTCAATTCACAAGAAACCTACTTAATGAAAGTTTATGTGACCAATGACTAACGAATAAGATGTACAAAACTTCGTTGAGGAAGCCTACAGTCTCAGAAAAAAGCAGGGCAAACCTGAGGCACGCAAGGTGAGGCCGTGTGCAAAGGATATCTTTCTCACGAAATGTTTTACGATAGAGTCGTATAAATTGCGGAAGTTTCTTTTCCAAGGACATTGAAATTCAGGCATGCCTTATTTCCAGTGCAGAAATAGGTGTTAATGAACATGAAAGAAAAGCTGTTAACGTCAGGAGAGTCTTGGTTCTCCAATAACCAGAGTCTAGGGTAGGCTAGGTTACATCGAACGCAAAGCGCACGGAAGTATTGATCTGGCAGCTCACAGAGAAATGTCACAGCTCGAAGCGATAGCATTCCTTCGATTCTTACGGTTTTCGTCTACTATGAAAAACATCATCTAGGCGGGGACCTGTGAGACGCTATCATAAGATATCGTTTTCATGCTGCATCGCCGCCATCGAGAATGTTATGAGGATCTTAGCATTACATCGCAATAATTACAGAGAAACAAATTACCGTTTAAATACAGACATTATTCCGATAGATTCCTCATGCAAGTACCTAGGAATCCATTTCGATAGTAAATTAAGCTGGAAAAGTCACGTAGATTTTGTTGTGTGGAAAGCCTGGAGATCTCTTCACTTTGTAATGCGCAACTCGAAAAAGAGTATGGCAAACGCGAAAGAAATTTCTTATTTATCGCTTGTTCGTCCGATAATGGAATATGGACCAATTTGTTGGGATCCGCACAAAATTATGCAGTGTAAAAATTTAGAAAAAATTCAGCGTAGGGCAGCTAAATTTACTTTCAGGGACAATAAAATGGCAAAATGGGATTCACTCGAAAATAGGCGATCAGTAAGCAAGGCTCTGCGTTTGTATAACGCTTATAGCGGTCATCCAGCTTGGAAAGAAATTAATCGCCGGCTAAGTATTCCTACATACATCAGTACTACATACACAGGCACAAAATAAATTTAAGATCGCAGAGAACAGACGTGGGGAAATTTTCTTTTACCAATCTAACGATAAAAGAATGGAATACATTGCCTGCAAAAACGTTTGAACTATTTCCTCGTAGCATTCAACAACTTAGGAAATTAATTTCGGATATTACTAAATAAACGAGGGACTTAATTGAGAATAGTAGGTTATAGAGCGATGCGAAAGTAATATATTGTGAAGTGAGGTGTCGTGCAGTGCAGAACAGAGAAATAATGCAGGAAGTGATTAAAGGGTCATAGTGAAGTGAAGTGAAGTGAAGTGCAGTTGAACAAAAATTCAGTGCGGAGTTTGATTACAGAAGTTTATTTTTTTAAAGGTAATTTAAATGTTTTCTGAATTAGACAGTTTTTATACCATTGTTATTTTTATTATTAATGTTATTTTTTATTATTATAATAATATTTATTATTAATGTTATTTTTTATTATTATAATAATATTTATTATTAATGTTATTTTTTATTATAATAATATTTATTATTATATTTATATAATTTACATGTTAGCTGTAATATCTTATTTATGTAATTAGCTGCCACCGGGTTATGTTCATTAGCAGTTCAAATAAATTTATCTTATATTATACCGAATCCTTTCCATTTGAGAGCAATCGCAAAGATATCAAAAAATTCATTTACATATTCTACAAACGATAACCAGTAACAACATATGACTACTGCGGCGGCTACGTCGATAAAAGCTATTTTTCTTCTATCAATATAGCTGACATTGGGTGTTATCAAGCAACGTAGTTTTTAATATTTGTTTGGCATTAATTAGTGCAAAACCTCCTCAAAATATTCATTGTAATGACTTTCACTCTCTCACATCATAACACTAATTTTACCTACTGGTTTTAAGCATATGTTAATTACTCTTAATATTAAGAAATGCAGCAAAATTCTACGCTATTATAATTATTTCACTTGAAAGATACGTTTTTCATGATAAATGCAAACAATCTATCATTCAATAAGTACAGCGTGATGATAATTGTAAGATTTTTTATCATAAAACTAAAATATTTATAACTACATACAAATAAGTGCTTATCCAGTGCAAAACACGAGACTCATCTCAACTGAGCAATTGTAACGTAACAAGTGTGTTGTTTTATGTTTCGTTTTTTTTTGGACTCGAATTTGGCCGTCTAGGACCACGCGGATATACATCTGCAATTATCGAGACTCGGTAACATTTATCCCGTGGCAAGTGTATGTGACTCCTCTCTGGGGGGATCAGCATTATGTTGAATCTATTTTTTTATCCCCCAGGATTGCTGGTCCTCGGGTGATGGAAGGTGGAATGATGATAATGAAAGATGAAAGAATGACACACACACGTGCATACACTAACACACCCATGCCCGAGGCGGGACTCGAACCCGCGATCCTTCCGTCCGACATCACCACGGCACTTCTGCCTTAGCGATCTCGGCTATCCGAATCTGTCAAACATGTTTTATAATACTATATAATTGCAACACTTTCATTGCTCATAACTCCGACATAACATTGATATCAATATTTTAATAACTAGATAATTTCATTCGATGAAACTCTGAACATCATAAGCCAGCTAGTACACAGTTCTTTCCATCATATCTTAGCTCTACTAGTTCCCCTATAGTTCCCAGGACATTCCTGGATCGATCCCTATTAGAATCACTTTTTTGTACTGAAATGTCAGTGTTATGTAGCTCCTCCTCAAACGTTGGGTGCAGTTTGTGCTAATTTTCTTTAATAAAATTAATTACTAAATATTAATATTATCTACTACAACAGAAGTAGGCGGAACACTACTACTACCATCATCATCGACAGCAAGGATTAGACCTCTTGGTCTGTTCCGTCTCAGAATTGTTCATGCCATCTCTTCAAGGGACGTCCTACACTTCTTTTTCCTTTAGGTACATATTGAAGAATAGTTGTACTTATTCTATGTTCTGGCATTCTCAGGACATGACCTTTCCAGTTTTCTCGATATTTCTTTATGGTATCTATAACCGGTTCAACATTTAGTTCTTCTCTGATATCTACACTTTTTTTGTGGTCTAATAGTGAATATCCTGCCACAAAACGAAGAAATCTCATTTCTGCAGATTCAATTCGGCGCAGCTGATCTGATGTTAATGTCCAGCTCTCACTTCCATAAAGTAGTAATGGCAAAGCAATAACTTTGTAAAATCTGAGAAGAGTTTCCTTTTGCGCATTATGATGTAGAGTTCGCTGTAGCGTTCCACAGAAATATGTGAAGTTGTTCAGCTTTATTTCCATATCCCTTGATTTTATATAATTAAAATGATACCCAAGATATTTAAATTCATTTACTTGTTCAATTATTTGGTCATATATAACTATTTTTGCTCTTAAAGGTTCAAGTCCTTTAAATGCCATCACTTTTGTTTTACTGGGTGAGATTTTCATACCATACTCATTAGCAACCTGACTTAACTTGTGGACTGCTATTTGAATTTCATATTCAGATTTTGCTATGATAAGCTGGTCATCGGCAAAAAGTAATGTTGGGATCTCGACATTATTAATCTTAAAAACATCATTTAAAGTCTTCAACCATTTTTTAATGATCACGTCCATATATATATTAAAAAGCGTTGGCGAGAGCGGGCATCCCTGTCTTACTCCCTGGTTTATATATGCTGATTCTGTTCCATTTCTTAGCATTCGGATCATGATTTTATTATTTCTGTATAAGGATTGAATTGCTGTAATAAGATGGAAAGGGAGTCCAATATTTTTCAGTGTTTCCCATAATACTCTTCTTTTAAGGCTATCAAATGCTTTTTCGTAGTCAATGAAGACATAGTATGTCTACTACTACCATAATAGTAATAATAATAATAATAAATAATAATAAACAATAATAAACAATAAATAATAATAATAATAATAATAATAATAATAATAATAATAATAATAATGTCGTCCCCGTGGCGCAGACGGTTGCGGCAGCCGTCAGTGCCGAGGAGGCTGCAGGTTCGAGTCCTGCGTAGACATGGTCATATTTGTGATTGTCCCTTCACCTATCATCAACCTATCATCTCATAATTCACACCTCAAGTCGTAACAACCTTGTTGTAATCCAAGGATACAGCTGAAAAGCTGATCCTGGAAGAATTACACACGTTAATCGTGTAGCGTGGTCAGTAATGGCCTATACGCCAATAATAATAATAATAATAATAATAATAATAATAATAATAATAATAATAATAAAGTTTACAATTTTTAAGAATCACACCCCTTCAGTCAAACTTCAGTAAGCGGAAGGTTCAATCGACCCATGCGCCACACATTGTCTCCAGGCGTTCGCGAAGACAAAGCAATCCCCGGGGCGGAAGCAAGAAAAATCGTTAGCGCCCTCGCGAACCGCCGGCGCCTTCGCCACCCTCACAGGTCAACGACCCCTCGCGCGCCAACAATGGCGGCCGGCGACGCGACGAGCAGCACGATTGATTAATACAATTTCAAGAGCAAACTAATACAAACCGGTATTTTCAATCTCTTATTAATTATTGATACGTAACAAATTGTGTTGCATGAACAAAAGAGTATTATAAGCGACGTGGGCACACAGGGCGGAGCATTGACTTGTGTCTACGTAGCGGTTTGCCGCCGCTGGCGGTGCAATATACTTTTTGAGTTGGAAAATAAACACGTCTATATTTATTTTAAGGAAAACGGTGCGGGAGTGCATCATGAGTGCTGCTCGCATTTAAAATTTGAGGGACGGGCATCATAGGATGCGATTTAAATGCTGGTACACCCGCGGAACTTAGTTAAGAGAATGTATTCTTTTAGGGAATTTAGTTGAGAAAGCATTTTCTATGCATGTCTCGAAGTTAACAATGCGCACGTGGGAGATTAAGAAAGAACAGATGACAATAAAAACAACACAGAGGAGATGACAATAAAACGTCTGGTAGTACGAGACAATATTTTTCCCTTACTGTCCACCAACGATGCCCGTGGTAACAACGCTCCTCTAATGAACACCGAATCGGCTTGGTTGAAGCAATATTCACCATCCCACAATCTGGAAAGCATCTCATTTTTTTACTGTACATTAGAGCACGGCATAAACATAACGATGTTCTTCACATATCGTACAGTAGCTTGAAGCTACCATATTGTCTTTCATATAGGTGGTTACAACTGCTATTGCCATACTCCAACAGCATTAGAGCGTTGCACAGGACCATAATCCAGCTTGGAACACATTGTATAAAGAACTGATCATAAACTCTTTGTTCTCGCCATTAACATGGGTGTGGTGTAGTAAAGAACGTGCCAGCTTGGTATAATTTGACCGTGGGGGAGTATTTCCACATTCAGGATGATATCGGAGTTTTTGCGAGTCGATTTGTAATAGATGGATTCCATTCCGAAACAAATTTATTTTATTATCGCTACTAGGTTACAGGGTGTAAGCAATTATCCTTTATATTAACTCGACATTTCGACTAGTATTACGAATTGAAATCACAACTTTATTATTGTATAGGTATTTTTAAAACATTTAAAAAAATGTTTTAAACATAACTCTAGTAGAGATGGAGAGTTTCTGCAATGATTGAGAAACGTTGAAACGCAACATTGCTGAGGGAGAAATACTTTCTTCAGTATAATAAACAGCGCGATAAGAATGTATCAAACCTATTACAAATGTCTATTACAAAATTATTAGTATCATTATTATTATTATTATCATTATTATTATCATTATTATTATTATTATTATTATTATTATTATTATTATTATTATTATTATTATTATTGGCATCTTTATTAGACGAGGGAGGGAGGGAGGGAGGTGGTAAACCTCTCTGATTTATTTTACGAATTCTGACCAGACAGTGTCGTAGCTGAAAACACATTACACTATTTTCCTATCTTGCATTCCGGATAGCGAAGAATGTATCTTGTAGGATGGACCACTGAATGTATGCAATTGTTTGTGTGGCTTGGGTACATATTTTGTGGAGTGAGAAGACCAAGTCTTTGCAAAAGTATTCTTTCCAAGCTATTTTAGAAAAAGTTGCTCGATATGCTTTCTTGATTGTACTTCGTTTTATTACGCAATTGCTTTGAATTTATTTATTTACGTCAAAAACAGTTAAAAACAGTTATAAACTGTGTGTGCCGTTCTAATGGGAGAAGTTAATTTGAAGTTACATTTATGTCCAGAAGCAAAACAAGAGGTTATCTCAGCATTTTCTCGAGGACCAGGGAAACTGGACGAAAACCTGAACGAGATGGGGGTCATTGCCCCAGAAGCTGAAGTACAATTCTTGTTACAGGTTCTTTCCAATTATACAATCCAAATGATTTATAATACATTAAATGTCATTGTTAAAATTAACATTACTTTCATTTTGGAAGCTCGCATAGTTAGCTCGGAATTAGTTTTCTGTTGTCTGTCAAAAAACGCGAACTTCCTAAAGGGGGAAAAAAGTGGGTTTACATAAAATACATTGAGAGTTGTGCGTTGAACATCCTAACGTTTTATACCATTCGCGTACGCCTAAGGCCGGAGCGTCTCCATTAGTTTGGCAAGTGTAGCGACCATTCCGCTCGCTGGGGCGTTTCGTCCTTCGCCATGTTCTCGCGGAAGCGAGTCCATTATTCCGGGACGCCTCCGAGCCGTGCATCAAGTTGGGTGCATCAAGTTGGGTGCATCAAGTTGGGTGCATCAAGTTGGGTGCATCAAGTTGGGTGCATCAAGTTGGGTGCATCAAGTTGGGTGCATCAAGTTGGGTGCATCAAGTTGGGTGCATCAAGTTGGGTGCATCAAGTTGGGTGCATCAAGTTGGGTGCATCAAGTTGGGTGCATCAAGTTGGGTGCATCAAGTTGGGTGCATCAAGTTGGGTGCATCAAGTTGGGTGCATCAAGTTGGGTGCATCAAGTTGGGTGCATCAAGTTGGGTGCATCAAGTTGGGTGCATCAAGTTGGGTGCATCAAGTTGGGTGCATCAAGTTGGGTGCATCAAGTTGGGTGCATCAAGTTGGGTGCATCAAGTTGGGTGCATCAAGTTGGGTGCATCAAGTTGGGTGCATCAAGTTGGGTGCATCAAGTTGGGTGCATCAAGTTGGGTGCATCAAGTTGGGTGCATCAAGTTGGGTGGCCGCGAGTTCGTAGAATTTTACTTCTCGCTCATGCCGTTCGTAATGCCACCACTGCCGTTCCCTTAAGAACTCTCCATTGAACTTCACTCCCCTCGCTTCACGGCCCGATCCACTTGTTGACGCTTGGCCACGCATTTCCAAACGAGGGTGTGGCTCGTGCCTTCGCCCCCGGTTTAACATAAAACATCAACGAGTCTGTATAAAACTGAATTACAAATGCATTTTATATGTCGTTACGATAAAGGCGGACGACGCTTCTCTATGCACTTCCAGGGTGAGGACGCAGTTCGCGATTTCGGCTCAGGCGTTCATGTAAAACATCCGCGAGCCCGTGCAACACAATTTTCGACGCTTTAGAGGCCAAAAATGACAACGAAAAGCAATGGCAGAATGCGACACGCTCCGGCGAATAGAGGCCCCGGCGGTTCGCTACCAGTTGTGCCACGGGTTGGTTCAACATCCTCCCCCCCACCCAAACAGTACCAAACCTCACGCTTCGAATGCCAGGGAAGATAACCAAACTTCGGCTGCGATTTCGAATGCTGCTTCCTCGCCCCGCGCAGCGGCCCTTGCTTCACCGAACAGAGCACAGAGGAGCAGGGCAGGCAGAGCGGGCCGTGCAGCCGGCGCGCCACGCTCCGCCAGCGCTGCTTCTCCCCTTCAGAGCCTCGCTCCCCTCGCGGCGCGGAGGAGGGGGCGGGGGCGGGGGCGGGGGCGGGGGCGGGGGCGGGGGCGGGCGCGGGGGCGCGGGCGCCTGCGCGCACCCCGGTATTGGGAATCAATTAAAACGGGGCGGCGATACCAGCGGCGCGTTCCTCCGAGCCGGAAGCCCCGTCGCCGCCCGCGCCGAGTGTGCGCACGACGCAAGGCGCCTGCGGCTGCGGTTCCGAGAGAGCGACTGCTGAAGGATCGTCACATGTAGGGCGGTTATCGAACCGGGAGCTTCAATGCCAAAATGTTCAGTCGCAACGAAAGCTCTCCGTTGGATGCCCGCCTCACTGATGGCGGATCTGCCAGACGTTTCTGTATTTAAATCGTGTATTTAAATCGAGTATTTAAATCGAGTATTTAAATCGTGTATTTAAATCGTGTATTTAAATCGTGTATTTAAATCGTGTATTTAAATCGTGTATTTAAATCGTGTATTTAAATCGTGTATTTAAATCGTGTATTTAAATCGTGTATTTAAATCGTGTATTTAAATCGTGTATTTAAATCTGTGTTCGTACTCGGGTGGGCGAGGAAGTGCTGGCTGCACGGTGTAACTGCCGCAAGCCGCCAACTGGCGGTAAAGAAAACTTCTATGGCGTAAAATGCTTGAACGTCATAGTTTGAAGAGCTTATTTCCTAAGTGATATATCTACATGAAACAATTTCCAGGAAGCCAACGTTCACATTTTGCCTGATAGTTCAAGATAGGCCACAGCGGTTTTCCGTTTAATATCGGAGAAACGTATTTTTGACTCTATATTTGGTAGTGTAATGGAGAAGTATCTTAAGAATATATTAATATGCAAAACACCACTCCGGAAATAATTTTTTAAATAACAAAATAGTGATAAGTCTCCCCCATTTTTTCATTTCATCTATTTTATTTACGTTAAAAATAGTTATAAACTGTGAGTGACCTGCGATGGGGAGAAGTTAATTTGAAGTTACATTCGTCCAGAAAAAAAACAAGGGACCAGTTCAGCATTTGCTTAAGGTTCAGGGAAACGAGACGAAAACCAGATCAAGATGGGGGTCATTGACCCAAAAGCTGAAGTACAATACTTCTTACGGATTATTTAGAATTATATAATCCAAATGGTAAATAATACACTGAAAGCCGTTGTTAAAAACAATATTACTTTCTTTTGGATGCACGGTACAGTCTGTAACTTTATAGAAAAGCTTGTGGAGCAGAAAAATTTTACATGGGACACATTTTTGTATCGAATTTAATCGTTAATAATGTACATGTAATATACGTGAAGATTTTGTAGTAAGCTGCTGATACGGCTGTGATGAATGAGGCGACATCTTTAAGAAAAGAAAATATGGCTGTTTCAGTAGATTTTCATTTTCGAAACCCATGTTGGCAACCTGAAAATGCGTCTGGTTTACTAAGAAAAGTTTCCATTCGTACGTAAAAAGGTCTCTCTAATATTTTTGAAAAATCCGAGAAAAGAGAAATTGGTCGATAATTTTGAATTTCATTTTTGTTGCCGTTTTCGAAAAGCGGTTTGGGCTGTTTTAAAATATCTACAAAATGTCTATGCATACATTAAATATGTGAGTTAACGTGTGCATAATGGTGGGTGCACAAACCTTTCACAAACAATCCGGAAATTCATCTAAACCGGCCGAATATTTATTATTTAGTACACCGATTATTTTGAGAATATCATTGGAAGAAGGTTCGGAAAAGAACAGTATACAAATTTTTGGGGAATCATCTGATGTTTAATTTTCTGGCTGACAACCCTTAGTGAGATCAGCAGGAATTCTCGAAAAGTTCGTGATTAGCCACTGTTGCATGATCGATCACATTTTTATCGAAAACGACATTCTCTACAATGTTTCTAGACGATTTGATCGATTTTTTACTATATTCCACATTGCTTTTGTTTTATTTTTTGAGTTCAAAATATCCTGATTATGTGTCATGGCTTTAGCCTGTCTTACATTTCTTAATTGTGACTTGCATTTATTGAAGTAGAGGAGGAAATCTTGAGATACGATATGACGCTTAGAAATGAAAGAAAAAATTCGTTTGTTTGTACATGATGTCCTAATCCCTTGTGTTATTCAAGAATTGCTTTTATGTGAAAAATTTAATTTCCATTTTTGAAGAGGAAAGCAAGTGTTAAAATGAAAAACTATTTATCGTTGGTATTGTAAACCGCGTCCCATGACTCTTGCAGTAAGTAATTAATGAATTTTATTTTACTTTTAGTTAATTTACTCATACATGTGTTATTTAATGTATTAGTGTTCGCATTTCTTATAATGGTAGGAATTTCTTCATCGTGATCACTGTATCCTAAATCTTTTGTTTCAATTTCTTATCGAGTAGTGTTTTTGTTAATTATTATTTGATCGATAGCCTTTACTGAATTTAGTGTGATCCGTGTACGTACATTCAGTATAATGTCTGAACTAAAGGAATGAAGTTATGAAGTATGATACCAGCCCTGAGGAAGACCACGACAAGATGGTCGAAACGTCGGCAACACAGCCTTCGACGCGGCGTCACCCGGACAGCCCAGATCACGCACACGGTTAATGTGGGGATCAAGCCGGGTGCAGTGCTTTGCTGAGAGAAAATTAATTTAAATAAGTGTTACTTTTGTTTCAGTTGCAGTTTTAATTGTTGTTTTGCGTGCTTAATCTCGCAGAGTCGAGACTTCAATGTCAGTATTTTGGGCGGCACATTATAATTTGTTAACAAATAACATATTAAAAACAATTAACATATTATGCGAATTGCGTATTAAGGACAGTTTCAGTATTACAAAATTTCTAATGCGCGTAGAAATTGAAATAAAATCATGCAGCTTCCGGCCACGGATGAAGTGCTGATGATTTTGTAATATTGCCAGAGAAAATCCATAAAGAATAGATGTTTCGGCTCTGACTGAAAAGTATATTTGATATTATTTTGTCTATAGACATTTAATTTATTGCTGTGTTATACGAAGTATTTTTGTTGTTATTGAGCAGTGCGAACACTACTTTCTTGAAAAAACATTGCTGTTCCAGGCCATTGCTCTTTTTTCTCGCGATTTTGTTATAGGTTTGGTTCATATGTTATGTACCGGTAGAGAGATGGTGTTGTTCAGCCCCGAGAAAAAATTAGCTCTATGTTTACGTTTAGGTATTTATGTGTGTGTGTTTGTGTATGTGCGTGAGCTTGTTTGTCTGTGTACTGATTGCATTATTTACTGAATTGAATATTCTCAACCAGTGTTTACTCCTGAGTTTGTTTACAGGTGATAAAAGCTCGCTTTTGAATTTGTACGCTGAAAAGTCTTTATTACAGTGAAGTAACGAAACAGAGTTTCCCCCGTTGTTCATCTATCGTGGCAAGAAAAAATTATCGGGAAAGATGTTTTTTCCTTGTTATCTTCTCCCATTGCTTCCGATTTGTCACCATTAGTTTATCTCTCAGCATCCGCTTCCTTTTCTTCACTGTAAGACATCTGCTCTACCGCATTCCTTCCCTCGGCTTCTCAGAATTTTCATTGGCATGCTGAAGGTGCAAGGTTGTTAGTCGACCGAAAGTTCCAGGCAAACTTACTGCTGCTAGTGTTCCTTGGAATATTTCTAGTGCAACCCTTCATAGCGATTTGAAAGTACCTACTCTTAAAGATGTAATAACCGAATGCAGATCCAGATCCCAGAAGAGGATTGAAAATCACCCCAACTTCTTGGCGCTTAACCTGTAAGATAAACGTGATCACACACACAACACACCCACCCACCGACCCCACACCCACCCACCGACCCCACACCCACCAACCACCCCATTTCCCGCGACCCTGCATGCGCTACTTCAAAGATGACGTCCTTCGGAGTCGGGCGTCGTCGACGACAATAATGTCGCTCGTAAAGCGGCGCCCTGCAGTAAAAGCAGATTAGTCATACTCCTCCCATGCATGCGCCCCCGCCCGCCCTCACCAGGGACCGCGCCGCACCCAGCAATATCACCCCGCGGTTGGTAACTCGGCGTCGGGGGAAGATTTATGGGGCAGGCAATGCGGGCGAGGGCCTCCGGCTATCACATTGCCAGTCAAACGGCGATACGGGCCTCCGCGATCCCAAAGCAGCCAAATGCCCAGAACGTCTTACAGTGACAAGAGCGGAATCATGCGCTCGCACCTGGACACTGAGGCCAAACTAATCCGGGCGGGGAGTCCCTGCGTTGCGAACTAGAGGGCATTTTTCTTTCAGAGACTATACCAAACTCTGGACGACTCCCTCCTCTAGTCGACCAGTTATCGGAAGAGTTTATGAATACTCCGGAGGATGTCGTTGAGAAGGTCACGTGTGTGGATTGCGAGGGATTTCAGTCCAAGTCTAAAGTATATTATCTGTGGAACTAGAAATACCTTCAGAAATATAGTATAATATTTAATAATTATAGAAGGTCTACTTGTTTTAACATACTTCAAAGAAGATTCAACAGGAAAAGTTTAAATCTGACTTCATTCCTCTGAACAAAATCTTAAGAAAAAAGATTAAGACTAATTGCAATTATCGAACGCGATTACGAACAATATATGCCCACTGTCTGCCACAGGTTGACGTCTTTCATTGTCCATTTCAAAAAAAAAAAAAAAAAAAAAAATTTCTCATCGCAAACTAAGTCATGGATGTGTATTTTTATTTCGATTTTCATATCAATTTATCATGTTAGCACATTGTGGAAGCATTAATATCTTCTGCAAGGACAAATGTATCGTCTGTGAAGAATAAAGGGTGAATTATGTTATTAGATCAAGCCATGGATATTACCATAGCATGTCTCTCACAACCTGCACAAGTTGGTGTTAACTAAAGCCGATTTCATTTTCTGATTCATTGGCTGATGCGGTCTTTTGCTTGGAGGGAGGCAGGCGGGCAAGCAGCAAAATCCAATATTGCACTGGACGACCGCAGCTGTGGGGTTGTATGTCCGGCTTTCTGAGAGGGAGGTATTTTGCTAGTGATCATAAATGCGGAGGCACGGAATACGTCAAATCTGCCATTGAAAATTATTCTACAATAAGGGGAGTAATCGTTATCTTTCAATAATTGATATCATGCCTAAAAATGGTATTAACCAAAGCGGCAAGTAAATGGAAGTGACAAGTCGGTGACAACCGTCACTACTGAATATGCTACAAAGAGAAACCTCAGAATAGATAAAGAACCAAATTAACATATGTTCATTTCCCAAACCATCGACGACATACACCTGTATTATAAGATAACTAAATCTGGTGAACGAGAAAAAAATAAAATTTGTGCACGAGAAAGTAGACAAAATAAAATAAAATAGAATGAAAGTCCTTCGCATGTATAGGAAATTATGCCTGCTAATGTTTCTATTTTCTTATTCTGTTTTCTCAGTATTGGAGTGCGTACGTGTGCATATTAGGATCCGGAAAGTTCATTGTCGTGTAATTTCACGTGGTATCAAATATTAATGGCCCTACATTAAAAGCTCCGTTTTTAAGAACTCCTGATGCTGTCATCAGTGCAAAATAACGCTATTGGTACGGGGATAACGCCGCAGTGTGTTTGCACTTCCTGCCGGGCGGGCGTGGCGGATTATCCGCGCCCAGATTTTCTTGTAAGTGACAAGACGGAGGAACTAACCAGATATTGTATCATTGACGTTATCATATATGCATTTCTTCCTCTTCAACCTCAGTTAAAATTCCTCGAAACGTAGCGTACCAAGACACATGTCCCGCATTTAAATATTAGGTACATTATCATCACTTTCACGAGGGAATAGAACATTGTGTTAGCAATCTCGTTCCATATAGAAAAAAGACTAAAACAATACTACATACCTTCCGAGATCAGATACAGTCAAAACGATACCTGCTATAACGCACAATCACATTTAACGAACAAAATGATTGGTCCCATGAAATATCCTACAAAAAACACCTTTAAAATTGATTACAACGAACGCATCGGTTAGAGCGACCACATTTCTAGGAACAGTAATTGTTGAAATATCGGAAATAGAGTACAGGTTTTTATCTACCATTCTACGAAATGAAAACAAAAGCTGTTTTAACAATTAGCTCGAAAACTTAAAAACAAAAAAAATAGCCGGACTATGCAAAATGTACGAAGTTCTCTGCGTGGTCCTACTTGGCCTGGACATCACGTCATGCCTCAAGAGGGAGGGCGGTCGGGTCTAACCCTGTTGTAGCCGACTCTCGGCTGTTCAAGGATACGTAATCTTTATCTTGCGAAGCCGAAACTGCTATTTTGTGTGAGAGAATTACTATGTGGAACGAATGATCTTTCGGCTCTCTTTTTCACGTTTATTTGACATTTTCAGGGAAACTTCCGCATCTTAACACACGAGAACACATCGCGTCATTTCGATCAGCAGTTTAGAATTATTTGCGAAAAGATTCGGGTCAGTCTGCGAACTCTTTTGTCTTTGAATTACACACATCGTCCTAAACAATTGCTGGAAGGATGAAGAGCTCTAAGAATATTATAGACCCATTTAATACATGAAATAAGGCAAAATGGGATCGTTTATCTAATCACTCTCACGTTGAATACTCCTACTGATTTAAACAACGCGCAAATAATGTAGTATTTGTGACCCATGGTGCCAGACGAACGCTGAACAACTTCGTGCATTTCCGTCCCATAGAGTAACCAACAGCCAACTGAATAAAAGACCTAGAAAAAATTCCATACAAATTCCTCTTTGGTGAGTCTGAAACAAACTTTTCTTCTGTTCTTCCAAACTCATACCTTCTCCAAGTCAATGGAACTTTTAACTCAAGAAACTTGACAAACGCGGATGTAGTTTAAAAATTCCGTTTTCTAGCGCGGACACTTACGAACGATGGCATTCGTTGCGTTTTCGTCAGCTTCCATCTCTCACAAAAACTATGTAGACGTAGATGGTGTGACGGTTAGCGTACCGGACTGTTATACCCAAGCTCGCGGGTTCAAACCCGATCGAAGCCGTGGATTTTTAGGGCGACAAAATCCTTCGTACGCCTTCCTTCGGAGGGGAAGTAAAGCGGCTGTCCCATGTTAGTAGATTTACTTGCATGTAAAAGATCCTCAAGCCAAAATGACGCCTCTGAGCTAAATTCAAATCGCCTGTTTCTCGCCCAAGAAATACCTCCTTTCTCCGCTAGTTGGTGAAAGGAGCGTAGCGAAATTTGCGTGGTCAGACGGAAGAGCGGGCCTGATGGCCCGAGTCTCGCCACGTAAAATAAGGCAAATTCAATTCAATTCAACACGTAATTAGCACTTGGACCTGTCAACTGGGTAACTGAAGATGCAGTCCAGCAGTCCAACATCGCACGAGACGACTTTTACCGACCCGGAAGTTTTATTGGCAACACACGCGTTACATACTTTTCAAGAATTATTAACCTTTATTAGTATACACTGATTGACAACCCTAGTTGCTATATGTATTCACAATTAACCTTATATCTAATTAAGAGGGAGGGTAGAGATTCCAGAGCTCCGGAAAACGTGCATAGATATGCTTCTCAATCTTACGTCACAGATTTTTATAATTGTTCTTTGACGTTAAATAAATAAAAGAAATGACAATTGGCAGGACTTTAACTAACCTAAAAAACATTTTAACGCCAATAAAACACAATATTATTTATGTTCACCTAGCTTCCCTTCCTCTACACAATACGCTCGATATTCTCGCACAGTTCTCCTCACAAACATCTGCAAATTCTCATATTGCAATGCTGCAATATAAATTTTGCTATTCAATCAACTCTGTCGCTTAATCGCCTATCCAAATTCTAGTTTCTAATACGTAGAAGCGAGCATTAAATTTTATCATATGTGACCACGAATGCTCGTTCAAATATTTATAGATAATTCAACTACGTGTCGTAAAAGGGAGTACAGATTTTGGATCTTACGAAAAATGTGCGCAGATTGTACTCATTCCCTTCCATACGTCATACACTGATCTGATTATTTCCGACGATAATTAAAACGAATTAATACTGTGTTTAAATTTTATATGACATAATCAAGGGCGAATGCAGTCGATCACTTTGGAGGGGGTCATCACAGATTTCTGTTAAATACTACACAATTTTTATTAATTATTAAATTGTGTATATATATATATAATGACAATACACAAGATTATTTTTAATAATTGCACAATTCTAGCATAAATATTTACTTCTTTTTTACTAGGCTGTCCGGGTGACGCCGCGTCCATGGCGAAGGTGCCGACGTTTCGGTCGCCATTCTGCGACCTTCCTCAGGGCGTATTGCCAAGGTCGCAGAATGGCAGAATGGCAGAAGGTCGAGGAAGGTCGCAGAATGGCGACCGAAACGTCGGCACCTTCGCCATGGACGCGGCGTCACCCGGACAGCCTAGTAAATACTGACTCCGGCCGCGGAAGCCTACGCTCTCATAAATATTTACATCAATTTTACCAAATAAAAGAATGTGACAACCGAAAACTCCAGGCCTCCATTCCCCTGGCTATAATATCTTTGGAGCAGGCGCCTAGCTGAGCGCTGGCGGCGCCGCGCTGGCCGATGGCCGTGGGGCCCGGGCCGGGCCCAGCGCGTCACGTCCACGGCGCGCTGGCCGCCTCTTATCTCGCCCGCGCGCAGCGCCCGGCCCCTCCTCTCCCTCCACCCGCCCCCTCGCGCCACCCTTGGCCGCGATTCGCCGCTCCATTTACGGCCGCTGATTCGCCGCCGCCGTGGTGATTGTGTGGGCAGCACGTGCAACGGGGAAGGACGACCCCCAGCGCTGCAGGCGGCATTCGCTTTCGCCTAGGGCTCTAACAGCCAACTATGGAGCGTCATTACTCTGGCTTTAGGAAATCGCAATTTTGAAATGGACAGCATTGTCCGATTTCTAAGTAGTAATTCTCCTCAAGGTCACGAGCTGGATGGAGTGGGGGGGGCACACTGTCATTCAATTGGGAGTTTCATTGTGACTTAATTTTTTGGTATTGAAGCTCCCGATTGGATAAGTGTCCCCCCCCCTCTCCTTCCAGCTCGTGACCTTTAAGAGACGCTCCGCTTAAATCGGATTACAATCAAGCACTAAATTTTCACAACTGTCATTGAAGTTGCCGACGTGAGCATTAGAAGAATAGATAGATAGTACTAGATAATATTACATTCTAGAGTATTTATGAAGCTAAGTAAAAATATATCTTGAGTAAGGGCACATTTTATTTCAAAAACACACATTACTGTTCTAACATTTGCTCGCAATTTTCTACTTTTACAAACATTTTATACCTACATGCTGTGGAATTGATAAGTCGCTTCAGTGTTCTGAAGGGCGTGCGTGAAGCCGATTACGTCACAACATATGGGCTCAAGAGGAGTCCTCCTAGTGATTGAGTCATTAGAAAGAGGAAATCAGGGCGGATTGGCCATATCCGGGGGGAGAGAGCGTCTGCAGCACAGAAGAGGGAAGTAGATTGACAAAAAGAAGAGACAAAGTGCGTGTCATTGAATTGACCGACATTATGCCCACAAGCAAACGACGCATAGTGGCGAAGTAAAAGACATTTAATAGTGATGGAGACGGCACGACGACAACTGCTCTGCGGTAATACACTGAAATGTATGTTTAATACTCTGTCGGCATTTCTAAAAATCTTTCGTCCAGAAGTCGAATATACTAACGCTCACATAAAACATGCCACTCTCATACTTATCACTAAGGGATAATGCAGAACTCATACATCAGTCCCAGAATAGTCTCAACACGCGATATCAAAAGTTACTGATACGTTTGACAAGAGGAAAAGCGAGATCATCAATATAATTGAACAATGCAACTAAGTAATGAACTTTATTTACGCTGAAGTTCAAATACAAGAGCAACGTTTTTTAATGAGAGAAAACAACATTTCTTTTATGCTGATATGAATAGCAATGAAGGGCTTAGGAACGTACTCCTTCAGCACTTCATATAGAAGCAGAGTTATAAGACAATATTTGTCAACTCACTAACCATAAACATTAGGAATGAATAACAAACTTAATTGTAATTCTTCTAATATACAAATTGAAAGGCTGAGGGCCGTACAGATTGTAATGGATAAAGGTTTGCTAAACAAAGAGTGGCATAGGACTATTTCATCCCAAGCCCTTTAATATAAAAAATGAAGTAAACAAATTTATCAGTTTAGATGATTTTTAGTTCAAAATGACAGGCACTAAATTATTTGTTTTTGATTGAAATAAGAATGACCTTGGATTTTTTACCACAAAGCAAATTTAGATAATTTATATTAAAATTAAAATGTCAATAAATTTTAAAAAATTACACGAAAATCATGGAAAATTTTATGAGGCAGAATGATTTATACATAAGATTACATATCTGCTGAGCTTACCAGAGGTCGTGCCAACACGATCAGGCACTTTCTCTATTCGTGCCGCCGCAAGACTCTCATAAAAGTGACGTCACATCAGTAACTAGTAGAACAAGCGCCACGAAATCCTCAAATTAGACTAGAAGCAAACAGAGCGTGCAGGAATGAGACAAGGGTAGGCATGCAAGGATGACTTTATAGAGTGGTAATAAGCAGACGAAAAGAGAGAAGAAGAGAGAAGAAGAGAGAAGAAGAGAGAAGAAGAGAGAAAAAGAGAGAAGAAGAGAGAAGAAGAGAGAAGAAGAGAGAAGAAGAGAGAAGAAGAGAGAAGAAGAGAGAAGAAAGAGAGAAGAAGAGAGAAGAAGAGAGAAGAAGAGAGAAGAAGAGAGAAGAAGAGAGAAGAAGAGAGAAGAAGAGAGAAGAAGAGAGAAGAAGAGAGAAGAAGAGAGACTTGAGAATAGAGAAAAGTGAAAAGAGAAAAGTGAAAAGAGGAAAGAGGAAAGAGGCGCGCAAGCTGAAGAGGAACGATCATGGAGGATCGTCAACTACGAAAAGATCATCAAGAGCAACTGCTACCCAAACATGGAAAGAAAAAAAATCATTTTTTTTCAATGAAGGTACGGAAATGACATTTAGAGAAATGACGTTTAAAGTGAAATAATAAAACTACGAACGCTTGGAGATTAAATGAAACGTTCAGAAAAAGAAGCATAAAAACGCTGTAAAGAAAGAGATGGCCAAGGAGAAGGAAAAGCAAAGTTTGAGGCGTTAAGAAATAACGTTTTAAATAATCGTAAATAAAAAGCAGAAAGATAAAAATGTAGAATATGAGGGGAAAAGGTATTAACCAAGCATAAGGAAACGAATCGATGAGTCGCGAGTGTGTGGCAGAAATGTAACACAAAAATACGAATTGTTCAGGAAAAAAACAAATTTAAAAAAGCAGGCAAAGACGTATCTCGGCATTCCAGCCCAGAGGGAGATAAGCCCTCCCCACTTCCATTAACGACCGCCGCTGCCCTCGCGAAGGGGGAATCCAAAAGGCGGCGGGTGGGGCGAGCGGCCGGGAGCAGCCAATATTACTCCACAAAAGAATTCTCATCGGGAGGAAAAAATTCTTTTAACCACGAAACGAAAACATCAAGACGGAGAGAATATTGAAAAATAATAAACAAAGCTTGAAATATACGTCTGAAAAATAATATAGTAAAAATAATATATTTTGCACGGAATTCAGTAATTTAGAGCAGCAAATTATAATTTTACTGATATAGTAAGTACAGGCACATCCTATAAGAGCGACAAAACGTGTCTACTTTCCTCAAAAAGTAACTGAAAAGAAACGTTTTCTTTAATGAAAACTGTGTCGCAATTAATATTACAGTAGAACTCCGGTATTCCGAACTAATATCGGGTGTGGTGTGTCCACATTACACAAAAAATGTACCGTACATATACAAATACGCCTAGTACAGGATTACTAGACAATGTAACATAGCGTAGCAATAGCATAATCATATCACATCAAGCAAAAACAGTTCCTAACGGCAAAACAAGATTATCGATTTTGCAAGTTCCTCTAAGTGACAATTACTGTCGTATAAACATGTGATATACACAGTAGTTCCCTGAAGGAGAATTCTAGCGGTCGGCAGCTCTGATCGGTAGTTTTTCGAGGTTTCACCGATTAACAGCAGACGAATGCCGAAGCAGTACCATCACAAACGGGCAACGGACCGCAAGCGATCTCACAATCCTCTTCCTTGTTCTATCCCCACCCGTTACACACACACACACACACACACACACTAACATGCATTACACTACCACACATGCCGGGAGACCGGTCGGGAACTTAGAACTTGTCCCGGCTGGGGCGGTGCCCCGCTGGCTCCGGATGTCGCCATATTCCATATTCCAGTGGGGGAAAGATCACCTCCAGAGCAAAAAACATGCATTACACTTACAGGACTAATGACCCTGGTAGTTAGTAGCCCAGAATCTAAAACAATCAATCACAGTAGTTGTCAGTGCAATAAAAGTTTCATTTCGACAACTTGTCTCAGTAATTAGTAGTTCACTTCTACAGTAGTTATAATACCCTTATTTTGCGCTAGAAATAAGCGTTTTATTTATCTTGTTTATTTTCCATCCATCCCGAATTTTGTTCGGACTAGCGAGGTTCTACTGTACAATGTTTGTTTCGCCCATCACGAGTGAAGCGCAGAGAGAATCTGTGAGCGCGTGAGCCCGGCAGCGGGCGCGGGAATCGGGGCGTCACGGGGGCGCGGGCGGCGGTCACGCGCGGCGACGGGGGGCGTGGGCGGCGGCGTCGCGTGCTGGCTCCTGCCCTCCCCGCGCCTTCGCCCTCGGTCAGCACGCCCTCGCCCCGCCGCCCCCGCGCCGCCTTCCACGACGCCCGGGGAACGCAAGCGGCTTATCCGGCCGCGCGGGCGACAAGATGGCCGGCGACAACGATACGATAGTTGTATTTCTATAAGACATTTTATACAAACAAATCATTGAAATCAGTAGTAATTTTAAATATTTCACTATTCACTATTAAGCTATTCACATTTTAATCCGTGGTTTCCCATATCACACACAAGCTACACACACACACACACACACACACACACACACACACACACATGCGCTCAAAATGTCGAGTTTTCCGTAAATCACGAAAAACGTTTGTGGCAATAATGAAACATTATTAATACAAACACATTCACCAACACTAATGAGAACCTATATAAACCAGATTAAATGGCGGTTTAGTTATTTCTAGCATTAGCCCTGTAGAACTGACCTTTGTCTTAGTTATGCAACTTTTAGTGTCTTGATCAGTCACAGCCACCCACTACCGGCGACCATACCACCAGTCATATTGTGAAGTTATAGAACCACACTTTCGCTGACTGGTCAAGTATCATTTCTGCACCTGCGTCGTAGTAACAATTCAAAAATACAGATTTTTGAGTTGTGTCAGTTTTGTAGCAAGGTTACGGTACGTTTACCTTTGCACTGCAGTTACGCTGCAAGTGCCTGATCGAAGCGGCCTGTACAAATCCGCCCCTCGCGTGTGTCGGCGCCACGCTGTCGGCTCCGCTCCGCTTCGTCCGGCCGCGCGGGGGGCGGCTCACAGAGCACAGCATCGCCGGGCCGCTGCCCCTCAGCGTCAACTCGCTTTGATGTCGCTCGGGGCGGCGGTTCCGCGCGCGCGCTCGCATTTCCATCAACCTTCCACCTGGAGGCGCCCGCTGACGACGGCCCAGCACGCGACGCCACTGGCAAGCAAGTTTCACGGACGCTCCGTCTCTCCGCCCACCACTTTGTCCTCGGCGAAATCTGGGCGAAACGGTGAGACACAAGGACTGATTCGCGGTTAGCTGCGCTGAATGCCGGCGACTGTTGAATAGATGGGCGAGAGCCGGAGCGATGGATATATGAGACCGCGTCTCCATGCAACTCTGTTATATCGATGCAATTTGCTGAACTGTGTTCGTAGAATTTCTGAGCCCCGGCGAAATTACATGACAACACATTACTGTCAGGTCGAATTGTTACGAATTCATGGAACGATGTATATAAATCTAAAATTGTACATTACAATTAACAGGAAAACTGAAGTAAGAGGAATTGATGCGAGAAACGGTCAGGCTAATTCAGTCTACCCTTCACTTCCACGATCCTTTTCTACAAAATTTGTTTCTGGTTGGGACGTTAACTTCTTTTCGCGATCTCATTTGATGTCGTGGACGGACAAATATTTTATTCCGTATTCGAGAAGCAATTGGGTAGATGATACCGTAGTAATTGTACTCGTGCACTAGTGTGAAATATATCAGTGTGGTAGAAGACTGGTTTTATAAATTAACATACAACACAGCTTCCATTTATAAAAGTATGATAATGGATGGGATTAAACCAAATGATTGTTAAGTAAAATGCCTCAGCAATCAAAATACTTAACTTCTGCCACATTGTTCTCTATATTGAACCTTTCTCCAAATCTTAGGGCTTGCTGTCGTTGAAGCACTAGAAAAATATTCATCTTAATACCGATTTGATACAATCAGAAATATTCGATTGTAAGTAATAACGGCAGTGTTCTCAGAGGGCATTGAAGATTATGAACACTAATTGTCTCTCAAAAATTTTGTTTCAGAGAGTGTATTGTATCTGATGAGCGTTTCCGATATTAGAAAGTGATCTTTACCCGAAACAATGCATTTACACAACCTAAAAAGAAATTGTTTTCGAACGGTCCTGGTATCCAACTGTTTTCTTAAGGCTTTGCTCTAAAGTTCAACAGCAAAGGTCGAAAAACAAAGCTCTCAAAAGTGATACTGGTATGTGTGTAGCTTGGCTTCAAAGAAAACAAAAATAACTTAAAGAGTACCACACATTATAAATATAGTACACTGTATATATCTGTAAGTGTACTTCTGCGCGTGATATTGAGTTTGCAACGTTCACGCACAAATTGTACTTCACACAAATGAAGATGTAATACGTCACGCAGGATATAGAAACAAAAAAATCACAAACATGATGGCATTACAATATATACAAACGGTGTAAATGACTAACGATATAATCACGTGCCTAAATAGAATTTGCCTGCCCTCAGTTTTCATACATCAGAACCATTTCTGGTAGACAGGCAAGTGGTTCTGTAACCCACCAAGATGGATATTTTTCCGAAGTTGGTTCAATTGTGATCTCAACTACAAAAGAAACGAACGCACAAAGTAATTGACAATTATACAAAAACTTAAACTTTGAGCTAAATGTTATTCCGTAACACGCCAATAAGTTTCTGCGGATCGCACTGAACCTAAACGAGTAGCAATGATTGAGTGATGCATATTTCACCCGTATTCAATTTATGAAGAAGTGGTGTGTACTCACAAATCGGGAGACTCACTCTGGCTCAGATTTCTCCATGAACTTACCTGAAAGAGATCAAACAATCAGTTTTACAGTTCATATAAACACATAAATTGCACATACTACGAAAACACTTCCGTTAATCCAATTTACAAATAATATCAATGGGTTTTTTCAAGATTGTATTGAACATTTGTATCCAAGTGTATTTATTGATCTTGAAATATTGATGAAGATTAACGGCACACAAGTGGTGTGGTGTAAGTCTTCAACAATCAACGTTTAACAATATATGAACGGTTAAACATAAATATTGCCATATTACGGATGGATTAATATTTATTTCAATCCTGGAGGTTTTAAGTAAGGAAAAACGCTATGATGTGATACTACATAGTAAGGAAAAGGTATACGTTAATTCGAAGATTTAAAAAAAGACAAAGAAATTTGAAACTGCGTGGGTATACGTTACATAATCTGTTAAAATTTTGTAAACGGGATTGCTATGACCGTTAAAAATTTTTATTTATATTTTAGTAGGCTGTTACCGCCTACTGTATCTTGTGCATATAACAAACTTCATCCACAGATGAAATAAAATCACATTTTCTTCTTCCGATAGCAGAAGGAACATAATGATGCTACCAACTTAGTACTGTTACGCTGTCTATGGCTATGTTCAACTGGCAGAATCACTCTGTGGTAAAAATAATGTGTTCTATAATCATCGCGAAAGCAATACCAATGCAATCATTCATATGCTACACTGTGTTTCCCTTGCATTATCATTGTCCCCCCCCAAAGGATTTTTAATTTCACACTACTTAAAAATATTAACGCAACCATGATAATAATTAGTCAGCTGTCTGATTTTACCGTGACAAAGAACAAATTAAAAATTCTATTTTCAGCAACTACAAATTGTACAAAAAATGATATACTAATGCTGTCATTGAATAATAGTTTATTTCCAAAAATTTCTCAGACTTCTAGCGAGCCTTCTACGAGTTCCTCGATTTCCCCTGGCTTCTCCAAATCTATGAAAATTCCCAGATTTTTCTTTCTGCATTCCACGCTCTCCAGATAGTGGCCACTCGTAGTTCACACCCGCTATGGGAGCTGCCAGATGTGAGACAAGATCGTTTGCCAGCTTCAGTCCAACTGTCTTTCAACAATCTTTCAGTCCAACTGTGTCGTAATCACGTTTGCAGTCCACGTTGGCTGTCATCACGCACGCGTGTTCCGTTCGCCGATGCGTCTTCGCGCGAGGAGACGCCGACGTGGCGCAGAAGTGCCTCACTGCGGCAATTGGACCGCACTTCTGGGCGACGGACTCACCGCTTTCGGCGGCAGCCCCTTCGAGCGCCAGCGCGGAGAGACGCTACTTCCACGTTTTCCTGGAACGAGGCCCTTCACAAACTAAATGGGCAAGCTATTAATTGCCATCGCAGGCGTGCGTACACGGAGGGCAGGGAGGGGGCGGGGGGCGATGCATCCCTGGCATTTTTGAAAAGGGGGCTCCAAAATCCTTACGTAATTTATTGTTTATTTATCGTATGGTTTTCTCGCCGGGAGACTGCCCTGAGGCAGTTTTACCGCACCAGGATTTCGACCCAGGCTCCCTTGGAAGCCTACCCTCGACGGAGTCTGGGGACCTTAATAGAGCAGGCGCACCTCGCAGGGCCATCTCCCAAATGTGCCTGGGGTTCGACTCTCACTTTCTACCACCAGATGTCGGTCTCGGTTTTCGTGTCCGAGCTGTCTGGTTGGGAGAAAGTGAGATCTCGTTTAGGGCGGAGATCTTGTCGGAGGGATTTAATTTTGACGGGCATACTCAAAGGGTTATTTTTCATGCCAGAAGAGTGACATAGCTTCTGTGGATTTTCCGCCCTTCGAAATTCCGCGCACCTCGGCCGGAATCGAACCCGCGCACAGAGGGTTCAGAGACCAGTATGCTAAACCCTCACATTTAGAACCTTGTCTTCATAGGATATTGATTTAAAATCAAGATGGCGGAGTAATTTAACGCAGAATATAATTAAAATTAATATGTATTATGTATCACAGTACATCCAGGACGTTTTACTTCAATGATCTATGAATAAAAGCGAATAATGTAAAAATTAGCAAAACAATGCTTTATATTTTTTACTTCCTACTTTATATTCGATAAAGATTTTATATATTATTTATACGCGACCAAACAATGAAAATAAAACTCATTTAATACTATAATTAAAATGGAAATCGGTTGGGAAAATACCACCTGCTTTAACATATTAAAAACTTTGATAATTTAAACATCGACATGCAAAACCGTTCGGCGATGTATGTTTGGGTAACATTGTCCATCACCAGCTCTCGCCACCTGTGTGGTCTGGCGCAGCTCGCGCCGCGCGCGCGCCCTCTCCTTCGCCATTGTGCCCCCGAAAGAGGGCCGCGCTTCCCCCGACGCCTCTTTCGGCCGCCTCCTTCCGCGCGCCGCCCACTCGAGGAAAGACACGACGCGGCGACGCCGCCAGGGTCACAACTTGGCCTCTCGTCGCTGTCCGGTTCGACACCTCTCTAGCACGTACCAAACGGTTACCAAAATCTAGCCGTAAGCTTATTCGCAGGCGGAATAAGGCTGGGATGGAAACTTATATGAGAAAAACAAATCGAGCGTTTGCGGTTTGTACAGCAGTTTGCGTTGAAATGACGCAGCACTTTGTCGATTAAGTTTAGAGAAATGCGCGAGATATTTGGAAAGATTCAGAGGAGGTTCAAGACCCTTACACCAGTATCTCCCCAGCATTTTCTGGATGCCATCAAAATCAACTACCATTTCATCAATATACCGCAAGTAGAAATATCAATTCATTACTATAATAAATCTACAATCTTTGGGTTTCGTAATGTAATACTGTGTACTATAATGAAAAAAGCATCATCGTCAGACTCTGATGGTATCTCTGGAAAAGTGTTTCTCACGTGTTTGCTATTGTTTTCAGCACTCACCCGCATTATGAAATGCTCCCCGGCTGAGTCAAGTCCTGTCAATATGGAATACTAGCCAATTTCGAACGCGTCTATTTTTTTGTCTCCTTTGACAGCACTACATTTACATATTAGTCTATATAATTCCTTTCCTAACCAAAATAATGGAACTTCTATAAAATTGCACAAAAGAGCCAATTTAAATTAGCATTGGCTAATTCTGCTAGGGCATTTCTAGTTTCGTTGCAAATACAGTACCACAGAGTTAGCTAAAATCGGTCATGATAATTTAAACGTTTTACTACTCAAAAGCCACTGTCGTTCTATTAATAGATTTTAAAATCTTTGATATTCTTAAACGTGAAAAGTTTTATAATAAATTATATTGGGCATACCTAATAGAAGCTCAAATTTTAAAGTTCCATCCCGACACATACACCGCATATGTTTCTAAATTGATCTGATGGGAATATCTAACCAACCGCAGTGCTCCGCAGGGATCAATTTTGGACTTGTATTTACAATAAATACATCGTACTCCCTAGGGAATAGCTTAAACACATCGGTGGCCAAATACACCAATGATACTAAAGTCCTATTCTCTTTCCATATTAGTTCCAGTGATATGGTCAAGAACTTCATAACAATTTAAATAAAACAGCAGGGTCAATTGCTTTTTCAGAATACGAACGCATTTTTGCTTAAAAAAATTCTCAATCCCGTATTTTTTGTCGTCAGTCCCAGTTCAGTGTTCCTAGGCACAACCCAAGCATATACTCGTAACAGAGTGCACGAATACAGAACGAATACAGAAAAACAGAATCTTTCGTATACAGAACAAACATTTGAAAATATGATCCGCCATTAACATTTCAAGTTCTGTTTGTAAGTTCTTTCTATTATTCAAACCCTTACACCTTGTCCCCCTCTTGGGTAAACGGAGACTTCATAAGGCAAGGGATTTGCCCCCACAAAGCGCTCTGAAAGCGCTTTTATTGACCTGGATATTTCATAAAGCTGCAACAGCGGGTCATATTGATTACTCTCTATACAACAGGACTAGCAGCAGCGTTTATTAGGCGACGTTCTAACGCAGTGAACTGAGGGAATCAAAGGGACGAACGCAAGGACTCGGCAGCCGACCAATTATTAACAGAATGCCTCTGCAAAAGGAAGATATCATTCTACACTAATAACGAAATATTGAAAAGGAATTAGAGAAATCATTGTGTTGGGCAAATTCTATGCATTTAGCCATTCAAAAGAAGAGAACATTTCCATTTATGGTCAAAATGATTTTCAAAATATAGCTCCGACAAAATACCGGATGGAATGGTCTTTAGTGATTAGTTTCATTTGTGTTTTGTTTTATGACTTATTTTAATGTGAAACACAAATTCATACTCCATTCAATTCAACATTCGTCAGCATAAATAGTTAAGAATGTCAAGTCAGGCACGACATAAAAAGTTCATTCACGATGAACACATTGCTGTGGATGAGTATATCAATAAGTGATTTTAACATACACACGCATGTATCATTCACAATGACAATGTAAACGTGTAGACAGCAAGTCGTCGATATAATTACATATCGATACTAAAAATGTACAATTATTTTGTAAACAATCTTAGGACGCAAAATAAACGGATGCGATCTTGTTAAGGTCATTTCCGACGTGCGCAGGAATTGAAAGAATACTATGGAGTCTCTGGCCACGTGAGAGGTGTCCATGGTTTTGCTTAATGCCCAGGAATTCGGGGGAAATGCAAAACATTTATATTAATTTCTAAGGCGCGAAAAAATTGAAAGAAAATCTGTACCCTCTGGCCATGAGAGGTGGCCATGATTTTGTTAGATACCCAGGAACTCTGAGAAAATCTAAAACAATGAAACAGTTTTGATTTTGGCAGAAAAATGCAAATATTTGATTGGGCTATTTCGCCTATTCTCATACTGCTCGTACTTATGTAGAATTCATCTCATACTACAAACTTGATATTCATGGAACGGAAAAAATTGTTGTACTCCTTATATGATGTACTCTACTATGATACTATAGTATTTGTGAAGGCTTTGGTTTATTTTACTGATTATTTTAGTGAATTTTAAGTTTTTAAAATAATAGTTTATTCGATATTCATGAACAGTGTACCTGCTAATTTTTGGAAAATCACTAAACGTGGTTTTGTTCAGTAGCATTTATGGTTCTGCAGGCCACTAGTTCAGAGCTTATTTACGAACAAGAGTATTTCTGCCAGCGGGAATACGAACGTACCCTCCTGGGGGGATAATACACAATCAAAAATATAGCTTTTAGTATTATTCTATATTAACGAATGTCATTTCATATATCGATTTGAACGCTATAAATATTAACCACAAATTAATAAATAAAAATATATTTTATAATAAGCGTAAAAGAAAATTTCTTTATAAGAAAAGAGAAAATTAGCTGGATACTTTACCTGTAGATCCCGCTTCTAAAATACCGGGTGAACATCTGCGTATGAACGAAGTAATAATGACATTAATGTTAGCAAATGATACGTAGGAGGCTGGAGAAGTGGCCTAGTCCGCGGACTCCTTGCGTCCAACGCAGCTTCCACATGACGAGGCGCGGGAATCGGGGCCCCGAGACTCGCGAGCGCAGGCTGCAATGGGCGGCGCACGGCCGCGTGCAAGGCCACTCGACTCGGAGCGCGCCGCCAAAGGCCGCAGGGGGAGGGAGGGGGCTTGCGAACTCGCGCACGAGCCGCAACACGCGCCCCGTCGCCCCGTGCCCTCGCCGCGCACGCCCCCTCCCAACTCGGCTTGCAACCTGGCCGCGCTAATAGGCAGCGTCGCGGGCGGGCGGGCGGGCGGGCGGGCGGGCGGGCGGGCGGGCGGGCGGGCGGGCGGGCGGGCGGGCGGGCGGGCGGGGACCGCCGCCGCTGCCGACGCGTGCCCCACCGGAGGCTGCCCCCGCTCGAGGGGAGCGCCGCGCCATCACACACGCGCCCCCCTCCCCCCCCCGCTCTTCGCAACACGGCCTCGCCCGCAACGTTTTGCCCGCGTCTTTGACGCGCTCCAAGTACTGCGTTTCCGCCAGATTATCGGGGTGGCGAGGGTTCGGTCACGTCGGGAAAAAAAACTTGTGACGCTTCAACGCACAGTTCAAAAATAACCCATGCTGTTTGTCGCACACGATGACCCCGTCGTAAATGTTTGCCGTACGCGAAATACCGCGCTAGTCCTATTGTAAATGTACAACTAATTCCAAGTAAATATATTATACATATTTTCCGGACCAGTTTTATTTGGATAACCAATACCTAGTCCTAAATGTTCGCCGCACTCATTTTTCCCTCCTGAATGTACCTTACCAACAAGTACCTTACCAAGAAGTGCAGTAGACATTCAGGAGGAAAAATGAGTGCGGCGGACAACAGTCCGTAGAATCAGTACTCGCTGTTCCCATCTCAAATAAATGTGAGCTCAATGTCTTGTCATCCCTTTGAAATAAATGTCTGTATTAGTTGGCCCCATACCTAATAAATGCTATTCGTTGTCCTCGATCTAAATAAACAGGTTATCTACTCGCTGAACCCCGACCTAAATGTCACCCACTCTCCAAGTTCCTCGTCTGAAATTATTACACTCGCTTCACTTGCTTAGTAACCCCCATTGAAGGATTAATTATGATACATGATTTATTGGTCGAAAAAATATTCGAAGGAATTTACTATTCTTTCAGAAATATAACCGTTTTATTTTGGTTTTACGATGTAATCTGGCAAAACTGTAAAGGAAGCGAAATGTCGTAAAGCGAAAAGGCATTGAACGTCACCGAAAATGCAACGAAATGTTAGTCCAGGTGTAAAAGCACAGACTTTACGACCCGAATCTCGCATTAAAAAGAAGGCAATTTTAGTTTGCTTCAATGCGACTGGCAAACTCGCGAAACAGATTTATAGTCTGAGCGTCGTCGGTATTCTTACGCTGACGTACCAAATTCTGAGAGCTTAGATTTCGTTGACAAAAACAAACAGTCCCAATATAATTTGCTAGAAAACAATTCTAGAGATGACCTGATTTAGATGTAGTGTTTGTCTGCAGGTCTCTTTCCGGTATCAAATTATCATATCAGGCAAATCTAATCAATTCTCCTTACGTGTTTACTGTCGCGAACGTTTTCTTTGCTGAGAGTGAGATGAACACTGCTGCGTCGCATGATATGACATATTTCGCTAGTAAGCGCATCGCCGAAGAGAAATTGTCTTGCGCCCAATTCGCGCTTTCGGTTGTAAACGTCAATCTCCATTTGATAATGAACTCTTACAGCTTCTCATTAGTGACTGAACGATGTAGGCTCATTCCAACATTAATTGCCGAGCAATTAGTAAAACTGACTATAAATCTTCGATGTTGATTCGTAGCTTTTAAGAATAGGTCATTTTTTCTGTCAGCACATTCTATGCGGACGTTTCCCAGAGAAAGAAATCTCCAGAGTTATTGATCATCAAATGCTTTGTATAACTACGCGTCTTCAGATGGATCAATAATGTATTTATAACAAAAATAAATCTTGAAATCTCTTATTAAATAAGTGTATTAATAATAATATATTTACGCCTTTAATGCGTATCAGGCTGGATAATCAATAGAAATCTCTCTATTGAAACTGAAAATATCACTCTTGATATGATGCCATTTAAGTGCATTCCAGCAAAAACAATATTAAAATATTTTCGAATGGCTTCGGGTAATAGAAACCACACGCATCCACCATTACCTCATTTAAAGATATTTCTAATGTTCTTTGTAATGATCATGTTTCAAAAATCTTGTTATATTATATCCAAAAGATTAGCAGCGTTTAGTGGGCTTAGCGACTTATCAGATCTGCCGACTGGGAGCCAGAATTCGACATATCAGTGGATCAAATTGTGTAGAACAGATAATAGTGGACTTATAATAGGTACCAATACTAGATACTTTACTTTTGTTAAGTCCGATTTTTATTAAGTATAGATACCGGTTCATCAGTACGTCATACGACTTTCGGTTCATTAAAAATAATTTAGCACTGGCATCGCATTGAAGCTCTTTCAAAGAAGTTTAGAATAAATATTGTATGTTGTATGAAATATTTAAATAAATAATTCCACACAAATACTTTTTTTGACAAAGGAAAAAACGAGATAAAATTCATTAAAATATGCTACTATTCACAAAAAAAGTGTGACTTATGCGCACAGCATTTCGTTCTCACGCGAGATAAAGCTGTGTTTTTAATGGGTAACATGATCAGTACATTGCATAATAATTTTATTACTTTGTGTCACAACCAATTTAACTAACGAGAAATAGTATTTACTGTCATATGCTGGCACGCTGCTTGATAAATACCTATAAATTGGGACTACTATACAAAAAATATTCGCGGTGTCTAACACTCCGAACTTCCAATTTTTTTTTACGTAATGTTCAAAACATAAAGAATTGATTCTGAAAATTTTAGCTGCAAAATCCTGCAGGTATGGGTGGGAAAATATAAGTTTTTTGTCTTGTGTGTAGCCTTCAATTCTGAACAGAAGGCACAGGGAAGTAGAAAACGTGGGATTGGGACTTTGCGCCAGGTAGTGGGGTGAACAGACCATGAGGAGACAATTTTATTGACATTTTATTTTATATGAAAATATTACGAATGGAAACAAAGGAATGTCTATATTTTTGCAATCCTGAAGATAATTAATTCGAATCTTGCATAAAGTAACACATATTTATTGAAAAACAGCATTTTAATAAATGTACTATACCTAAGTAATTAAGAAGTAGTAATTGGTTTATTCCTAACTTTACCGTATGTAAGCAGAAACGCTCCGCGACCTCACTCTTCCAGCTGCCTTTTCGTACCTTTTCATCGACGATCTTCTCTCTTTTCGCAAAGGTCCATTCTGGGAACCATTAGTGCAGTGAAGGAACTATGTTGCGCCTGAGCAAACGATCGTCTCTGAGCGCAGACTCGTTACTTCAGTTGTGTACACTGGGAAACGACGATTCTGTCTTTTTCCACGGAGCGAGCTCGAGTTCGGAAAGTTCGTTCGGCAAGCAGCTTAGTTTGCACGTTTTCGAAAATAAAACGAACGACCGAGTTTTTGTTTTGTCACAAAAATCTTTCGACCTGTAAAATTTTTCTATTCCGAATAGCACCTGTGCAGAATATTTTTTATTTTGCAGATTTCGTAAATGTGTAGTTTTAAGGGAGTAATAGATAACAGAATAATTTCTAAATTTACGAATTTACCAATGATATATTTTCTCAGAAATTCGTGCCTGTTCTAACTGGAAGTTAATTCGTAAGTAGTGATAGTGCATTATATGTATTAACAAAATCAATGCGGTAAGCTGAAGATGCTGACTTTATGATCCTTTTCAAAATTAACTTGCCCGAAAAAGTAATTTCGCCTCCCCTACCTACACCTACGCACGCACAATTCTTAGGTCCCGCCCCCGAAACACAAGCAAATGACAACTGTGCGTTGGGAACGGTTTCCACCAAACAAATATGGCCGACGAGCGTTCGTTTGCTCCGACAAGCCGATCTGCACCACACACGTTGACTGGCTTCGTTGTTCCCTCTCTGCCAATCGAGGGAGCCATGAATTATTCGTTTGCCCAGTGAAAGTTCAGTTTTGCACTTGAGATCTTTCTTAAAATGTAAACCACTGGTTATTGTTTCTTTCAAATGTATGAAGTCCTGGTTCGTATTAATATCCGAGTTTTTTTGTTTTCTTTTTTAGAAATTTTGAATTTATATACCTTCTAAACAATGGTACAATCATCTTCGAAAGATACATACATTTTAATTCATTGATAATTATATTTCATTACATTTATATAAATTATTTCAAACGCACAGTTAAAAGTGCCTTACCACATCGTTTCTGTTGAAGCGATGGAAGGAAAGTTTGCACACTTTCTCTGATTTACGAACTCTTGCGTTGAAGCTTACATATGAAAGTGCTAATACTACTCCCACGCCTTCACAGAAGCAGAGAGCTCGAGTCCCTCGCAACCGATCCAGACGCTTCCGCCAATCCGAAATTTTATATTGTATACATTTTCACTATCAAGGGAATTTTAAGCACAAATTAATTCTGAAAAGATAGGCAGGTTTCACACTGACAACACTAATATTGGTGATGCTGCTAAATATGACGAAAAATCTAAGACCACCGGTGTTCCGATGCTCCTACAATGCACTACAAACTCTTATTAGTTCAACAGTTGCCTAAGACAACATGTACTAAGTTGTATAAAGAAGCAATCGGAAATGAGCAACATTTCTAGAACATTACCTAATTAATATTTTAAAGACGATGTCTCATAAAACATATCAATATCTTACAAACATATAGTTTATAGTTATTTATGTAACAATCCTCTAAATTAGCCTTTAAGGAGGAGACATTGAGATTAACTGCGGGGCGAAGCAACAGCGGAACCAAGTAGTTAATCTTCCGGCCGAGTCCTAAAAGACTAATACAGTATGTGTTATATACAATGTTTTTTGATAATTCTAGTTATTCAAAATAAACATAACACATTCATGAGTTAAGAATTGTCATTGCCCTCTATGTTCTGTAGGAAGGGCTGTTTGTACAGAGTACAGATTTTAAATAATAATCGCAGGGCGCGGAAGGACCAAAAGGACAAAGGGGACAAATTGGGCCAAGTGGGATAAAGCGAGGAAAGGGGAGGCGAAGAGGGCAAAGGGAAGAAAGGGACAACATGGGAAAAGGGGGAAACGGAAAAGGGAGAAATGGGGACAATTGGGACACTGGGTACAAAATGAATAATGAAACGAAAAGGACGAAATGGGACAAAGTGATATGGGAACAAAAGGGACGAAATGGGACAAAGTGATATGGGAACAAAAGGGACGAAATGGGACAAAGTGATATGGGAACAAAAGGGACGAAATGGGACAAAGTGATATGGGAACAAAAGGGACGAAATGGGACAAAGTGATATGGGAACAAAAGGGACGAAATGGGACAAAGTGATATGGGAACAAAAGGGACGAAATGGGACAAAGTGATATGGGAACAAAAGGGACGAAATGGGACAGTGATATGGGAACAAAAGGGACGAAATGGAACAAAGTGATATGGGAACAAAAGGGACGAAATGGGACAACGGGAAATATAGGACAAAAGGGACGAAATGGGAAAAAGCGAAATAAGGGACAAAAGAAACGAAATGGGGGGAAAGGACAAGTGGGACAAAAGGGACATATTTATCCATAGATTTATGAGCACTGGCAAACTAAAAGTGCCCTCGTTGGCCCATTGGTGAGCGCACTCGCTTTCCACGCAACCCCGGGTTCCATTCCCGATTGAAAAAAAATAATAACTGCGCGCTTTCCTTACAAAATGTCCCAGTATCTATTGCTGTGGGACGATGAGAAAGCCCACCCGAAAGCTATGAACACCGGAATAAACGGTGAAAGGATGTGTTCGTGCTAACTACACAAACCCTTTATCCCATGACCGCGAGGCGCGTAACTTCTTCTGCCCGTGGACAACTTATCGACGCATATTTTTGTAGACACTGAAAGGGTAAGCAAGCAGATGCAGAATGACTCGACAGACGGTGAAGTGGAACTGTAACGAGGCCACATCCTACATTTTAGAGGAATCACTAAATTTGTTCATTTTACATTTCACCATTCCTTACATTTACGAAGACAACTCTGACACTCGTATTTTGTGTTGCTATCTCCGCCGACACCAAGTAACAGAGACTTCCAGAACATCAAATTTACACTACTCCAGAGAATCTGTGATGTACAATAGTATATCTGACAATGAGCCAGTTTTGCCTAGCCCAGAAGGAGGAAACCTACAAAGAGAATGATGATAATAAAACAACGAATGAAAAGAAATTTGCTAATCCTGTAATTTCACTTTGCAACTCAAATGAGCATTCAAAGAGACGAATCAGCCGCGTGTAAGGCGGTACACCAAACGGCGGCTGCAATTCAAGCAGTTCTCCAAAGCGGGAAAAGAAATTGAGCGCGTTTCTTGCACTTCACGCACAAAGGGGTGCCCGGTCCCGCATTGCTGAGATGGAGGGGTGACAGTGAAGTGGAAGCGGTGGCGATGGCAAAGGCAGCGGAGGCGAAGGCGGCGGCGGCGGTGGAGGCAGTGGAGGTAGCGGTGAAGGCAAGCAAACGCAGAGCCGGTGGGGATGCAAAGTCAGAGCCCGTAGGGTTGCGGGAGGCAGGATCTGTGGCGGCGGCGACGGCAGAGCAGGTGGGGACACCGGTGGTGAAAGCTGTGGCAGTAGCGATTTCAGAGCCGGTGGCGGCGGCGGAGACGAAGACGTTGGCGGTGGTGGCGAAGACGGTAACAGTGGCGATGGCACAGCCGGTGGGGAAGGCAGTAGTGAAGACTGTGGCGGTGGTTAGGGCGGTGGCAAAGACGGCGGCAGTGGCGATGGCAGAGCTGGTGGGGACGGCGAAGGCGATGACGGTTTTGGTGGTGGCGAAGACTGTAACAGTGGCGATGGCAGAGCCGGTGGCAATGCCAATGACGAAGACGGTGGCGGTGGTTAGGGCGGTGGCAAGGACGGTAACAGTGGCGATGGCAGAGCCGGTGGGGACGGCGGTGGCGAAGGCAGCTGCTTACCAAATTGGCAGCCGCCGCAGAAGGTACGCGCCGCCGCCGCCTTCGTCTCCTCACATCGCCAAGGCCTCGCGGCGGGAAAGGCAAGCGAGAGAACAGCGACTGCAGCGGCAGCGGCAGCTGCACTAGAAGGAGCGAGGCGAGCTGCGGAGGTCCAAAGCATATTGCGGAAATCGATGCGGGCCTTCCTTTTATTTATTTTTTTCGTTCTCTCACTTTCCTTCTCTTACCAATTCTTTTTCCTTTCTAGCCAGATACGAAGGAAATTACTGCTGAGTTACTTCTGAGAACTCTTTGCAGCCGACATTGACACGTTCGAGAATCTCTCATCTCTCAGAATAAGTCAGAGGGAATGTAACATTAGCCGTCTTGGAATACGATGCTGAGCGTCAAACGCTATTAGTCCTCAACGAAAATATGCGCCACCGTGCATCTCAAAAGCTGTAAGAGTTTCTGCGAAGACGCTTTTATTTCCATTTCAACAATTTACATTTATTCACTAACCAGAGTGCCAACATGCTTTCCGTTGTCAGTGGTTACCGCTGAATAGGATTCACCACAACACCTCCAATCGGAACCGTGTATGGAAGAGGATGCAAGGAAGATACTTTACAGTCTTTTTGCATAAGCAATTTTCCTAGGTTCATCGGGCCTATTTGCAAGAATTAAATAAATTCTCAAATGGAAAACCAGCCAAATTTTCATGAGATAGCTCTATTTCTATAGTCCGCCACAAGGAACTGTATCTTACTTGCTTTCCAAAGTATAACTTAAACATGTAATCAAAGCTTCTTAAGGAGTTGTTCAACATGGTACGAGTACCATCATGTTTTACACAATATCAGTATAATTACTTTCCGATGTTGAGACGGTGATATGTCCAGAGTCCAAAAAGAAACATTGCTTAAGAAAGAGAACCAGGTCATGACGAGCATTTTCACGTGTGCAGCATTCGCGCAATTCTGGGAAGGAGATACCATTATCTTCAGATCATTATAAACCAAGTTAGGCCTATTTTCTATTTTCTCCAAATTTAGGACTTTCTTTTAAGAAATCACGGAGAGACCTAGAAAGACCGTTAAGGCACAGATCGCTCCGAATGGTCCAGACAGTAATTCTCTCGGCTGTCTCGACACGTGGAAGTAAACGCTGGGTGCCGTTATACGTACACATTGAAAAAAAAATATTTTGGGGTTAAGTAAAAGTAAATTTAATCTAGAAAATAGTCAGTTCGTCTAATAAAAGTTTCATAACATAGTTCGTGCAACAACCCTCAGTACAACAATACATTAAAAACGTGGTCTTTGGCTGCCAAATAAACGGCACTGTTCCGTACAACACCGGTCACCTACAAAATGAAAAAAAAAATATTATTATTATTGTAATATTATAATTATTGTTATTATAATTATTATTATTATAATAATTATTATTATAATTATTATAATTATTATAATTATTATAATTATTATTATAATTATTATTATTATTATAATTATTATTATAATTATTATAATTATTATTATTATAATTATTATTATTATTATTATAATTATTATAAATAAATAAAAAAATAAAAAGTGGGAGGCGTCACTTTTCTTGTTCTTGGACGATGTCACCGGTTCGAAAGCGCCGCTGACGACTGGCGCGGCACGGCGCTTTGCAAGTCCCCGGGCGTAGAACCGCCACCGCAGCCTGCACTCGATACGGAGAACGCCGCGCCGCGCCGCGCTTGCCGGGTCGAGCCGGGAATGTCTGCTGACGTAAGACCGCTTCCCCCTCCCTCCCCCCTCTTTCTTCCTTCCCCCTTCCCCCTAGCGCTCCCGCTCTAGCTCTACGCGGCGGTCTTGGCGGCTCGTAATTGCGGAATGAATGGCCTTTGAAGAGCACGCCGCGATGGCCTGGAAGGCCGCTCTGGGGCCAAGCAAGTGTTTTTTTGGGGGGCTACGGATTCCATCTAGCCAAACTTAACACAATGCAGGGCAGCGTGCTTGACGAATGAAGTGTCGAGTTTCGTCCAATCATCGGATGACACTTCTCCGGATATTTTAATTGCAGACATGCTCTCCCAACGAATTCCCAGGGGAATATATTCACAAATGTGAGGGCATCTCCGACGATTTGTGGAGTTAAATGAGGGTGTAATTCACACATGATAGACTGGTGGAACAATGGCGGATCCAGGGGGGAGCATGGGAGTTATGCCCCACCCCCCAAAAGGCTTAGTTTTCGTTTGTTACCTTCCTTTATTTGGCAAAATTGATTTAAATATTTATGTATGTCAGAATTGTATAATTTAAAAAAATCTTTTAAAGTATCATATATACACCACAAAAATAATATACAAGATAACAAATATGTATATTATTTAACAAAAATCTAAGATGCCGCCTCCAAATGATCGGATGGATCCGCCCCTGACATCGAAATTGGACTCTGGTATGAGTCCAAACGAAATATACATTGAGAAGTGGTAGTCCGACTAAAAAGTTAGTTAAACCTGCTGATGCAGGAACAGGGCTTTTCATCACTAACAATTCCGTTTCAGTTTCGCAGTTCTTGGAATCTTCTTAATTTCACGTAATCACAGTCCAAGTATTCTCCTTTTCTAACATTGTATTTTTATCGACGGTTATCAATTTTTAAAATAGTTATCAACATTTTTATATTATCACGTTCAACACAATGTGGACCTGTCAAGACTACTTAGCCGCACTGCAATAAAAGTATTGTTTTAAATGGGTAGAGTGAAAAAATTGTTGAATTGTTGAAAACTGAAACAACGCTCGCTTTCACGTTTTAGTGGCGATCTCCAGTACCTGTATAACTTTATTCTAGAAACGGGCCAATGACATGATTACAAAATAAGTGCAATTATAGCAGAATTAAGGCGTCTGAAACCGTACTTTTCTCTTCAGATGCATCGGACACAATTGATAATTTAAGGAAGCATGGCATTTGAGAAGTAAAAAATATTTTATTTGCAAAAAAATCATAATGTTCGTGATGAAGTTAATGCAGAAACTTCAAAATATAGAATAAACATTTTTTTAAATTTCTGAAACGATATTTTTGCTTTCGTCAAAACCTTGCATAACTGATTCACGAAACATGTCTTAACGTACAATAATATTAATCAAATATCTACACTTAATTTTTTAGTCGCATCTTACACGGTATTGACCGATTGGTAATGAATGATAATACCCGGTATTCACCAGTAAGTAATGGCATTACATTTCATTTTATAACCATGAGGCACTACCTTTTGATAGACTACTGCAGACCGTATGGATTATTGATGTTTCATGCCGGGAGTGACCACGTAAGGCCTGCATTCCAGTTAACACACTCGTAGGGGGCCCTCGCTCCATTCATAGACCCAAGAGACCGAAGGCACTCGCGCGCTTTCCAGACGCCGCGCGTCTTTCCGTACGCTATTGCGCCTCTCGTTACGTCATCAGATAAAATTACAACACAACACTTCACACGCGGAGCCATAACGCCCAACCAACCGCCAGCGCCAACACCCGTTCGCGCGCGCTGGCTCCCAGGCGCACCCCCGCTCCGATCCCGCGCCGCCTCGCCCCGCCTCGCCCCGCCCCGCCCCGCGCCGCCTCGCCCCGCCCCGCGCCGCCTCGCCCCGCGCCGCCTCGCCCCGCCCCGCGCCGCCTCGCCTCACCTCGCCCCGCGCCGCCCCGCGCCGCCCCGCGCCGCCCCGCGCCACGCCGCGCCGCCCCCTCCAGACGCCATCCAGACGCCCGCGCGCCGGAAATGAAGGCTCCTGGTCGAGCATATTAATGGCGACGCGTCCGGAACGGGCGCCAACGGCAGGAAGGCGCTGCGACGAGTGCACGCCTAAGTACGCAGCGGGGACGGAGTCCGGTGGAGGGGGGAGGCGGTGGCGACGCGTCCGTGGCCAGGCGGCATGCAGCACCCGGGCACCGTTCTGGGAAGCTAAGCGGGCGTTCCGTTCAAACACTAAATAAATAATAACTCTCTAATAAAAGACACGGCTAATTAGAATTCAAGGCCTGAGTCACACGAGCGTTGCGTTGAAGCGCGTTAAGTAAGGCGCGTCGTAGATTAACTATCTTATGCAGAACGGCCGAAGCGCTCGTGTGACGTTTCGCACGAGATAGTTTTAATCTACGACGTGCTTGCCTTATCGTGCGTCACCGCAACGCGCGTGTGCAGGGGCCCTGAAATGTCACTTCATATTGCAATGCTTGTTGTGTACAGTTTGCTCTCCTTAAAATGTGGAATCCCGCTTCCGGGCCTATGACTCGAGTACATGGCGCTAACCACGGGCAAATGCAGACAGATTTTGCAGATAGAGAAACGTGCTCGAGAGTGGTGTTCTGAGCAATGTGCTTTCCCATTTTCGGCGTCTCAGTTTAGACCTCTTACGCTACACATGGAATTGGAGATGAATGAAGTAGATCTTCGATGTGTGCTCGCGTTTCGTATTCATCCCATTTCACTATCCGTTTGGTTATCATGTCGCTCAGCATATTCCATGTGAAAATTAGAAAAAAACTTCTTTATCATTCCCTGTAAATAAGTGCATTTCCGCAATAAGCAAATGCGCAGGAAACAATTGCAACCCACAGCTCCTCTGGTCAATAAAAAAACCTACGAAAAGCGTATCTAATCCAAGTCAATATCTAATCCAAGCCAAAGGGACAAAAGACAGTATGACAGTAGTCAGGCACTCTCGTCGAGTCGGTGGACATAATGCACAACTATCAAAGGATATAAATAACAAAAACACAAATGAACAGAACGGTGAAAACTCCGACGCGACTGAGTGGAAAGCACATTGCTCAGAGCACCTCCACCGCACACCTTCCTCTATCAGCAAAATCTATCTGCATGTGCCCGTGCTGACTGCCATTTACTCAAAGGCCTCAATTGCCGCCGCGACAACAGAACGTATCGACTCAGCATCTAGTTCGAAGAATAGCGGGTTCGAATCGTACCCTCGGCCTGGGTATCAGCCGGCTTTCTTTCACGCGACGGCCTCACGACAGCCAGCGCCCCCTCCCCAGGCGTGCGTCTAGCGGTCGTTTACGTACACTCCGTCGGATAAGCGAAATCAGCCGAAACGGGCACAGTAATGAAATTACATCGAGGTAAACGAGCATTTGCGGAGCGACACGTATTTAATCCGACGTCATTGGAGACCTGTCAGAAGCCGCCGTCCACGCGCCTACAGTGCCTTAATGCGACCGTGGACGACCGTTCGGATAGACACAGGCCGGCGGGCGGCGCTCATGTCTGCGGCTGGCAACGCCCCGCAGCCTCGCCACGTGGTGGCGTGGGGCAGGCGTCGCGACGCCGACCCCCCAATCAAAAGTTGGGCATCGCGCGACGCAGGTTTGCATATGCATGAGCGGCCGCTCGAGGGGCTGAGGGGCCAGCCCGCGCCGTCCGGTCCGAGAAGTCTCGACGAGCGAGCGCGACGCTCAACGCACGGTGGCTCCAGAGGGGGGAGCCACGTCGAACCCAGCGGCGGCGGCGCGCCGACTGGACGAAGATGCTACCTCTCATCGGTAGTTTTTTTGTTGGTCCTCCGATCAATACCAGGCCAATGCCCGAGCGTGCGATATTTCCTTCCTTTCCGTTATACGAACCTCATCCGTTACCTACCCATACATTCAATACATGACCATTCATGTCGACGCAAGACGACGTGCAATTCGGCGAGGGATCTCGCCATCTAGCCCCAGGCATTGAAAACATGCACTACAATTACCAGACTAATGACCATAGCAGTTGACGCGTTCCGTTTCTAATCGTAGTTGCGAAATATTTTTCGTGTTTTAACTGAGGACCTACTGCTTCCAAATGACCCCCTCATATCGTGCATATTTTTCATAAGCAAGTTCGCCGGATATATTTCATAGAAGAATTAAATATTTAAGAGACATTTCTTCACTATTCCAAAATGGGTCCCAAATTTTCTATTATCGTTTTCGAAGAGGTATCAAGACATGACAACTGAGTAATTATCAAGAGAGCACGAAACAAGCAGAGCGCTGCAAAATCTGTACAAAGCCGAAATATATTCGAACGATTCCTACCCCTATTGTGTGGTGTCAGCCCCTAGCCGGTCCAAAAGTACTCTCCACTGATCATTTCGAGGAAGAGGCTTAGAAACATGAAGTTAATCATTCTATATATAGTAAAACACTATCTTAATTGTGTTCTAGGTTTAAAAGCTACTGTGTGATCGTCCATTCTTCGTACATGGGGGACAAATTCGAGGGAAGACTTGTATTATGTAATTCAAATAATAAAATTTATTTAGCTTACTAATGTCTACAAGTGATTGCCAAATTTAAATACAGAAATTTCTATAAGTGGAGCAACGCGTATACAAACCTTGTTGAAAACGTTGCTTTGCGTACTAACACAGCCATTAAACGGATGAAACAGGAAGTTTGATTTCAATTAATATATTAAATCTGTGTATTAACAATACATTTAACATTTCCATGATCCTCTCTCACACTCCCAACACTAGCCGCAACCCAGCCGCACAGAGAAGAAATTCGGAAGCGGCCGTTCATCAACCGCTTTCAACGCACAAACCATTCCCTCACAGCGCTGCTCTTGCCGCATCCAGCCGTCCATCCGTCTGCCCGTCTTCAGTTGCTTCCTGGATTTCATGTACGATCTTCCGCCTGCTTGATGCGCGCGCAGGCTCTCCTCCCCGCGGCCAGTCCGTCGCTGACGTAAGGCTGACGAGGGGCTGACGCGGCCGCCCCCGCCCCCGCCCCCGCGCCCGCCTTCCGCGCAGAGGGGAAGGCCCTTCTTGGGCGCGCGCGAGAGCGGTGGGACGTCGCCACTGCTGCGCCGCCCTCCGCACATCGATCGGCTCGCGCTCTCCGGCCAGGCCAGGCCGCGTTCGCGTTCTCGACAGCGTTCGCGTTCTCGACAGCGTTCGCGTTCTCGACAGCGTTCGCGTTCTCGACAGCGTTCGCGTTCTCGACAGCGTTCGCGTTCTCGACAGCGTTCGCGTTCTCGACAGCGTTCGCGTTCTCGACAGCGTTCGCGTTCTCGACAGCGTTCGCGTTCTCGACAGCGTTCGCGTTCTCGACAGCGTTCGCGTTCTCGACAGCGTTCGCGTTCTCGACAGCGTTCGCGTTCTCGACAGCGTTCGCGTTCTCGACAGCGTTCGCGTTCTCGACAGCGTTCGCGTTCTCGACAGCGTTCGCGTTCTCGACAGCGTTCGCGTTCTCGACAGCGTTCGCGTTCTCGACAGCGTTCGCGTTCTCGACAGCGTTCGCGTTCTCGACAGCGTTCGCGTTCTCGACAGCGTTCGCGTTCTCGACAGCGTTCGCGTTCTCGACAGCGTTCGCGTTCTCGACAGCGTTCGCGTTCTCGACAGCGTTCGCGTTCTCGACAGCGTTCGCGTTCTCGACAGCGTTCGCGTTCGCGATCCGTAACCCGCCTGTGATATTGCTCGGGTATTCGCCTTCTATTGTTCGCAGACACCACGGTAAAGCAGCCGGCCTAAAGACCTCTCGGATAGTGGTTGAAGCCGATCTAGCTATCTAGCTATTCTCTCTTCATTCTAGTGACTTTTGACGCTCGATCAACTGGGACGCGGTTATCCAATCGGGAGCTTCCATACCAAATATTAAATCTTAACGAAGCTCTCGATTGGATATCCGAGTCCAGCTGATCAAACGCCAGGAGTCGCTCATTCAGTCAGAGTAGAGGGTCGAAAATCGGCGGCGATGGTGTAACGGTTAGCGTACCGGACTATTGTACCCAAGTTCGCAGGTTCAAGCCCGATCGAAGCCGAAGGCGAGAAAATCCTTCGTACGCCTTCCTTCGGAGGGGAAGTAAAGCCGGCTGTCCCATGTTAGTAGATTTACTTGCATGAAAAAGATCCTCAAGCCTAAATGACGCCTCTGAGCTAAATTCAAAATCGCCTGTTTCTCGCCCAAGAAATACCTCCTTTCTCTGCTAAATGAAAGGAGCGTAGCAAAATTTGCGTGGTCAGCCGGAAGAGCGGGCCTGATGGCCCGAGTCTCGCCACGTAAAATAAGGCAAATTCAATTCAATTCAAAAAATCCGCCGTCGGGAGTGGAATCCGAGCCCCTCCCAGCCACAAGCGCTGCCGTGGCGTCCGCTGCACGAAGGGGCCCGCCGCCGCGCGTGGAGGCGCTGCGCGTGGAGGCTCCGCGACGCCTGGCGTGGGCTATGATTCACACCCGCGCTCTCTCGATGGCGTCGGCGTCGGCGGCGCTGAGTCAGTCCCCCAGCGAGGGGGGTGGCGGAGTGATGTAGGGAGGCAGGGCACCGAGGGGCGGCCGCCTGACCACCAGAAGGAGCCATGTTTTAGGGCGCTTTCCGCAACGGACCTTCATGGGTTCTTCCGTTTGAGAGCGGCGCAGCAAAAACTACCGTGTCCCAACATTTTAGGAGCGCCGTGGGCGGGCTTCCTATCGCCACACACGCTTGTGTGGAGCAGCACGTGAAAGCGAAACATCAGGAAGATACCAGTGTATGTTTTCTCCGAAAGAGGACTGTTTCACATTCACGTTTCTATCGCGCTCTGGAAGTCGACTTGATAGATTTCGAAGAAACATGTATTACTGTTAATGCACGTTTCGATGATCACGAATTCACAGATTAAAATGATTTTGGGATGAATATTATAACTATTTTTGTTAAATAGTAGAACATAAGGGGTGTCTCGCTTCTGGAAGAGTGCAGTAAAAACATGTTTCGAATTGTTAGGAATCATTAATAAGAAAGATCATTCCACTGCGATACTGTGCACGTTAGTTTTTACGTAGCAAATGAAGAATTCGTTTTTGTCCAGATTTAACTCTGATTTAGATGTTGAAATGATCATTCGAGATACGGTCACATGCTTTCTTTTGCGCTTCGGCAATTACACACTTGCAATGCGCAAAACCATCTTACAAGTCATATCCACCGTAAGTGCTCTATCCTTACTGACTTTTTAAAAACGGACAGTAACCGTTACACACTAAGAGGGCAAGTTTTGATCGTAAATTCGTAATTTATAATCGTTGCTGGAACAAGTCGCTTTATATCCGTGTTATCTTAATTTGTACAGCAATGGAGCAATAACTGTTAAAACACAAAAACCATTGACTCCTACACAAACACGCCAATAAATCTCTGTGCGCGTTATGAACTTTCAAACACACCGTTTATATAACCTTCAAGAGCTCAGCTGTGCAACATCTCAACATGTGCAGGCATGACCATCTAAACATAACTCAACTTCCGTTCCCATTCCCAAACGCTCGCATACGATTTATAGATACGACACTGCGACCGTAAATTCATACGATTCACCTAAAATATTCATTCAAAGAAATGGCAATTGTTTACATAGTATGCAGAGATAGAGCAGGTAATGATAATAAGTAGTAAAAGAGAAAGAAGAGAAGAAGAAAAATATTAATTAGCATCTAACAAAAGAATCAGCGCGTAAAAACAAAAATGCCTTTGATTTTAGCTCAGTAAACCTACCACCCTCATTATTATTTCATTTTAATTAATTCTGACAATTAAAAATAAAAACATCACAAGTGAATTAACGAATGAGCTATTTTTAATATCTGAAGTGTCATTCATTCTCTGTCGCAGCTCCAAATACAAAGGGAGGAGGAAAAAAAGACAAGATTAAAATAATTCCACAATGCGAGAAGAGGTGATTGTCAACGTCGTCGCAGTCAGACTGATTCCCTCAGAAAGACAAAGCGAACGGAAACAATAGGTATCGAAAGAGCATTGAAATCAAAAGGAGCAACGTGAAGTTAAAAACATCGCAAAATTGTATAGAAATCTACAACTCATTTGAGAAGTTAAGGAATAAAGAAATATTTTCCAATCCGGTATTTAATTAAACTCTACAAGAATTCGCATAACAATCGCTTGAAGAGACAATACAACTCAATATAAAAACAAAATGAAAGTTTCTCTGGCTTCGCGTACGTCCCAGTGCACCGCCACCAACTCTTTCAATGCGTCGGTACTGGTGTGAGGCATTTGTAGGAACTTTTCCACCACTGCGGATCACCTTGTTAAAAAACATTGAAGTAATTACAAAATTTTCGGATGAAACGTGCATGTTCTATTTATTCCTCTCCCGTATTTTACCCCATATACATCAGCAACATCTTGTGACGCTTAATGAGGAACGCTGATGCATCAAGACATTATCCCTACTCCGTAAATCAATTTTAAAAGTGAAAGAAGCTTCAAACTGAAACCCAGCTTCGAACGTTTCCAACAACTCGTACTACAGAGTGCGGGTACCCTCCACAAGAAACAGGACGACCAAAACAGTTTATTTTGTAGATAACGGTCTAAGAAAAAAACTAGCACCGTGGACACTGAGACTGAAGGCACAGAACTCATCACTTATCAGCCAAACCAATGGTAACGCGACTTGCAGGATAACGCGCGTTGCAGACAACATTCGCTCCTCTTGTTACATTATGTCAGAACCTGCGATTTTTTTTTTAATTTTAAATTTTAAATCTGCTTGATGCACGAGGGAGTGGCACAATTCCCTCCAGCATTTACTGAGTTCTCTTTCGGTGGTTACATTTAAACCGTACAAAACGATCATTTTTCCTTCCCATTGTGTATTAACAGAATGTATTTAATCGAGTCCCTCCCCCTCCCAATTGCGACCGGCGAAAGCCACATCCTGCCCTCGACCGTCCCGCCGGCCAGGCCACCCAGCGCCTCACGCGGGCGTAGCTCTGTCGCTGGCGAGCCCCGGCCTCTGCGGCCGTGCCGGGCGACGCGCGGGGTGGTATTCGCCGCCGATTCCTCCCACGCAGCCTCCGCACGGACGCTGCGGCGACCCCCCCGCCCCCCCGCCGGCACAGAAGCGGCGCACTCTGATCGATACGCAATCTATTCGGCGGCCGCGGATACCGAAACGCGGCGACGCTGGCGGAAGGCGGCGACGGCGGTACGAAGATAATGATACTGAAAGGCGAGAGAAATAACTGGACGCTACAACGCAAAAAGAGTGCGGTGAACCGAAAGGTAGAGGACGAAAATGAGATAAAGAGATTGATATGGACGAATGATACAAACACGGAGAAATAGATGGATGTGATTAAAGGCAGAAATAAAACGATTAAATAAGGTGTCTGGTTATAATAAAAGCCAACGGTGAAAGAGAAAGTGGAAAATTAAAAGACTGGTCTAGTAAAGGCCGATGAAAAAAAAACAGGCGAAAGTAAAGAGGGAGTGAAGAAGTAGGAGGGGATTACTAGGACGAAAGACACGAGAACAACCAGGGGACGGAGAACGGAAGAAGGTCGTGGAGAGGATGTAACTGGAGCGCAAAATGATGGGAACCGGATGGGGGTCGTGGATGAGAACGCCGATGAAATGGAGGGAGTGGTAGATTCTCATAAGAAGCGACGAGAATTCAAGCAGCGGCTTCGATAAGGGGACACTGTCTACGACCAATAGTAGGGAGGAAGACTAGGTAAAGATTCGAAATCAGCAGGGAGAGCGAGGGTGGGGATGAGGACTATGGCTGAGACACTCTAAAGAAGGCGAAAGTGGCTGCTGATGGAAGGTGGGATGCAGGGGTGGCAGGGACACTAACGACTACAGAAGTTGTGGGTCGGCAGCGGCTGCGGTGTCGGCGAGACCAGTTGGGACGGCAGGAACGGTAGGGACGGTGGGACAGTGGAGACGGAAGGGACGGCGGGAACGCCAGGGACGTTTTAAGCGGGTGAGAGGAACGGCAACCGCGGCGGGGCAGGGCGGGGCAGAGCGGGGTGGGGTGGGACGGAAAGGAGCGGGGCGGGACGGAACGAAGCGGGGCTGGACGGAACGAAGCGGGGCGGGACGGAACGGAACGGAACGGAACGGGGCGGGGCGGGACGGAACGGAGCGGGGCGGGACGGAACGGGGCGGGACGGAACGGAACGGAGCGGTGCGGGACGGAACGGAGCGGTGCGGGACGGAACGGAGCGGGGCGGGGCGGGACAGAACGGAGCGGGGCAGGACGGGGCAGGACGGAACGGGGCGGGGCAGGACGGGGCAGGACGGAACGGGGCGGGGCAGGACGGAACGGGGCGGGGCGGGGCGGCGCGGGACGGAACGGGGCGGGACGGAACGGGGCGGGGCGGGACGGAACGGGGCGGGGCGGGACGGAACGGGGCGGGGCGGGGCGGGGCGGGGCGGGGCGGAAGCGGGCGGAAGCGGGCGGAGCGCGGCGGAGGCGGAGGCGCGCTCGCCCGAGCGAGAGCGGCCCGAAATAACCCGCAAATCCAATCCCGCGCGCGACCTGATGAGCGGCGGCGCGGCTCGAGCAGCCGGCGAGGGCTGAGCGAGGCGCCATCAAGCTGTTTACCGCGAGATGAGGACGCGCGTCTCGTTTCACCGACTTCGCGGCGCTGCAGCCTCCGCCGCAATCAGTGCGCTGGCTAGCGCTTCATCACTTCCCATAATTCGCTCTGGCTGTAGGTAATAATATAGTATTGCAATATTCATGGAGCAAGCAAACAAAACGCGGCTGCACTGCAATTAACAGTTAATGAAATACGACCCGTAATATGCCGACAATCATTTAAATTCATCAATATTGCTCACAAGAATAATTTCGGTAAACATATCTTTCTGAATATGCCAAAATAAAAAGATTTCTAATTCATTCTGTAATTGAGGCAATCAGTGGAGGAATCTCTTGCACAAGAAGGCAAGAACACTTCCCAGCTGACTATTCTAAAGTCTAAATTTTTAAATTTTGTACCTTCTTAGAAATCTTTATTAATTTTCTAATTTTCATTCGGAATTCCTGCCAAGAGATCTGATGGAGCTGTAGTTTGCCTGCTGAATGGACGTTGGAAAGAAGCCGAATACTACCCTTCGCACAGAAAGAAGCTCCCGAAATAAGTTCAAAATGGAAGGAATGGAAGTCGCTGTATATTCGCAGGGCGACATAATTACGAAGGGCACTTAGGAAGAAACAACACAAACAAAAGCATAATTTCCAAATAGAATCTGATGGTCCTAGCTAATGATGCCAAAATTGTACGTTAAAAGTAAAAACATCATACTAACGGGTTAGGAAAGCACTCCATAAAAAACTCTTCCCTTTTCTACTTCTCCTTTCTCTCCACTACCGCGTTCTGCCGAGGGCCTGCCGATGCTTTCCAACAATACATAAAAGTTTCCACGGCTTTGACGAACGGCATCGGCGTTCGGTATAATTAGGTTCGATACGGACGAGTTCTCCCTCTTTTGCGATTAAATGGGCAATTTCATCTTAATCTGCTTGCACGGTGGAGCGACTGAACTAATAGGAGTGGAGAACAATGGCTGATGGAGAGACGATTTGAAGACCCTGCGCGCGGGGAACCTGTATATGCAGGGCGCGTCGCGTAATGCATAGAAAATGGGTACTGAAGCGTTCAGCGTCCAAAAAAAACTATACTCTCGACGTAATGTAATAGTAACAAAGATGACAATGAATCGATTTGGAAAGACAACATAGTAATTATAGCTTTCCGTTTTATTCGTATGATTAAACAGATGAATTTATAGTCTCGTTTATAGATATTACGACGGAACGCATTCAAAGCGTGCCGTCTCAAGAAACTGGTCTTCTTGTTTAGTACGCTACAACGTATTAATGAATTTGTAATGTAATGTACTGTATAAAATATTGTACGTTTTCAACTTAAGCACTGAACTTCTTACTAATGTAATCATCTTAATTATTTAATGCCAAAAGTATTTAACATTAATAAACTGCTGAGTACTTTTTTTCTGAGTTCGGCTTAATTCAATATTTGTCTTATGATGTATGCCACATGCACGTAAATGCAAGTTCATTGAAAGACTCTGCATCCTGCTTATAGAAGATATAGGGCTTTTTACATCACTTGATATGTTTACATCACACGACCATCTATGAACCGATACTACATTTTATGCTAAAATATTAGAAGTAGGTTGATGGACATAAATAAATATGTTACATATAAAAATCGAATCTGAAAAATACCCGTATTAGTTACTTTATGAGTACATTATCCGAAACGGGTATTGCGGTCTTTAGCTGTAACGTGTACACACACACACACATACACACACACACACACACACAACCTCGTAATACAGTGATATCAAAATATTAAATAAGACTGCCACCGAAGTAAAAAAATAGAATAAAAAAGACAACTGACTAGCAATAATTGATATGAGGATGCTGCAGAAATGTGGGCAAGCAATATTTGTTCCACTTTATTTTCGGAAAACATTCAGCACAATTATTTTAAAAGTTTTCAATTTGATGGCGTAGCACTGAAAGAGGATATATCAAGTCACATATGCATAAAAACCAGAAGCCCATAACCTCCAGGACACACAATAACAAAGTTCATTATTGTAAAAGTACTGAAAAAAGTTTTGAAAATTAAAAGGTGAATCTATAGCCCAAAATATTTATCAAGGAAATTTTCATTTATTTACATTAATTTGCATATAGTAATATGCAAATACATAAATCTGCATATACATAAATACATAAATTTGCATATACATAAATCTTCACTCTAATATACTGTCGGCAGATTTAACAGAGCCCTTTTATTCCAACTGACATAGTTAGCTGTCAAAATTATGACTCCAAGATACGAAAATAATTTAGGAACATTTGGATAACGCAATGTCCGAGAGCTGTAGATCAGATACTAGGAAGAAGGCTTAAGATTTATTATCCATATCACAACGGAAGTGGCGAAAACAAGTCTTACTGAGTCTCGCAAATCTTTAACTTCTCACTAATTGACCACCAGTTCTTATCGCCCCCAATATTAATCATACACGTCATATTAGTAAGTTTTCGACCAAACTTAGGATGATCTTGCCATAAGAGATATTGGAATCATCACACTGACACAAGGTAAAAAAGTTACGTCATGTCTCAATATGAGATCATGTAACTTGAAAACTGCGCGTAACAACAGTAGAAGACACTAAATTCCGTATAATAAAATTATTATACTTTTTGGTGGGCGATTATTTCCTTCTCCCACTGTATAACTACTGTATAAAATGTTACTTATCTTCCCATTAACGTTATTACAGAGCATACATCTCCATCGCACTCTTAGTTTCTGCGACTCTTTCCTAGCTACTTCGTTGTATTCATTATCCGATTCAAAATTCTCTGAATATTCTACACCACAGTATACTATTCGGCGTACCTGTATTAGTGGTTATCCGCCTATTCGTTTGAAACTATTAATTGGTCTACAAAGGTTCATCTTAGTTGCAACGCTTTTATTTTTTTTAAATGAAATGTGTCTTTTCTTTGCACTGATTAACTTTATCTCATTATCCACTCCAATGTGAGCAACGTCCAGTGCTTAAGGAGTAATAAAACAATTACGCAATCGTAATGTACTAAATTAGGAGGACCACAGCAAAAGCTATTTACTCCAAGACTGAATGTAAATCAATTTGCTGTTCATGTCGTAGGGTTTTATTTTCCGATGTGATCATTTCATTTTCACCATTATTTGTGTGACCTTAATATTCTTTGATCCGGCACCAGAAACTCAAAAAAACCATTTCCTTGAAACTAATTGAAATGAAGTGTGGAGACAATATATTTCGGTGTGTTGCCCCCCACAGGCATTGCAAAAGGCGTGCAAATATATTTGCAAGACGGATAGTGGCCCCCACGAGTGAGCTGGACGAGTGTACCTCTGCCCGAGGGCAGTTGCGCGAAGGTCCGCGCCTGCTAAATTGGGGACAGGAGGCACCGCGCTTTCCCCCCCCCCCCCCCCCATTTTGGGTAGCGCGTAGGCAGATGCGGGAGAGCTGCACGAGACCCGGATAGAGCACACCCACGCGAACACGCCCATCTGATCGCTAGGGAAATGGGCATGCTAATCGTGGCGGCGGCGATGGTGTAATGGTTAGCGTTTCGGACTGTTGTACCCAAGTTGGCGGGTCCAAACCCGATCGAAGCCGTGGATTTTTCAGGGCGAAAAAATCCTTCGTACGCCTTCCTTCGGAGGGGAAGTAAAGCCGGCTGTCCCATGTTAGTAGATTTACTTGCATGTAAAAGATCCTCAAGCCTAAATGACGCCTCTGAGCTAAATTCAAATCGCCTGTTTCTCGCCCAAGAAATACCTCCTTTCTCTGCTAGTTGGTGAAAGAAGGGTAGCGAAATTTACGTGTGGTCAGACGGAAGAGCAGGCCTAATGGCCTGAGTCTCGCCACGTAAAATAAGGCATTAATTCAATTCAATTCAATTCAATCGTCTGGAGTGGGTTCTCCCCTTTCCTGGTCGGAGGGTCGCTAACGGAAATCGACGGCCCCAATCGCATATTTTCGACGTCCCATTTATAATTACATACTGCAATAAATGCATTTACGAAATCGTGAAAACACAGACGGTCATTTATGCACCAAGCTCCTTCATCTGTTTAATAATTGAGCGGCGACAAAAGCACGAGGGCTTTTTTGTCGCCTGAGATAACGTCAGTGATACACACGAGATTTTATTTTTTAACCTAATTTTAATTATTCAAATTCACTTATTAGTTAACTAGATGTTAAGTTGACTCCCATATTTCCCTTTCACAATACACTTCCCTCTTAATTCCCTCCATTAGAGAACACGCAGTATCATTCAACTGTTTTCATATTGCCCTCGTAATCATCATCGTCATGATCCAAGTAAGTTACGCAGTGTATACTGATGTCCATATCGAATTCAATAACAAGCAATAACGTATCGGCAAAAAGTAAACGTCCTTTTTTAATATTGTAGGCTCCTCATTCAAAATTATCTAAAATTATTTTCATAGAAACACCAACAACGGTGAATATTAAACTTGGATTACGAAAATAATACACGCTTTAGTTTTTATGTAACTGTTTTTTAATTGATTAAAATCCGTGCCGTAAGCAAAATACAAAAATCTCTACAGTTAATAGCTTTCCTCGATTTCTCAATATTCTTTGCTCATTTGATGACATGGAATGGAAAGTGACATACGATATTTAATAATGGTAAACGGAACTCAATACTACGAAAGGAATCCTGTTGCCAATCACTTTCGCTCGTGACATTTCAAAGTGAAGATACCGCCTGCGAGGATATCTTCCATCAAGAAATACGTGGCGAATTTGTCTCCCGAACCGCACACGGACCAACCCGACGGACAACACCCAATTACCGAGCTTTTGTATTCCCAATGCATACCTCCAGACACTGGAGCATGATATATTTCTCCGATGCTGCGAAAACGTTGGAAAAGGAAGCACGGGCAAAAAGACGGCGGCAGTCCTCGTCTGCAAACAAGTGAAAAAAGAAGAAACGTCTTGAGAAATCCCATTGAGAGCGACGGATGAGCCACTCGGGTCGCTGCGCTTCCACGAACGACGGCGGCGGCGGCGGCGGCGAGGGCGGCGGCGAGGGCGGAGAGAGCGGCGGCGGCGGCGAGGGCGGCGAGGGCGGCGAGGGCGGCGAGGGCGGCGAGGGCGGCGAGGGCGGCGAGGGCGGCGAGGGCGGCGAGGGCGGCGAGGGCGGCGAGGGCGGCGAGAGCGGCGAGGAAGAGGTGAAGACGCTCGCCAATCACTTACTGCTATCACAAAAAGGTTCCACCCAGCTCCCCGCGGCTCCTCAAATATCTTGAGAATTATTGTGGAGGTGAGACGTAACGATTCTGTTGTCGAAGATGGCTGAAGAGACCAGGGACAGCCCGATTCATAGCAACTGACGGCTGGCGGCAACAGCAACACCAAGTGCACATTGCTTGTTCACATACACTTTCGGTACTTCGTTTCCCTTTCGACATTAAATCTATGTTTATTCTCCTCCAAACGAGTAGCGAACTGCTATCGTCTTAAATATTGTTGTCCTTATTAATATATTTATTACTATTATTCTTATTATTTTTATTTAACTTATTTATTATGCATTTTTTGTTTATTCTCAAATTGTATATTTGAAATTAGAGTTTCGATGATTTAAATCAACTGTATTAGAAATATTTAACTCATTTAAAGCATTTTTAATAAATTTTAATGAATATTTATTTTGTTTATTTGAAAGAACTAAGAATAATGAAACGTATTCAAACGCAGATAGAAAATATGTTGCTTCAATTTTGTTCAGAACGATTATAAAAAAACACTAACGATAAAGTTTTGCAGATTATTCTGAGAATTCAAAGGTTTGTATAAACACGCGTTTAACCGTCTTTTCAGTTTCCAAAAGAAGAGTTCCTCAAGAATAAACAAACTCCTTTTCAGGAGAAGGGCACCGGCAAATGTGGTTCAGAGCATCGACTGATGCCAATCAGAACCTCTGAACGGGATATCGTAGGCTTCGAATCCCGACGGTGGCAAGATTTTCGAAACTCTGCAGACAGCCAGGTGGAATTCAGCCGCTGTCTGCAGGAGAATTCGAGCTGACGACCGCTCTGATTAGTCGTTTTCCTTGGTTTTCAGATGCTCTGATTAGTCGTTTTCCTTGATTTTCAGATGCTCTGATTAGTCGTTTTCCTTGATTTTCAGATGCTCTGATTAGTCGTTTTCCTTGGTTTTCAGATGCTCTGATTAGTCGTTTTCCTTGGTTTTCAGATGCTCTGATTAGTCGTTTTCCTTGGTTTTCAGATGCTCTGATTAGTCGTTTTCCTTGGTTTTCAGATGCTCTGATTAGTCGTTTTCCTTGATTTTCAGATGCTCTGATTAGTCGTTTTCCTTGGCTTTCAGATGCTCTGATTAGTCGTTTTACTTGGCTTTCAGATGCTCTGATTAGTCGTTTTCCTTGGTTTTCAGATGCTCTGATTAGTCGTTTTCCTTGGTTTTCAGATGCTCTGATTAGTCGTTTTCCTTGATTTTCAGATGCTCTGATTAGTCGTTTTCCTTGGCTTTCAGATGCTCTGATTAGTCGTTTTACTTGGCTTTCAGATGCTCTGATTAGTCGTTTTCCTTGGTTTTCAGATGCTCTGATTAGTCGTTTTCTTGGTTTTCAGATGCTCTGATTAGTCGTTTTCCTTGGTTTTCAGATGCTCAGATTAGTCGTTTTCCTTGGTTTTCAGATGCTCTGATTAGTCGTTTTCCTTGGTTTTCAGATGCTCTGATTAGTCGTTTTCCTTGATTTTCAGATGCTCTGATTAGTCGTTTTCCTTGGCTTTCAGATGCTCTGATTAGTCGTTTTCCTTGGTTTTCAGATGCTCTGATTAGTCGTTTTCCTTGGTTTTCAGATGCTCTGATTAGTCGTTTTCCTTGGTTTTCAGATGCTCTGATTAGTCGTTTTCCTTGGTTTTCAGATGCTCTGATTAGTCGTTTTCCTTGGTTTTCAGATGCTCTGATTAGTCGTTTTCCTTGGTTTTCAGATGCTCTGATTAGTAGTTTTCCTTGGTTTTCAGATGCTCTGATTAGTAGCTTTCCTTGGTTTTCAGATGCTCTATTAGTAGTTTTTCAGATACACACCCGGCGAATGCCGGTGCAATATCCTAACAAACGGGCCATGAACCGCGCGCGATATTTCCTATCTCTTCCTTGGCCTATCCTCACCCCTTACTTACACACACGCACGCGCGCGCGCGCGCGCGCGTCTAAAAATTGTTTGTTTTGTAAACAAATAGAGCTTGGATTGTGTTTCAATGATGAACTTAATCAAAAGAACTCCACATGTATTCACCATTGTAATATTCTCATGTGTTATAGGCATATAAATTTCACGTTCACTACGCAATCAATCATCTAAGCTTTTATGAAAAATATGTATCTAATTTTACCACCAAAATTTTCAGGAGAAATGTAAACAAACAATTTCAACACTCTTACTGAACTTGATAACATGAGAACGACTACTGATAATGTATTGAGCATTAAGATACCCACAGATCCGATTTAAATGATAATACACAGATTCATTTTCATCTCAATACACGTAAAATGATTTTATTATGATCATATTACCAATAGCTTAATTTGGTACTGCATTACATGATTAATTTATACGTCTGTAATACTCAACACTCAACGGGAAATCATTTCAACAATGTTCAGGACTCACAATAAGCTGCGATTGTTTCTGCTGGTAACCTTTATTTTTAAAAATCACACGCTTCAGACACGCTAACCGTCTGGTAAAGCTTCAAGTTCCTGTCACGCGACATAGGGTGGGCGGATGCGCAAAACCCTAGTGGCGAGGACACCGGTGGGCAGTGACAGGTAGGGAGGGGAGAGTTAAAAAACTGTATTTAAAACACATTCACATCCGTCCGTCAGCCATAAAATCATGTTACCCATCGTGTAAGCTATTCTTGTATGCACGAAATGTAGGCACGTCGTGATGTGTAAAATATCGCAAAAACATTTACAATAAAGAAAACTTCTTACAATAAAAACTCTTAATTGACGTACAAATTGGTGCAGTTTTCGAAGGGGTGGAAGGGAAACAGAATTATCATTTTGATCCGGAATTATTATCTTTGAATTACATTTGGAAATATTTCTAATTGAAAATGGAATTTCTAGTTTAAATTATTTGGCAGCACGGTAACGACAGCCACAAAGTAAAAGCTAAATTACTTTTCTTCGTACTTAATTATGTTTCTCATGAATATAACTCTCAGGAAGCCATGGAGTGACTCACATCGAGGGTCCATTGCGGGCATGATCTATGCTTTTCTCACGGGCTCTTACAAAGGGGAACAAATAGGCTGATTCTTTACCTTAAAAATCCCATTATGTTTCGCATTTTATTGTTTTTCATTGTTATTTTTGACATTTCTTCATATTATATTGTTTTGAAGAACTGTAAAATTTAAACTATTAACCTACATCATTACTCTCTAGACAGCCACAACGCAGTATTTCACAACGATTCTTATGCATTTTTCTCCTTTACTTTAAAGACAAACACAGTGGTGCATTTTAATAGCAAACATTGAAATTAGGACTATTGTAGGGGTTATTTGAAAGCTGAAGATTTTATTCATCCACTGTGAATTTATTACGTTTTAGAGCTGGTTGTTCGAATAAGAGCGATCATGAGTCTATATAACGATCAAGATTGGCTGAGGCTAGAAGAATAATGTTCGAAGAAAAGTGTTTTGATTATCACCCAACGGTTTTCTTATTGGGTTCTTTTGGTATGTGTGTCGTCAGTTCTTCGTTACCATCTTAAAATTGTTTTCGTATTGAACGAACGTACTTTAGGCAGGAACTTCCTACTTGCGATTGCCGCCATTCGAACCTTTGCTACAAACCACGAATACTCTGTGCACATCACATGGATGCCGAAGAGAGCGAGCTCCGGTTCTACAGGAGCAACAAAAACTGTGGCCGGTATCCAGTGGCAACGCAGCTCACTGTCTCCAGGTATCGATATCAGGGACCTGCGTCACCGCGGCCGGGGCGCCGGGGCGCCGCGGCGCCGCCGCTCGGGACGCCACAAAAGCCCGTCTGGAAGCCTCTGAGGGGCGGCGGCTGCCTCCCAGCATGGAAGCGCCGTCTACTTTTGAAATCCTCATAATGCAACTCTTCTTTCACACTAGCACGCTAACATCGAAGACAACGTGAATTATACAAAACATAAATACATATTGTGACACAATTTGAAAGCAGATAGTGCCAAGTGACTCCTTAGATTCTGACATTTTGAATGCGGTGGAAAATTTAAACTATACAACAACAGGTAGAAAAATTAAAAGGAATATCTAATTGGCAATAAAAAAAGCCACTCGCATCTCAACGGTACACTTCCCGGCTATTTAACATTTGAATTGAACAGTGGACTTTCCGCTTAACCATTTCGATTGGTGGTTTCCATGGAAATATCGCGGGACGGCGTCTCCTGTCAATCATAAACAATGAACAAATGATTTCCTGATTTCCTAATTGCCCTGAGAATGACGACGTACTGAAATTTATTTCATCAATGAAAGAAACAAATATGTCATCGTCTGTGGATGTTCCAATAAAATGAATTTCTCAAGATGAAACCAGGTATTAATACATAATTTATCAACAAACTACAATTGCTTTAGAGCGTTTAAAATCAATAATGCAATTTTCAGCACTCATGCACCCCCGAAAAAAACACTATATTTTACAGATATTATACTGATTGCACGCACACAGAAACTGTGCACGCAAAATGTACGCAAACTGCCCACGCGCACGGCAAAGTAATCATGGCCACAAAATGCATACTACAAACGACTGAGGAGACATGAATCAACATGGCTGCCGTTTCACATTTTGGGAATGGGGTCAAGATTATATACTTCTACGTTTCAATAAATCAGCGCTAAAAATAATGTAGGCAACTCGCACGAAAGTGTCTTAGTTTGTGTAGAAAGTGTCTCACTCGTTTCGAAATTCAGAATTTTGCTTCAATTGTCTTTTACATAAACGTTTCAATTGTAGGCAAAATATACAATTTATTTTCTAGTTTCGTAAATGCCTAAGAAATAACTGTTACATAAAAAAATATAATTTTCATGCCCTAGGGAATCTTTCTAATTTTTTCTATTATTTTACTAAAAAAAGGAAACCATTATATTTCTTTCAGTTTTAGGGAGATTTCACCCTCTTTAATTGGAAATGTTAATCTGCCATTGTCGTTTAAGTTTTTACCTGTTTAACCAGTTATATTTGAAAAGTAGATAATTATTTGTGCATATTAAATTATTTAGCGATTTAAAATATTTCCGATTAGTAACCGATTGACAAAGTGAATACCTGTTCGGGTAGAAAAACTTTCTACAAAATGTTGGCTACTGTGAGAGTTCTTCGCATCCGAACTGCAAATAATCGTTTTAGGAGCACTTTTTGGAGCAGTATTTCTCGTCATGCCCCACACGAGAAATTTATTGTCATAGTATGGGATTCATTGTAAATACATATTAGACATTTCGATCTTTATGGCAGTATTTGCATCCGTTATCTGGCCTTTCAAAATGGACAGGCGAAATGTTCTCAAAGTAAATAGGCTACGTAATATTTCAAAACTTATTAATTCACAATATTTCTGAAGTTAAGACGCCAGAGTTGAGGCTATCAAGAGAACATTCAGTATTTTTGCAAGAATTATATATAGCATATTTCACTGAAATCATCCGGGCGGCCATACTATTTCTTTAATTTATTTATTATTTTTACAGTCGAAAATGTTGGGAAGTAAACTTCACGCCACGCAGTCCGCGAGTCTCCGTGTCCCTATGTAGCGCGTGGCCACCTCGCATCGCACCAACGCCTCCCGCGAGACGCCGGGAGGGGGCGACGACCGCCGCCCCGCCAAGTCGATGCGGTCACTCCGGCGTAATCGATGTCCGCTGGTCGAGATGGCTCTCCGCGCGCGCGGGGCAGGCGGGGCGGCGGCAGGCGGCAGGGCTCCCACCGCACAAAGGCTGCCGGCCTGTTCCTCGTCCGCCGCCGAGACCGTATGCTTCCCCTCGCTCGAGAGGGAGATTATCGGAAAATCGTCGCAGGGAATCGTTTATTCAAATTCTACACGCCCCCGACTGCTCGAGTGAATGTATATTGATTGCGGGCGCCTCATCAACTTAGGTTATTAGTTCCGCGATTGTAGTGCATGTTATATTCCAAGAGCGTTCATGATTCTCCTTCGCTGGAACTCAAGATCCATTGCCGACCTAAACGTCGGTTTGAGGTGGTTTTTACCGTGCACCAGTCGGGACAAGCTCCAATAGTCAACATCAACTACTCTCCAGATATGTGGAAGTGTAGTGCATGAACGTGAGTGGTGTGTGTGTGTGTGTGTGTGTGTGTGTGTGTGTGTGTGTGAGAGAGAGAGAGAGAGAGAGAGAGAGAGAGAGAGAGAGAGAGAGAGAGAGAGGGAGAGGAGAGAGGCGTCAGAGGAAGGAAAGACCGCACGCGAGTCATAGCCCGTTTGGGAAAGTATTGCACTTGTCTGGTATTAATCGAAGATACCATGGAAAACTGCTTATCAGAGTAGTCGGTCGCTAGAATTCTTGACCAGTGATTGAATGATACGCAAGTAAGTAGGTAGTGTCGAAAATTAGCCACCGGCCCAACAGCTCGATTAACTACGTTGACAGGAATATTAATTTTTTTTTTTTTTGGAATTACTTAAACTAAACTTCTAGCTGCGAAGTTTCAAAAGCATACCTACTAGTTGTATTAAACGTTATAGAGTGCACACCTGACAAATCGAACATTTGAATCTCGAATTCTTTGATATTTGGAATATTGCAATTTCCCCTTCATCTACCCTTCATTTGGAAGCTACCCACCATTATAGGTCATTTTAGGCCTACTACAAATGTGTGTAGAATTTCAGGGCACTGAAGAAATAAACATTAATATCTTTCACAATAAAATTAAATGTACTATTTCAATGGATGTGCATTTTCACCTGGCTTCACAAGAATACTACGTTTACTTGCGCACAGTAGCGGCCTACAACGCTCAAACGCGCAGCTCAGGGGTCGGAGCTTCACTTTCAAATAAAAGGTTCACTAAGCGGGGAATTTTCGAGCGGATCCAAGTAGTATTAAATAATTTGTAAGGCTAAATAGGAAATCAATCCAAAACGAAATTATTTCAAGAATTAAGCGACACGCTCTCAATCCGTTCGAGGCAAATTAACGTTCACTTGAGAATTATTTCTCACAATCCTCCTTTCTACTGTTTTACCATCGACAGTTATCCTCTTCTGATATCAATATTCAGTATGTAAGAAAGCTTGTATTAAGGGTAGACATAACAGCTAACGGTCGCACTGAAAATCCTTATCAAAGCTGGAAGAAACAGCTCGGTAATGTGAACTTTTAACGTCGCGGAAGTATTGAGACAATGCTTATGAAGAATGCCGACGAAAAAGTGACGTCACCGGAATGCACCTCTATTCACACGGGCCGCTACAACGTTCACAACTGTTACGTCCAGGACGGACATTTAAACAAATTAAACTGCGTTTTTAGAGAAACGGATGTAGAACTCTGCGTCAAAACACCATGTGAACCTGCAACCCCCATCCTGTGGCCTTGAGAGCAGATGTTGGCCAGGTGTGTTAGGCGGAAGTTTGAATAAGGGCTTCACGTCCGGTGTCAAGGTTCTGAAATATTGGGAAATGTAAACTGGAACTATTCCACGACAAGGAATGTCTAGGAGAATGGCCAAAAGAATGAGAAAAAAATATTTGGATGCAGTACATGGAAATTATTTTTATGTCAGAAATTCGTTTCCGTTTACGAGTATTGTGACGTGCCACATAAGTAATGCAAGAACTATGAAAGGCACATGACTACTAGAACTAAGAATTGTGCAAATATGTAGATTACACGATAATACATTGAAATTTGGAAGATAATTTAATGTCAGACTGAATCAGATCAAATGCACAGCCAGTCACACTGCACCAATCGGTGTAGGAAAGAACTGTAGGGAAATTGTGTGTCAAGAGCTATCCCCATCAGGACTGTAAAGAACTGTCTCAATCGGCAATGTATGATATAATTTCCGTGAACTCATATGGTTAGTCAGCAATGTCTATTGCTTTGCGAACTCCACTTTTTGTTTATACGTTTGTTTTGTCTAGTGTATCTTGTTCGTGTACGCGATATTGGATAACCACACAGTCAATCATTCATTGGAACTTAGAAAACATTATATCTTTGCTAACATGAAGAAACCACAAATAGTATTCAACGTACTGATAAGACAAAAAGTGAATTACAATCTTACAATATACAATACGAGCTCAAAAATGCTATACTCTTCCAACAGATGGTTCTTAATTTTCTTGTAGTAATCATATTTACATAATCTCAAAAACGATTATTTGCTTAAACACATTGTACTGTAACTATTATTCCATTCATTTATAGAATTTCAATATCAACGGCAAATTTTATATTTGTACGACAGATTCCGAATTAATGGGCAAATTAATTTATTAAACAACTCTGCAAATTGGGGCAGCTTGACATCGAAAAAAAGCCGAAGCAAGAGGTTTCGCATTTGCTATATTTTATGAGTCTACAAAAGTTAATTCTTGGAGATTTGAAAATCTGTACTATTAACTTCAATGGAAACGATTGCAAGAATAACATGAAATTCTTGCATACCTTAGATATCACAGTAATAATTTAAATTTATTTTAGCATTTTCCATACTTCAGTCGAAACGTAATCTGAACATTGGTTTAAAAGAAAACTAGCTGGAAGTGAAAATTTACGACAAATGGGAAGGAATGAAAGGAGGAAAGACAGAAAAAATATTTAAGCGATGATTGAATAGAAATTGAGAGAAAGTTCGAAACTGGATCAGGTGTGTAAGAAGGCTGAGTTCATGTCAAAGAAACCGAAAACAGGCAGAATGCCCCCCAACGAAAGAGATCATGCAACGGTTTTCTTCGGAATTCTGGCGTTTCCTATGACTGAAGAGAGGTACAAAACCATTCAATAACATATTCGGAAGCAAAAATGGTGATAATAATACATTATATGGTGATTCTGTGTTATATACATTCCAAGTAAAGAAGTTCTGATTTCTTGACATCTGGTATTTCTCACAACGTAAGGTAAGAGTCTCAAATATGGCCAATGCAGGTAATATGGCCAAGTAGCGGCTATGTTATTAGCTACAATTTTTAACATAGTACTAGCGTACTACCAGGCTTGTGGACACGCGATTTCGCATTCCAGAGCTTGTTGTCAAGAACGTGCTGATGGCTCTGTCTTTTCTGAAATTTAATCTACACGTACATTAAATTTAATGTGCGTACATGATAATTACTTTCACATACTTTTATATTAAAATTAATGCAGAAATTTCTGACATTGTAATCCATATATATCTTAGTATAGCTAGCTCTAACTCCATCAGGTCATGGCAAACGAAATCAGTTAATCTGGCAATGGCTGTAAAACCTGCATGTGGGCATATTACCTTCACAGCATAATGTTTTTGTTAAACAAAAAGAAAATATTCCTGAATCACTTTTTATAGATATTTCAACCTGAAGCAAATGTTAAATTTCATCATAATACTGTTAATTTGGCCAAATGTTGAAACACACAACCAGGAAAATTGTAGGCGCTTAACGTGGCCATATTACTTTCGCATACCTTGCATTTCTTTACAATAATTAGTTCAAAAATTCGCAGATTTTTAAGCCAATCAAGGCATTAATGAAAAGAAACCACCTTTTGCTCATCATGTTCGAACACGCGCGGCAACTACAAAGGCATTTACAAGAAAACCTGTCGGTGCATTTTAAATGTTTTAAAATGGTGTTATTTTAGCTCTTGTCTTACTAGATGCGTCTTATTGTCATTTCCAGAACACCAGCGGGTTTTGAAAATCCCCTGAAAAGTGAGATACAGGCACCAGCTCGTATCGCCGCTGATAAATTGGAATATAATGCAATATAATATTATACAATATTAAACACTGTAGCTAAGCGACATTTTACCAATTTTGACCGAAGTTATTATTTCAAGGACCAACCAATTTCCAGGAACAACTTTAGCACGAACTTTGTACAGCGATTCTAATAAAAGCAATTCTTAAAACCTACAACGTAGAGCATATTAATATTACAAAAAATAATTACTTGTCATGCCATATTTTTCAAAACTGAAATTTATTTCTTTAAGAAAAATATTTCTTTCAACTTAACAAAAAAATAATTTTTGAGCTTCTGATAGTGACGTATCACAGATTGAAAGTCTCATCTAAGTCTGTTCTAGGAAAAACTTCTTCTCATCTCTTACTTCGCATTACGAGGCAACCTTGGAATTCGGTTCACACTCGCTGCGCGCCACCTGCTGACATCTCGAAGTAGTCTTGGGCGGTGAGAGCTCAACTGCTGAGAAACCCATGGGGAGAAATGTCGGAGCAATTCGGACAGGAAGGTGCGAGACACTTGTTTAGAAACTACGGCACTATTTCTGAAATGGGCTCAAAATTATTTTTTTTCTCAAACGATTTACAAAACTAAATTAAGTCAAAGGGAATCTATATGTTTTATTTCCATTTAGAAATTGTAATACGGAAACATTTACTGCAAGGTTTGCGTAAAACACGTTAACTCGAAACTTCGACACTTGAGCATAATAACTCTTATCTTTGACTAATGGTGTTTGCGTGGTAGGTAATGAGAATGAACTCTAATAGGGTTATGAAATGATCCTAGAACATATGTTTAGCAATAGTAATTTTTCTAAAAACTGAGTACATGTACCTGGCTGCATTGGTTAATAGCGATCGTACGAACTCTATGTACGCGCGCTTGTGTGTGTACTTGTGTTTCGTGGAACCTTTACTAAAATTACAGGTCTCAAGTGTAAGGTTAAAACCGAGAATACCTGTGAACGGGAGGGGTTCGGAAGAAGAGCAGGTAATCGGATTCTCTGTCTTTTCCGAAGTTGCAACACGAACACCCCGCCCAAGACTAGATCACCGTGGGAGATATAAAAATAAGTTAACAGTTCGTTAGACTGAGCACGGAAACCCAAAATTATTGTGAAGAGAAAAGCAAAACGCATTTGCATTACATTATCTACATGGCCCTAGTTAATGTGGTATATCCCTCACGATAGTGACATATTCCCACGTTCAGTTCAACCTGTCCACCCTAAACACGACAGTCCGCGACCACAACCTGGCGGGTAGAACTGTCAAGCAGAAAATCCGTCCACTCCTGATTTTCTCTGGGACTCATTGGGACCGATATGCTGAAGCGCCCTCTTGCAGACAAATAAAGCTCCCCTGCTCCGAACAACGCCGAGCAACGCCGAGCAACGGATGGGTCGGGCAAATGGAAAGCGCCGCTGAAATGAAAATATGGGACTCGGTGGCTCTACCACGTAAGATTTTCTAACGAAAATACAATAAACCAAACTTATTAAACTTCTTTTATGTTTTAAAAGTTATAATACAATAAGACAATTTGAAGTACAGAGTGCCCTGAGGATACTTGCTCTTAAGATGTTAAAAAAAGATGATCTTGCTATTTGTAATAAGTTCTGAAAGAAAGTATGGCGAAAAACAAGAAGTAATAAAAAGTCAAGACTGGAAAATCAAACTAGCAAAACTGTGAGTGAGCGTTTTCCGATACGTCATAACACGAGACTTGCAAACACGGATGGGTAAATATGTCCTGTATCCCCAGCGTGGGTAGGCCCCGTAATACTTATCCAGTTTCCTTCGAATTGCTAAATTTTGAACCAGGTAATTATAACAATTTGTCTAAAGCATGCTCATTAACATTTGTTTTACACACTTTCCAAAGAGATTCAGAGGAATCTTCACATTTCACTGCCATGACGGTTCTCCTAAATAAAACTATTCTCAAAATGCATACCAAGCGGCCCTTTGGAGTTGCGCCAAAGAACTTCTTTAATGGTTCCGGAAAAACTATTTCGGAAGAAAATAAGAGCTGGTAAAACAGAGCACGCTAACAAATGGTACGATAAAATCTCGAGGTCCACTTTCTGTAACTTCATGCATATAATGGTTCGTTCATAAATGAAAGATTTTTACAATTAAGTTTACTTATTTGAAAACGTCCTCCATTTTGTCTATTGAGGGAAGAATTAACATGAACGATTTGAGGTAATTGATTCAAAATGGATTATTGCAACAGACATTTTAAAACTGATAAAACAATGTTCAATAATGCAAAATATGCAGATCTGTAAATGTATATCAAGAAGTATACAAGTGGTATTGTTTTCTTAATCAATAATTTTATTACATGTCTCTGCGAAAAATATTTGTCTAACAAAATCGAAAGTAATCTCATTCAATGACATAAATTTATAATAATGTTATGAAGATATGTTTTACATTACAATGTGTACATTACAATCCAAATGTTTCCTGAACAAAAACAATCCGAAAATATGGCAATTTAATTATTAATATTAATACGTTAGTAGGATACCACAAAAATATAAAGCTAACCGTATCGTCCTAACAAAACCCTGCATTTGAAATAAAGAATACGCGATATTTTTGAATTGATGGTATTGAGGAAGATTTTTGAATGTATGGTAGTAGTTACACATGAGCAATGTAAAAAGAAATAATTGTGTAGATCTTGATTATGACCACACATACTATATGTTTAAATATATACGGTTTTTAAATTACATCTTCATTCAGTCTATATACCAGATGTTTCAGCATATTTGGTTGGTTTCATGCAGTATTTCCTATAGTTCCCAGCTGTGTTTCTTTTTTTTTTTTTTTTTTTTTTTGCATTTTGACTCATTAGCTGATTCGCCATTTGTTCCCGGCCGCCTTACATTTCTTTGATTTAAAACGTACCATCACTTCCGATACACACTCCACGCGCTCTAGAATCCTCTCATTTTCACGGGCACAGCAAGGGAGGGCATAAAAAATGCACGACAAACCCCGAGCCCAGCGCCCAATCGGGCGAGGTCGCCTTCCCAAGGGTCGCGAGAAGCGGCAGCTGTAAGCACGGCGGGCGGGCGAGGGGGCGGGGAGCCGAGAGGGTGCTGGAGAGGGGTCGGGATGAGTGTGGAAGTAGGGAAGGCTCGAACCCCGCCTCGTCAGACTCTTCCAGATCACCGCGATTCCGCACGGCCGGCGCGCCGCCGGGGATCGGCAACGCGCCAAGCCACCCGGAGACCTTGAGCCGGCTCGGAGGCGGCGGCGGGTGGCGGCATACGCTGCCGAAAGGGAAGATGGCTCCGCACTTTCCCCTTCGGCTAGGGGTGAGCGGTCGCGCCGCGCCGGGGCCGGTCGGCCAGAGCGCGTGCGCACGCGGACGGCGGCGAGGCGCTAGGTTGAACGTCGCCGCCGCCGCCGCCGCGGCCATGCCGCCCCCCGCGCGACCCACCGCCTCCGCCGCCGCCTCCGCCGCCGCCTCCGCCGCCGCCGCCGCCGCCGCCTGGAGCGGGAGCCAGGGCGCCCCGGGTCCCAGCGACCGCACCCCGTCCCGAAACGGGAAGACCCTAACCCCCCCGGGGTGGGTGCCGCGCCAACAGCTGCCGGGCCGTGGCCCGTTGCGACCACGTGCGCGCTTGCCAGGCGCACAAAGCAGGCCACCCGGCCGCCCCTCCCGTGTTTTGTTCAGAGCAACACTCACCTATGCCGCATAATATCAGCAAAGCCGCGCAACTCTGCCACAATATCTTCATGGTGGAGCTCAGGCGGCGCGCTTCTTCATAAACACAAGCTTGACGCACCACTGTCAGACACACAGCACTCAACGCTATCGACACTGCGCGCACTATCCTGGGTAATCTGCGAAAAGACACAAGCAGAGGCAGTGTTCAGACCCGGAGAGCCGCGGGAGCTCGGCCGGGGTCACCGCGGGCGCAGTTCAGACACATTCGCACGCACACACACGCGCGCACGCTCGCATTCACACGCAGCGAAAGGGCAGGTGGGCGGGCGGAAGGGTTGGGAAGCGGAGCGAAAGGGCGAAGGGTGGCGAGGACGCCGCAGTCTTTCCAAGGGAGAGGCGAGGGAGCGCGCCAACCCCTAAGAGGAAACCAGAAACGCGATTTCCCGTGTCAATCGCAACTCCTTCCCCCTCGGCGCCGTTCGAGTAATGTTGCGCTAATACGCGCGGCCTTTGCGGGGGCGGCGCGGGGGCGGCAGGGCAGAGGGCAGCGAAGCCACTCGCGGGGGCGCAAGCCCTCCCGCGCAAAGGGGTCCGAAGACCCCTCTCGCGAGGCCATCGCTGCCCCCAGCGACATGCCAGCACCGTGCCAACCCCGCATCGCCCAACCCTCGCGCACCAAACACTCGGCTGCACGCCCGGAAAACCCATCGCACCACGCACCAAAGCTCCAACACAACACCTGCTTTCTACAGCAACTTCCAGCAAGTACGGTGCCCAATTTTCTTATTCCTTTTTTACGATACTTGCGATTCTCTCCGAGTGAATGCATAACAACCAATGGCACACCATAAGACAATTTGGGACCCCACCTCTTAAATCATTTTTGAGGCCCCGCATTGTCCCTTTAACTTGCCTTTTAAGACTACCGCAAAACAAAAGCACCGCGAACGTGAAAATGTCGCAGCGCCGCGAACGCGCTCCTACACGAACACGGAGCTATTCACCTGGTCAGTCTCTCACAGCGGCGGGATAGGAGCACACGCACCACAATCAGCCACACCGCGCCGCGGGAGCGTATTGACTGATGCCGGCCCGGCGTACTGTCGCCTCTCAGCCGCTGAGAAGCCGATGGGCGCCGCGGGGCGAGAGGGGGAAGGCACGACACGCGTCTTGGTTTCTTAATCCGCCGAGCGAGCGCTAACTCCGCGCGGCGAGACGCCTGCTATCTGTTGGCGATTTGCTAAGCTTGCAGTGCAGGCTGACGACGCCGCGTCAGGTCGTGGCGCTGGCTGCCCCGCGCGCTAGGGAGACGGGGGTGGATACGTTCACGTTCGGGGAAGCTGAGGGGGTTGGTGTGACGTACTCCCTCCATTCATGATTTCCTGACATATGACGTAATAGATGTTCGCTCTGAAATAATTGAATTAATCTGAATTTAATGAATTTAATCTGACTTTACTCGTGTGCTTCTATATATCCCAAATTTACTTTCCTTCTCAACTATCCCGTGGGGTTTCGTAACACAATAACATTGCGAGTATTGACGCCATTTTGAAGAAAAGTAATCACTCAATACGTATGATGTGAAGAAATTCGATTGTGTCTTGTGCGAAAGAAGTACAGTCGTATCCGGTTATAGTGAACTTATGGGGACTATCAGGTTTGGTTCACTATTTCATAGGTTCACTACATCCGATGATGTCAAAATTAAATTTTCCACAATTATTGATTTTATTGATATAGAGAAAAAGCAAAATGCATTAACAGCACGAACGGAAAATTTCAATATCTTCATTTGTCCATAAAAAAATCGATTTTTTAAAATTGTTTGCTACGTATACATTTCATTAGTAATTTCTCTAGATCCTTCTCCAGAGTTCGTTCTCTCTCCACACTTGATTATGCATTCTCCCCTGTTTCTAATTGTAAATATCGAAATGCGGAATTGAAGCTGTCATTGCCTCTTGCACTGCTGGAGCATTGTTCCTCTCTCAGAAGGCCCGTCAACTAACGTAATAAAATAGGAGATCCAATTAATTTCCAGAACTTCCTTGTATTTCCCACGTTCACTATAGTCGAGGTACAGATTCACTATAACCGAATCTTCTCATGTTTATTTGTAATGTAAGAGACACGGGACCAGTGACTTAAGTATACTATAACCGAGGGTTCACTATATCCGAGTTTGCTTCAACTGGAGTCGACTGTATTACTAAAACGTGAAAATGGTCTCTGTTTAATTTTAAAGTAGGAATTAAAAACAAAAAACTTAAATGACTCCTGCCTTAAATTAATGTAGTATTCATTCACATTATGTACAAATTATTATACATTTGTTGTACCTATGTTCCCGGCATAAAAATGCTCTGAAAATGAGTATTGTGTGTGGTGAACCCTACGAACTCGTTCTTCAGAGACACGCATTTTGGTTCAATAAAGCAATTCTTCAAAATGATCCTAGGTTACTAGGATCCTAATTTAATTAATTTTTCATGACATGAGACATTGGAATGTTGAACTCTCTTGAATGATTCAAAGGAATATAGTCCATTGAAAAGAAAAGTGAAAATGAAAATGAACGGTGTGCCATTGACTGATGTTAAGGTAACAAAATGATTAGGTCTTTCAATTCAGTCAAATTTAAATGGAACGTTCATTTAAATGAATAAACACTAAATTAAGTTCTTTATGCTACGCTTTGAGAATTCTTTCAAATTCAGTCTCCACACTGCTCGTTGTGTATATTTCGCGAATGCTCATTCCCGCCTGAGATATGGCATAATATTCTGGGGAAATACATCTTATAGTTCCCAGACTTTTAGACTACAAAAACGAACTGCACGAATAAGAAGTAAATCCCACCCACGGGGTTCTTGTAAGCCTCTCTTTATTCATCTATGTATTTTACCATTACCTTGTCTCTACATATATGAATCAGTGGTTTTTGTAAAAAAAATGACTTACTTAAGGACGGGAATATATTTTCAGCAAACGCCGTTGTCTATAACTACAACACTCGACGTACTAATCATATTCATCAGGTGACAGTATCAACAGCTCACTACAAAAAATTCACATATAAACCATGTACAATATTTTACAACACCTTGCCAGATGACATTAAACGATTAAATTCGATACAAAAGTTTAAGTCCCAAGTAAAATCTTTTCTGCTACACAACTGTTTCTATACATTTAGAGACTATACTGAGTATCCAAAAGGAAAGTAATATTAATTTTAACAATGACATTTAATGTATTTTATACCATTTGGATTGAATAATTGTAAAGAACCTGTAACAAGTATTGTAATTCAGCTTCTGGGTCAATGATTCCCATCTTGATCAGGTTTTCGTCCAGTTTCCCTGATCCTCGAGAAAATGCAGAGATGGCCCCTTGTTTTGCTTCTGGACATACATGTAACTTCAAATGAGCTTCTCCCCATAGCACGTCACACACAATTTTTAACTGTTTTTGACGTAAATAAATAAAGTCCCTTCCCGTATCAAGAACATCCTTATCCTTTCCGTACTTATTACTAGGAAATGGGTTTGGTGTGTTTGCAAGTTTTGTACGTTGTATGATTGGGACATTTTGCATCTACGAAATAACCATTTGCCAGTAGCGCAACAAAGGGGGTGGAGGATTATGGGGCCTCCCCCTCCCCGAAGCCTGAAACACATTCTCAATTGCAGTTTTTACTAATTTTCTGCAGGAACGAGTGTCATTCTATTTCTCAGTTGAATACATTTTAAATAATAATAAATCTACTAATTAAGAAAAAAGTAAATTCAGCATAAATGAAAAATTCTTAATAAGAAAATATCAAGTCGGCTGAGCACTACTACAGACCCGTCCTCCACCAACAGAAAAATATTAACGGACAGTACTTCTTGAGTGTACACATAATATTTGCATCAGAAAAGGGAAAATAATATAAATATAAAATGTTCACGGACATAACATTTGCATCAGAAAAGGGAAAATAATATAAATATAAAATCTTCACGGAGTTTTCAGAAAATCCACAAGAACTTGTGATAGATTAAAATTTTGATTCTTCAATTACATTATATCAATCGTTTTGTGTAAACTAAACCATTAAAGTAGCCAGCACCGCTAGCCGAATTCCTTAACTACGTTCCGTGAAGTCACGGAAGTTAAGCAAGTCGAGTCATCCCGGGTTCCTGGTTGGGTGATCGTCTGGGGACCTCTGGATCTAAGTTCGAGCTCCTGGCGGAAGGGATAAAAGGCAATGAATGAGTACGATTGACTAAAATTAAAGGAGTATTACTCCAAAACGTTCCGTGCCGTGTATGAAACAACGTTGTTACGAATTGCTTCAAAACTAAAATAAATTGCCTTTGGGCCAACCTCCTGACGTAAATAATGGCTACGCCTATGCCAGACAATATGTGCCCGAGTTGTGTGAAAACAAATGAAAAAAACAACTTAAATACTTGATTCTGGGATGGCCTGGAGTTCCACGAGCGGTTTCTTGAGATCAGTTCTAATCACATACGGGGCAGGGAAGTACCCCTTGACACTGGACCATTCACTGCGGGCGCTCGTCTCTCCCACACCCTCGACCAACAACTTACCCTTGCAGCAAACGTAAGCCGAACACTATTCCCATAAATTTTATTCATGAGAAACTCTTCCTAAGTCGGTAAAAAAATCGTATTTTTTTCTGGTACGATATAGCTTGTTATTGCCTTCGATACGGAGCTCCATGTAAATTGCATATCGATGAGGTTTTTGTCCAGTTTCCCTGATACATAAAGCTAATGCTGAGGTAGCTCCTTGTTTTGCTTCTGAGCGTAAATGACCTCTAGATGTAATCTTGATCAATAGAATGAGATAAAAAAATCATTAAAGGAGTGGACTGTTGATTATATTTTCCCAACAAAATTGCAACTTCTTTGAAATTATTCAAGAATATGTTTTTCTTTATCGTCTGGATTCATTGTAATAGTATGATGTTCAATAAATAGACTTTTTCCAATTTGTTTACCATTCGTTCTTTTCTCTTGAGGTCAACTTAGGAGCCTAAGAATTCAAATTAGACTACCACATTTTGACCGATACACTCTTTAATTATTATCATCTTCATCAGAAACAATGTAAACAAAATATTATATTTTCTAATAAAAGTACATAAATTAGAATTTTATTGGTAAATATTTTGTTTTAATTCAATCTTTACTGAGAACATGGTATTGGATTTTTTTTTAAATGGTGTAAATTATGCAACTTTCCTTTCTGTACATCCTAGCACTGGTGACGTACGTCGTTGCTAGACAATATCAATAACCTGGAAACTAATCGAAGACTACCTAGAAATGCAGAAAGTGATATTTCTTCCGACAACAAATACTGTCAGTAGAATATTAAATTTCGCGGTTTAGCACTTGCCAGTTGGCTTTTGGGCAGCGCTCTATTTCTCAACTTGTTTTACTACAGGCAGAAGAAAGGTTCGCTTTCATGATAGCTGGGATACTGGACGAAAAGTACAGTAAAAAGGGGGGTTCTGTAACCAGGAACAATTATTACAAAATTATTCAATTGTTAGTTTCATCTACATTATTAGTAAATGCTGGGATACTGGAGGAAGGGAAAGTAAATATGGGAGTTCTGAAACCAGGAACAATTATTATAAAATTAATCAATGGTTAGTTTCATCTACATTATTAGTAATTGCATGTTCGAATAAATTTACGAAGATAGTGTAACTACTTTAAGAGAAATATTAAATTTCGAGAATGATTTATAAAGAAGGCCATCAATATTTGAATATAAAAATATCATTAAAAATAATGAACACAAAATATATTTCAGATTTCAATTTACAAAAGAATAAGATAAATAAATTAAATATTCTACATGCATGTCAATCATGTCAAAAATTAGTATTTAGTTTGAATAAGTGAAGTTAGTTCCTGATAATAAGAGCAAAGAACAATGATGTAGCAAAACAGTCTTCCTCATTTTCTATCTTGATACAATTAAACTAAGTTTCTAATATTTTCGGATGTAGTATCATAAAAAATAATACAATTTTTATGGCATGCTGTTGACAACAAAATAGGATGAATGTAGTCGTGTATTGTCCATATCACAAATTGGGCAATTCATAAGGTTTTATCGGCAGGGCATTCTGGACCGCCAAATGTCTCAGTTGCTCATCTCATACCCCTCCCCTTCCCATCACACCATCACGGACATCCCGTCTCATCCCCGTCTACGAATCTAGAATTTCCAGAAGTGAGCTCGAGGTAGGTGAGCTAGCGTCGGCAGCCGAATTGAATAACTACGCTCCGTCAAGTCAAGGAGACTCGAGACACCTGGATGGATAACCATCTGGGGGTCCCCAGTGCTCCTGGCTGAAGGAATAAATGGCAAGGGCAAATTACGACTGACGATGACTAACTAGCTTAATTGAGGATTATTTCACGTTCCTCACTAGAGAATGGTAAACCGAACATTGCGGCTGCCCTGGGCAGAGGGTCTGGTCATGCTTGGGTTACAGCCTTGCCCGACAGTGCGGACGCGCATTTTGGGAAATGAAATGGTGATTTTCCTTCCTTATTTTACTTTCTCGCTACGGAGTAGACAAATTTATATAATGCTGCGTAAAAAACGGCGAATTTTCGGCGACAACCTTTTATTACAGATCTATGGTAACAAAAGTGGATAAATCCAGTTGCAATATTTTGAAAAAATCCTCTATCAGGTGGTGTAGACAGAATCCATATTTTCTGGGTCCTTGATACCAAAAAATTGAATGAAGGCAAAACGTCTGTCTGCCCGTCCTTGAACAACACTAACGATAAAACCGTTTTAACCAAAATTGATATTCCCCAATCGATCTAGCTGATGACACAGCGCCTTGAATTTGAAACCGATATTTTAATTTTGGGGGTACTTTATATTTTCAAGTACTTTTCGCGTAATTTTGCGTAAAAACCCGGGCGAGAGCGTACGTGCAGTTTTAGTACCACTAGTTACAATCTTCTCATGTGCTTTTATTCTCATTCTCCCTTCTACCTTACAGACACGCGTCATTGGTGCATTAAAACTCTCATTTTTCTTCTTTAGTCTTTCGTTTTTCTTCTGTACCCTGTCACACAGGACATCCTTCAGCTAATACACCTCAATCTTATTACTCACGAGTTATCTACACTTATTCCACTACTAATTCTCCTCCTCTGGTCCTTTATTTCTCAACGATGCAAGAAATATCTTATATCTTCTAGATCTCTAGATGTTCAATAGTCATTGAATCTTATATCACTTATATTCATATATCGTCATATCCTGCATTCTTTCTTTCTTTCTTTCTTTCTTTCTGTCTTGTATTTATCTTTCTTCTCTCGTTCTTGTACACCGATGCTCTCTCATTTACGCATTTTATAGACGCATCAGATAGCGAACTGAAGACAAAGAAGGATATAAAAGGGCTGCGAATCCGTTCCCTTTCCCCAAAGTGCTGCCCACGTACGCGATAGTAAAGTTGCAATGACCAAATAAAAAATCCGTTCTCTGTTGGAAATCTACGGATGCGGAAGAAGTCAACGGAACTAAAGCAAGGAATGATAGAGACTCGTATTGATCTGAAGATAAGTGGATATAAAACCCACGGGCTGAAATAGAGCTCAAAGGTCAAAGTATTCGAATTTTACGGTTGAACTCCAGATGCATCGATTTCGAAAATGCATGGCACTGCATATTTGGCACTCGAAGCGCCAGCAACTTGCGGATCTTCATTTTGTTTTCCGTCGGACGCGGATTTTCCGCCCGGCTTATTTCTCTTCCCTTCCAACGATGGTGCCTCTCAGGCATTTCAGCCGCGTCACTACTTTTCCCGAGTGCAGCTGGGCCTATGAGCCCACCGAAATCGTCATATGGTTAAATGCACACCAGTCGCCCTTCCAGAAATCATCTGCCTCTGAATCATTTCATTTATATGTTATTTCAATTAAAACACATTCATATTAAGAGTCATGATGCATTTTTAATTATCTTTCCCAAACTTCAATGAATTGGCAATTTTATCCTCTCTCTCTCTCTCTCTCTCTCTCTCTCACACACACACACACACACACACACACACTGTTAAGTTGAAGATTATCTTAATTCTACGATGTTTAGTGGAACTATTTAATTTCTGGTGGATTGCTGCAATTCGTGGCATTTTTTAATAATAGCACGGATCATTCCTATCCCACAATTATGTGTAACTCCAGTAAGCATTAATAAGCACACACATAGACTAACTATTTCATATATTTATGTATTTATTAAAATTACTCATATGAGATAACTTACCTCATGACTCATGGCATGAAATACAGAGTTGCTTTGCCGTAACTAATAATTATTTTTTTATTTTTTAAATTTAAGGTCGCTTTTAAATAACTAGGCCATGAGCGACTACGAGTTTCAATTTAGAATTAACAAAATATTATACATTTTTTACAATTATTACATTATACAATTACATACAAACATTAAATTGTTACAAAGTGTCAATATTTTGGATACTTACATCATTGGAATAGATACACATATTTATTCATTTATTTATTTACAATTCACAGGAATTTGATGAGTCTCGCTCTAGACGTCGTGGAGTAAGCATCGCATCGCTCCGCTTATCGCTGTGCTTCGGTGTTACGCTCAAACTCGTGTTTAGTGCAAGTACAAACGGGCGCCGCTACCAGCGGATCCCCATATTTCTAACAGTGATTGTTTTTGTGCAATAGAATTGTTTATTGCTAATAACGAAATACTGTGTTATCCAGTGAAAGTGTAGTGGTGCAGCGAAAGCTGTATGTTCGCAACAAGTGCCCCCGCTTTTGGGGGCCAATTGGTGTCTGCAGCCCACGTTTTAAATGGTGGCACACCAGATCAGTTCACAGCAATGAATGGAGATGTGCTTCCATTTCCACCACAAATGGAAAATATTCAACCCTTGGAACAGTTCAACACATCAAAACCGACTGCCCTGCAGCTGGATGGAGAGCCGGAAGGGACTCTGACCAACCTTCAGTCAGTAAGCACTAAAGATGCTTATTATAACAGGTATGGTGCTGCCCCGCAACAAATAGTTATTCAACAGTCAACCAGTGGTTTTAATGAAAACAGTAAAAATCTAAAACGCATGCACGTAGATTTACCAGATGAAAACAATGCTTCTAAAAGAATACTGTATAACGTGACCGTCAAAAATAGGTACCAAGGTCTTCAAAATATGACCGAAGAAAATTCGCCAAACGAAAGGGAAGAAAGTAAAGAATCCATCATTAAAATACCCCCCTTTTATGTCCATAAAGTACTCGATTATCCCCTATTTATCAGTGAACTAAAAAGTATTACAAAAAACAATTTTTCTACTAAATTAGAAAAAGACACTATAAAAATTAAATTCAACTCAATAGAGGACTATAGAGAATATCGAAAATTCTGTGAAAAAGAGAAAATCGAGCATCACACATATAGGGATCCTACCCAAAAAACTTTTTCAGTTGTCATAAAAGATCTGCCAATTACCTATTCAGAAGAGGAAATATTTAATGAACTTTCGAAAAACTTTGAAGTGTTAAAAGTTGTTAGACTGTTCGGAAGAGAACGTAAACCGTTAACTACCGTTGCGGTCGATCTAACTGATAATGAAAATAACAAAGCAATTTTAAAAATAAATCAGCTTATATATAGCATTGTCAGAGTTCAAATGCGCGTAAAGTCTAAAACTCCAATAATGTGCAAAAATTGTCAGACTTTCGGTCATTCACAGGCAAATTGCGGAAGGAGACCTAGATGTGTGAGATGCTTAGAAAGCCATCATTACTCGAAATGTGACAAACCTAAACATAATAATGTACCAAAGTGTTGTAACTGCAATGGGGAACACACGGCTAACTACAAAGGCTGCAAAGCTTACAAAGAAGCAGTTAAAAAATATAATTTAAATCAGGCTAATCATAAATTTTCAGCTTACAACCTGCCAAATAGGCAGTTCTCAAATCGCCAATTAAACCAAAACACACAACCTTATCACTATGCCCCACAAGAGTTTCCTCCTCTGCCGCTTAATTCAACGCCCTTGCATTCTTTTGCTTATCGCGCTAGCCAGCCGCCTAGGCCAGATAACAGGAATTCTCCCCCAGTCCTCCAAAATATGAACGTAATAAACGAAAACCTAATCCAAACAATTATAAATAATATTCTTTCTGCAATCATTCCACAGTTGCAACAAATGGTTCAAAAACTTATTTCTGTTCATTTCAATGGCTCAAAATAAAATAGAAAACTTCAAAATTCTCAACTGGAATGCAAATGGCATAAAGCGCCAAGAGAATGAACTAAGATACTTTCTACAAGTCCACGACATAGATGTTGCGTGTATTTCAGAAACGCACTTAAAGCCGGTAGAAAAATTTTCGATCCCAAAATATTTAGCATACCGCAATGATCGAATTTCGCATATAGCATCAGGTGGGGTAGCAATTCTCATTAATAGAAAAATTAAACATACACTGATACAATCCCCATCCTCAAATGAAATAGAAACAATTATTATCAATATCGAACTGATCTCTTCTAACATAACCTTGATTGCTGCATATAAACCTCCCAACAAAAAGTTTCCGTCAAGTTTCTTGAAAGCATTGTTTGATGGTAGGTCACAAATAATTTTAGCAGGAGACCTAAATTGTAAAAACCAAATTTGGAACTGTAATTCTACTTCATATAATGGAAAACTTCTTCATAAATTCGCATTGCAAAGAAATCTTAATATACTAGCTCCTCCAGAGCCCACATACTACCCTTATAACCCAAATGTAGTTCCTGATATTCTAGATATACTTATTACACAAAATTTAAACATTCCGATTTACCAAAATGTAAAACCAGAATTAGACTCAGACCACAATCCAGTAATAATTTCTTTCAAAGCCGAACTTCAGACTTATCAAAACGAAAAAATTATAGAGGGTAAAGTAAATTGGGACATGTATAGAAACATACTAATAAACGAATGTCAGTTTCCTGAGAATCTTAAAACATCATCTGATATCGACAGTTGTATCAACTCTCTCGAAAACATTATTAAAAATGCTATTAAAAGGTCATCTACTAAAGTTAGGAATTTCACCAAAAATTATATTCCGCTTCCTAAACCAATTCTAAATTTAATTAAAGAAAAACATAACCTTCGTAGATTGTGGCAATATTCACGCAATAAAATAGTGAAACAAAAATTAAACAGCATATCGGTAAAAATTAAACAAGAACTACATAAAGTGAGGTGTACACATTTCCAAAATTTTTTAGGCAGCATCCCTCCAAACTCCAGGACAATGTGGAACACAATTAAAATGATTACAAAGGAAAAATCTTTCATCCCGCAGTTATCCTCTAACTCAGGTCTAGCAACGACGGATTTCGAAAAAGCTGAAACTTTAGCGGAACATTTTGAGAAAATATTTACAACTAACCCGGTAACCGACTTTGATTTCCAATTAAAAGTGGAAACAAACTTGTCAATACCGCGATATTCCGTCCCAATAAAAACTAAATTTATAGCCCCGTCTGAGACATATCAAATAATCAAGGCTTTAAAACCGAGAAAAACAGCAGGACACGACTTATTAAACAATAAAATGATGAAAGAATTACCTCGCAATGCAATTGCAGCATTAACAGCGCTCTATAACGCTTGTTTAAGATTAGGATATTATCCAAAGACCTGGAAAACTGCCATTATAACACCAGTATGCAAGCCGAACAAAAATCCACAAGACCCTCTTAGCTATAGACCAATTAGTTTGTTACCGACCTTTGCCAAAATGTTTGAAAAACTTATAAAATCCCGACTATCTAAATTTTTCACCGAAACTAATGCACTTCCAAATACGCAGTTCGGATTCCGTCCAAACCACTCCACAAGTCATCAACTATTAAGAGTAACAGAGTACATTGCTGAAGCATTTCACAACCGAAAGTACACAGCTGCAATTTTTCTCGACATCGCACATGCCTTTGATAAAGTGTGGCATCATGGGCTACTTTACAAGTTGCAAACCTTGGGAACCCCCGATTATCTCCAAAACATCATTAAAAGCTTCCTGTCAGAGAGGGATTTCAAAGTTAGTATAAACAACAATAAATCAAGAGCACATATCATCAAAGCCGGCGTGCAGCAAGGTTCCCCACTTTCTCCCTTATTGTTCAACATATATATAGCTGACTATCCACAAATGACTTACTCAGAAATAGCACTCTATGCAGATGATACAGTATTATTCAATGCAAATTCAAACATTACCAACGCTTGCAAAGATCTCCAGTCGGACTTAAATGAATTTGTCGAATGGACATTGAAATGGAGAATTGCCATAAACCCTACCAAATCACAGCCTAAAATATTCTCACTAAGAAAAATACATAAACCACTACAAATCAAAATTAATAATTCTGCAATTCCTTGGCTTAATAATGAAACGCCCGTAAAATATCTGGGTGTATTACTGGATCAAAAATTAACTTGGAAAAACCACATTCAAGAAATAACGAACAAAACCTACGCAAAAATGAACAAACTTTACCCAATAATTAACAACAAATCATCGCTTAGTCTGGACTGCGCATTATCAATTTTTAAAACGATAATACGTCCCTCATTAACATACGCCTGTCAAATTTGGAACAATATAGCAAACACACATCTAAAGAAACTACAAATCATTCAAAATAAGTATCTAAGAAAAGCCGTGCAAGCCCCTTGGTTTATTCCAAATATGCAAATTCACAGAGAGCTTAACATTCCTTCCATTAGCGAATACATTCAACGGATGAGTAACAGATTTTTCACCCTTCTTCCGTCGTGTACAAGTGCACAAATATTTGATCTAGGCAAAAATGCTTCCATCCCAACCCGCATTATCTCTCGATACCCCAAAGACTCTCTTAAACCACCTTAAATTAGAATAATTTCCATCCCCTCCCATTAATCAATTCCGCTGCTGAAAAATTAAATAAATACATTAATTAAAATAAATAAATAAATTAATAAATTTCTTTGAATTACTGCTCTGCAGACTTTGTTGACGAGGTAGCCGTGTGGTCCTCCTCATATACTGTCAGCCGAATGGCCAAAAAATTCTGTAATTATAAACTGTAAATTAAAACCCCTGAAAGGCATACTATGCCGAACAGGCAGGAAAATAAATTAAAAAAAAAAAAAAAGAATTTGATATTAATAACCTGTTTGAACGGTTATACTCGATGAGAGGATAAGGAAATAAATAAAGTCATTTAAGTTTAAGGACTCTTACACGTATGGGCTACCTCAGGGCTATCCAGAATAATATGGTATGTAGATACTTAGGATCCACACTTAGGACAGGGTAATGGTTCGGTAGTTTTTTATTACGTGAATGTGGGAGAGATTAAAGTGGCCAATACGTAGGTTGGTAATTTGGACTTGTTGGAATCTAGTGAGTTGGAGGTGGGTTTGATGTAAGAAAAATGCTGATTTATTATAAATTGCAACGCCACCAATGGCCAATGTTGGAATTAGTTCTTTTATAAAATGTAAATCTGTATTAAGACAATGATCCACAATTTTGAAATTTAATGTTTGTTTCTTGAAAGATTACTTTTGGTTTGAATGTGTTAATGAGAGGCTTGAAGAAGGATTTTCTTGCAAAAAAGCCATTAAAATTCCATTGCACAATGTCCATTGAAAATAGCTGAATTAGTTTAATTTATGGTATCTTATGTAGGAATGGAAAGAAGGGAGGAGTTGGATCCCTGCTCTTCTGAATCTTGTTCCTTAGCATAAAGCTTTTCCATTCATATCTGCATCAAGATTTTTTTTAATTCTCGAGCATCTATTTTTCACACCACGGTTTGGTAAACACCTCCCAACATTGCTTTTAAAGTTACAAAATAATCTGTGAATTCTCTGGCAATTGTTACAGTACAGTTATTACCTTTGGTTCTGTCAAAGAAACTTTGGAGTTGATGTAAATTTAGTGGGTAATGAACATTGGGAGTTTCTAAGATTGTTTTAATATTGAACCACAACCGATCGTCAACGTTTTCTGAGAGATTTTAGTTTTTTCCTATTTTTGGAGGGTCGTTACATCATTTTTTCTTTATTTTTAGTAGTTTTCTCATCCATGTCAGAGGTTTCCAAGTTACTGCCTGGGAGTTCATTCTCGCTATCTGACTGGTTGCTAATCGGTTCTGTATTCTAGCTTACAGTAGATAACGATCTCGTTAATCTAACGGGGTTGCAGGAAAAGTCAACGTCCACTAAGTTTTCTTTCGAGGCAACTTAGTTTTTCGGCTCACGAGGAGGAGTGGCGGGAGCCATCAAGGGCAAGGTGAGGCTAGCACTTCCGTTCACCGTACCGCTTTCCGTAAGTGTAGGTTCAAATGCTTTGGGGGAAACATTATTAGAATAATATAAAATTTCATTAGTTGATTCTGTGATCCCTACTTCCGTAGGAAGGAGTAGGGTGTTTTTTTTATTAGGAGTTACATGGATTTGGGCAGTTTTTAGCCGTGAGTTTTATACAAAGAACAAAAAAGGGACATACAGGGTTACATATATCCAATGGGGGACAATATATTTTAACTTTTTTTTAGTTACAAAAAATAGATTGAAGTGATTCAGGTAATTTATGTTATGCGGTCATGCGGTGAAACAAATGTTTGGCGGCGAAAACCGGCGGCGAGAATGTGGCGGGTTTGGCGGCGAGAATGTGGCGCATGGTAGGGTTATTAAATCCAGCACGAAGGAACGTTAACGGCACTATAGTTCTAATATCGAATGTTAATAATTTTTCTTCAATCACTTGGTGAGGGATACTTGGGCAGACATTTGATAGAATAATTCTTTTGTTCCTAGAAATAAATGGTCTTACGGGGAAAACGCGATTAGACACGACGATGCTCTTATGATTGTAGGCTAGATCATCTGCGATTTCCTTGCTGGAGCATCTGAGCGATCTCGTGGCTCAGAGCGAAGTCGCTCGCCTTTCATAAACGAGGTTCGGGATTGATTCCAGAATAATTTCATATGGAATTTGTCCCAAACGCGTACGCGGAGATGGTCAAGACCTGGCGGTCCTCTTGACAACTGACTGTGACGAAACGTGACGTATGACACGTAAATGGCAGATTACTCCTGAAGGCGCACTGGTTAGTGGAGGATTCCTCCAAGCACAAAGCGCTGAACGACGCCGGAGGGGGTTGGGGATACGTTGCGTCAATGTAGACGCAACAAATTCAACTCAATATGAGACGGGTTAATTTCAGTAGATAACCTGTCAATGAATTCTACAACTGGCGCACTATTTCCCGAGTCTATGGTAGCATTTTCTTTCTTGGGAAAGAGAGATGGCACAGTATTTTTCATAGCGTAATTAATAGTAGTCTTACTGTTCTGGTCTCCTGAAGTTTGATTAACTTGAAAGGGCTCCATGATGACCACGAAATGAAAAAAAAGGAAAAATACTTTTTCACATAGTTAAACAATATAACTTCACTTAACAACAACTGCACTTGTACCACGTTTTACATGAGACTGACAATCACCGAGTCAGTGAACGCACACACAATGCGATTTCGCCTGGACAGGAAGGAGCGTCTGACCACCACGGCGGTCAAGACGCTCCTAAACTAATAATTTGCTAGATATCACAGCGACAATATTCTTCATAGCAGCATAATTGAGATATGTCATTCGTGGGATCGCCTAAATTGGATAACCTCGTACCTTGAGCACAGATCTCAAAGAGTAGAAAACCGTACTGGCACGAAAGGACATTACTTACTTATCTTTCCGATTCTGTACCAATTGAATATGGAATCCCGCAAGGTTCGATCTTTATCCTGTCCTCTTTCTGTTATACGTAAACATTATGTCCTCGTCTATTAAAACGGAAGAACGCTTCTGTTTGCCGATGACACGAACGTTCTTTGCAAAAACTAAATAATAAATATTACGATTTGAGATTTTTCAAATTGGTTTTGTAATAAAAAATTGATACTTAACTAAGGAAAAACAGTATCAATACATTTTCGAATTTCAAATCAGCAATCGCATGCTCCATTGAAAAAGAACAATATGCAATTAGCTGATGTTAAGGTAAAAACATTTCTAGGTCTCTCAATCTGCAATATTTGTCAAAACTGACTTATTTAACGGTGGGAACATATTTTCAAGCAATAAGTTTTTTTGGCGAAATTTCGGCCTTTTCTGTCTCACGATTACTTAACTTTCTATTCTTACGAAGAATTTGTAAGGCGAGAAAGTAAAAATTGGAGAGTTTTGTGTGAAAATGATGCTTTTTTATAAAATGCATTAAATTCCGGTCCCTTTTATTGAAAAAGAACTACGCGTTTTTTAATAAAATATACATTTTAAAGACGTAATTTTTTGGTAAAGACATTGTCTTAGGCAAAAATCTAGTTCATCAATTTAGTATGATTGAAATGTTTGCTTTTAGCAATTTTTGAAAATAGGGAGAATTTGTCGAAAATGGAACTATCACCATATTTTTCACTGTCCCTTGATACATACGAAGAAAAAATTAAAAAATAGCGCTATTTTGGAGAAAAAATTGTTAAAAAATTGCATATATTTTGTGCAATATTTTCCGAAAACTACATATTTAAAAACAAATATACATAACCTTATTGCAAAATCTGTCCTTGAGGAACAGATTTCATTACGTAAAAAATCAGTATCTTAAATATTATGGTTTTAGGAAGACGCCCAAAGAATTTCATATCTGCAGAGCTCCTTACAATATCTATTATTGAATGAATCAATCTATAATACCATTTCAATAAATATTTTTTTGAAACAATTGAACATTTCAACTATTGAAAGTATGTTATTATAGTGGTCCCACTATAATACTATAGAAACTATACTATTTTAGAAAAAGTGAAAGAGAAGAGATCCCTATTAAAAAGCATTCGGAAGAGGAAAGCAAAATTCTTTGGATACATTTTTGGACATAGCGAATTCTGAAACACAATTTCGGTGTATAAAATAGTTGGAAAAAGAGGAAAAGGGAGACCTAGAATAAACATGTCGGAACAACTTCGAACCGAATTACAATTAAATACTATGGATATATGAAAAGGAAAGGAGGACAGAATGTCATGGTCGCAGCGACAAGGCAATTTTTCTCCTTTAGGATGATGATAATGATGATGATGATGATGATGATGATGATGATGATTCAAAGCGGCAAAATGTACTTGCACCGGGGCAGCAATCCATTGCGCGACGCTCGTCGCAAGAGGATGTAACCACTTTATGGTTACCACGGCCAGTTTTCCGACTGAAAATAGTTCCTATTCGGTTTATTATATTCTCACGAATACATAACCCCTTCTTACGAAGTACGTGCGAGAAAGTATTAAAAAATGATTTAATTTCACCAAAACTAGAAATGTTGCAAACAATATATCTACAGGATAAATTACTTGTACATGATACATTATTGTTGGGCGAAATCCGCATTTGGATATCATGAGCCGATTAGAAGTTGTAAGGGATGTTCATTGTTGGTGGGCGCCTCTGGCAGGGGAGCCCCTCATTTGAATGCTCATTCATTGAAGTGTCGTTGGGCTGTAGAAGGGATGCGGTTCCATTTTAAACTGTACTTTTTGTGATGGTTCTCTCGATTCAAAGCGCTAGACATTTCTTTACTTCTCCCGAGCAGTAATTGCATCCATCTTCTTTATCCTCCCATTCTGCTAACAATTAATTAAATTAATAGTAAACATACTTGCAAATTATTAATTATTTAATGGATCTACCTTCAAACGTACGTCTTCTGCCTGCAGGCTGCAGCGACGTTCCCCATGTACTGAAATTACCTTTTCCACAAACTCAAATCTATTTGCGGCCCTCGAAAAGTACAAGGATTTTCTTTTAATGATATAAAAACAGGTTTACGTATAATACAAGAGCAGCCTTTTTGAGGAAATATTTCGTGCTTCAATAAATAGTACAGTTTTAAAGGAGTAAACGTAAATACTATAATTAAGTCTGTTTGCTGTATAAGTGAAGTTATGTCAAAAATGATGGTTAAAAAAAAGGCCTCAGAAATTTAAAATGATAAGATTTTTTTTAACCCTACCACAGCAAAATGTCGTCACGTGTTTTCTACTTAATTTTGAACAAATTCAATAAGATGAGTGTTTTTTGTGTAAATGCATTTTGACTTTCGCTAACATTTTTTTTAAAATTTTGGACTCGACGTTCATCACACATACTGAATATGTTGAATGTGTTAATCTCCTTTTCGGCTATAGTTCCGTTTCTTCGAAAATTACAAAATGTTAACATTTCAAAACCATAAAATTGGAGATAGCGATTTTTATTTTAAACAAAGTTTGTTATGACTCCAATATCCAGAACACTACATTAAGAAGAAAATAACAAATTATTATTACAAGATTAAGAACTGTGTACTGACGTAGCGGTGTGGTTGTTGTTTCCGTAAAGTCAGTGGTTATTCGTGATTTTCTTGTCACAGTGAAATGTACTAAACCTAAAATTACATTTTCAAAAGCATCCTCGATTAGAGAACGAGAAGGAAGGTAAGGTTTTGCTGTCTATCCGTGAAGCAGATACAACGGCTGCGATTGAAACTGCAATTAAGACAGACGGAAATGAAACAGTGTCTGTTACTGTCAATGTTACACGTGTGCCAGTGGTACCTGTAGGGGATATTATGACATCACGGAAACAACCACCACACCGGTACGTTAGTACACTACCTTGTGTGTAGATGTGGTATAGATATTCAAAATTGTCGTGGGTAAGCCTTCGATGTAATAACTAATACGTCAGGAGCTCTAAGTGGCCTTGGTCTACTTCTCAGACCGATCCGAGTGCCCTGCAGATTCCTGGTTCTACACACGTTCAGCTCCTGTCTCCTCGACGCTTGCTCTGCCTGCAGTCAAATGCGAAGGCCATACATTTTCGAATGCGATTCAGTATTTAATCAAATGTCCGCCTAAACGCTTACATTTTTTCATGCTACACCCCACATTCATTACAGACCACTCATCCACGGAAGAAGACCTTCAATCCCCCACCCTTATGAGCTGTAACTGATATTTGGTTGCCCTGCGAAAACAATGAAGGTCCGATGTTTAAGTACAGGATCAAAGAGGTCATAGAGCCAAGAGGGTGACAGTGCACTACCTGAGAGAGAACCGACACCGCAGGGAACTCTGGTTGGCGGCTCTTTGATTTCAAAATGATTTTACATACACCGATATTGCTTGAATATTGAACGTCAATAAAAGAAAAAATGTATATTTCTAACATAAAATTAGATATTTTCCCGTTATGTGGGGGTGGTGCAACCGTCCAACCTAAGCACGAGCCGCCACTGCACAGTTCAGTGAAGCAGAATGGCCTTTCCTGAAACCTCTGTGCCCAACTAGATGGACTGCGCAGACATTACTCGCAGTTTTAGATGTTTATCAGGTGGTAGGAGATTGTCTTGAGGAAATTTCTCATGAATGAAACGAGCCTGGCGCAAGGGCTGCTAGCCTTCTTCGCATGATGGAAAAATGTCCCGCATTGTTTGGTCTGCTTTTGTCTCTCGAAAAATTTTCAATCACCGAATATTGCTCTAAACAACTACAATAGCACAACAATAGTCTCACCACTGCTATTCTGAAGTACAAGTCATTAAATAAAACCCTTTAGTCCAAACGAGAAACAGTCGATGAAACATATAGTGATCCTGGAAAATTAGATACTGCTCACAAGGGTAATTTCATATTCAGTACATATGTACCAAACTCCGCAAGAATATTGTCGTACAAAGGATTTTGAATCCTATGACTTGGTTTTAAGCACATCTATAAGACTATTTTTAAGCCCTATTTTAACTCTATTGCAAGACATTAAAACAGCTTTTGATCAGTGGTGCTAATGGAAGGACTGTTATTGTAAAACTTCTTGGCCATTATTTGGCGCACAGGTTCGGGATTCAGTTATTGCACTTCTGACATAATTAGGGTGCGGATTTTGGTGACCTAAACCACCCCCAAAAATGATTAATAAATGCTCTGAAAATGTTTTTACAAGGCCCTAAAAGCAAAGCAGAAATGACGTAAAAATGTAATCGAAACCATCTGCGGCGGCGATGGTGTGACGGTTAGCGTGCCGGACTGTTATACCCAAGCTCGCGGGTTCAAACCCGATCGAAGCCGTGGATTTTTAGGGCGACAAAATCCTTCGTACGCCTTCCTTCGGAGGGGAAGTAAAGCCGGCTGTCCCATGTTTGTAGATTTACTTGCATGTAAAAGATCCTCAAGCCTAAATGACGCCTCTGAGCTAAATTCAAAATCGCTTGTTTTTCTCGCCCAAGAAATACCTCCTTCCTCTGCTAGTTGGTGAAAGGAGCGTAGCGACATTTGCGCGGTCAGACGGAAGAGCGGGCCCGAGTCTCGCCACGTAAAATAAGGCAAATTCAATTAGGATGAAGAACTCAATCTGGATACGTAACTGATGCAATCGAGGCTTCTATTCGTTCAAGCGCACTCTGCTTGCAAACGTTTGGTTTGGATTGTTCTTTTCCCGGAAATCTCTGATTTTATTGATCCTGATACGCGTCACAGGAACTTTAGATCCTTACAACGGCTGACATTGCAATTTCTGAGTGAAGAAATCGAATAGCCTTCTCAGACATTCTGTGGATATAATTTGTTGCATCTCGTAAATATTATTTAAAGCAAGTACCATTAAAATTATATTAAAATCGATGAAATCAACAAAAAATGTATTCATATGATGGGAAAAGGTAAAAAATGGCTTATATGTGGAAATCCACGAAAAATGCAAAAAAGTAACATAAAAAAAGTATCATTTCCTTTTGTCATAATACATAATTTATTTCTATACCCAACGGCATTGTTCGAAAGTGAAAAGAAAAAAATTATATTTCATTAAAGTCCGCCTCTTATCATAATTTATTTAGTTTACAAATTCACATTATGCGATTTATGGAAGACAAATTTTACCCCATCATCATGTTGAAGAAAAATAGAAAATCTACAGATTTAGGTGGAATAAATTCTAAAATGATAAAGTATTGACGTATCCTTTTAGAATTCAGAGTGCTTCAACATGTATAGAGAAAATGTTTTCAACATGTATTGAGAAAACTATGAAGTCCCAGATGAGTAAAAAATAGCAAAAACTATTAAATACTTAAGAAAGGAGAAAGAGGAAATACATCCAACTACAGATGTACCAGTATTCTGAATTCAGCCTGCAAGCTTTACAGTAAAATTGTAAACGAAAGGCTTCGAAGTATATCTGATACAAGTTTAACAGGAGAAGAAGAAGCAGGCTTCTGCAAGGAAAGGTCATGAGTAGACAATGTTTTTGCTTTAAAACAAGGAATATTAAAACAGATAATATAAAAGAGGCGACAGTTTAACCTAGAAACACGCCTTGCCTTCGTGCACTTTGAGATAGAATTTGACAGGATCCAAAGAGATAAGGTATGGTGTATATTGAAAAAACATACGAAAATTTTCTAAAATGTGATTCAGGTCTCAGAACGTCTGTATAACAACACCGAATTAGAATTGACACGGGTAACGTCTAAAATACAGACAAATCAAGGATGTATTAAGCCTCCAACTCTATTAGACATCTATATAGATGAAATGATTAGAGAATGGAAAAACGTCCGAACACTATTAGGAATTAAAATCAGACCAAATAACTAGATATTAGCACATTTCTTTTCGTAGATGATCAGATAATCATAGAAGACAGCAAAGAAAAATTGCAAATGGCTGTACATAGGCTCAACGAAGTAAGTCGAACCTATAATCTGAAAATATCCTTAACGAAACCAAAACAATGGCGTTTTCAGGTATTTATCCAATAAGAACAAAAATAATCCTAAATAACAAAGTAATAGAACATGTGTCTCATTTCCAGTATTTGGGCTGTGACATAACTTGTGAAGGAGTCCAAGATATCAAGAAAATATTAATATATATCAACAAATAAGTGGTACAATTAGAACTCTTAAAAACAAGAACACGAAGAGAAACTCAATTAATATTGTTTAAAATTCTTTTGACAAGATGATGACAGTCCCCACTTAACTCAGAGCTGCGTCCTGGACGATCAGAAACAATTACCTTAAACAGAAGCCTCAGCCTCGATGAAATGCCTTAGATTAGTTGAAGGCTGAACACAAAATACGAAATGAAGAAATCAGGAATAAACGAGGGGAATAAAATAATCAGTAATCGAAAAGGAGATTCACCATAAAAAAAATTGGAAAGAAAGCCTCTAGAAAGGATTCCAAAACAAGCATTGGAATATAAACAATATGGCAAAAGGGGTGTGGGAAGACTGATGAAAAGATGGTGAGATCGGAATAGACGTAAAGCCTAATCCTAGCAAGACAGAAGAAGAAGGAGAAGAAGAAGAAGAAGAAGAAGAGGAAGAAGAAGAAGAAAATTAATTCGTTGTAACGAAAAAATCTTAGCCTTATATTTTTGAAAAGTTGAGGTTTACTATAAAAAAGCGGCTGAATTGTGAAGAGTAGATCGAAGGTTAGTATCACTCGCGCAACTTTTCTTGACCGATGGATTGAAGAAATGCGGATACGGCGGGGGTATTAGTTACGAAATCGGTCAATAGATTTTATGAAGCAACGCCAATCTCTGGAGAATCAATCATGCCTTCACAACTTTCTCAATAATTTGCGTTCTAACTTCCTCATGATTTCGATGTATCTGCAGTGACGGATCTTCACCTGCTTCGGTCATTTCCTTTGATTTTGCGGAGAAAATCACGGACAGAAATTCTCTTCAACAGAAAATAGTTTCTATATCGCGCCAGTAAAGATGTGTTTGGAATGTTATCATCAGTTCTCGCAGCTAGCTTTTGCCTTTATTTCTTGTGTCAGAGAGGGGGAAGCAATGTCATCAGTTAAGAAAAGTTGCGCGATTAATAATAGAGCCTGATATTTACGTGTTAAATGAATATATTTCTTTCGTTAAAGAATTATGCCGTTGGTGGTTAGCTCTATAGGGGATGTCAGAGTATTGAGTAGTGTGGGGGAAAGAATAGAACCTTGAGCAGCGTAAATAGATGACGGAAGCGAAATGAAATGATATATATTTTGATGGAAAACGTGCGAAGTTCTGGGTTACGTTGAATAAGAGGCCTGGGATGCCTACGCTACGAAGCTTGTACAACAATGGTCGAGTTAAGTCTAAGAATGCATCAATAAGAAACTGTTTACAATGAAAGGCAGGTCTATAATTTCTGTAATCCTGAGAATTGAGAGGGGGGAGAGTTGTTCGGTCTGAAACGAAATTGACAGGAGAAAACTACGTTGTTTTTAAAAGGGATGGCGGTAAGTATGATAAGCATACGTTTCTGAAATATTTTACTGATAATTGTAAGATGATTGTTGGTTTGTAATAAGAGTGGGTATTGGTGCATATATTGCACTTTAATATAGGGGTGATCAATGCTTATGTGACTTTTTATTCTTTGAAATTTTTATTTGGAAGGAGAGAGAATTAATTGGTACGAGTACAGAATGAAACGGGTAATTAAGAAAATTTGTTTCTTTGTTATTAAAGGACAAGTCTGAAATTGGATGTTTCAAATTATTTGCAAAATACTTAACCAACAAATATGCTTGTTCTTGTGTTTTCGTGTGCTTTATTTTTCCTTGTGTTTCTTGAGTTCTCCAAGCAGGCAGGATGAACATAGTTCCTTCGTTTCTCAACAGAGTTCTCTGCATGACTCAGACTGCGGCCACGAAGAGAACCACCATCGCGAAACGCGTCCCCCTGACGGTTATAACAGGAACTCCTGCTAGTGTTTAGCTTCACGGATAGAGCGCGCTGCCAGCAACAGTCAGCAGAGCGGGCGGCGCGTGGCCGTCTCCGAGCAAGCTGTGTGCACTCGTGTCTCGCCCCACCCACCCCACCACGACCTCCGGCCGCTCCCCGCCCCCCCGCAGCCGGGGCGCGCGGCCTCGCGCGGCGAGCAAAACGCACCGCGCACGTGATCGCGCCTCTCTACTTTCTTGCGCAGCTGGAGCGCCGGCGCACGCCGAACCGAGAACGCGGAGATGCACTAAAAAGAGACGAATCAATGGGGCGCTGCCGAAATCGCGCTTCCAGCTGCGCGTTACGAGAGACGGACACTGTTAATGCTCCACTAGCACGTACGCTGCATTTCGGGCGCGAGGCGAATAGCCAACACGTGTTACGGCCGGTTTCAAAGGAAGAGGGCTATAATGCCGCGTTCACTTTCCAGGAACGGTCCAAGCACTTCTTGCCTGTCACGTTCCTGTCGTGATCATGTAAACATCTCCTCAGAGACAAACATACGTATCTGTTTTGCATCCGACTACGGCGGAACAAAAACTAGCATCAGTAGTGATCCGAGAAATCTCTTTTTCATTCCTGGAAAGAAATTTCATTTAACTCAAATAAAATATTTCTGACGTAACAAATCATACTCATTGTGGGCTTGAAAGTACAAGAGTTAAAAATCTATTTTCATTCCTTTGCGGTCATACCCGCTGCTCGTTGATACTTCGTGTGTTTAAGTGGAAGATGCTTTAGGGCGGCGCCGCGACGTAGACTATATAGGCAACTGTTCGGGCTGAGGAGTTCAGCGGGCGGTCTACATCCGCAGGCGATTCCTGGAAGCCAAACCAAACTAAACACTTGGCATTTTATTGCATCGATTTGGGTTGGTTACCTTTATTTTGTGGATTTTGTCTTGAATATAATTTGGACGCAAAACTATTCCTGAACATACGCCTGTTTGACGTTCAACACATAAGGAGCTAGAATGAGTCGTTCTTGTCACTCAGCTTCTGAAAATTGCGCGAAATCCGAGAAAGACTCTCGCTGACCTGTTTTGTTTACAACATAATCCACATAACCTATGTGACATAGGATTCAAGTAGTCTTCCACAAGATTATTCATCTAATCACTAGAACACTGGTCAATGTCATGCCTTATTAAGCAACAGCATGACGTTTTCTTCCATTCGAACCAATTATTTATATTTTTTATTTTTTTCTAAGGTGATATTTTACAGATGTGCAAGTCTTGTATTAGGGAGATGGCATATGGGATACTAATAATCGGTTGACAATATAATTTCCCCAGAAATTTCATAAATCGGACAGTTTAACAATCCTATCCAACTATCCTATCCTATTCTACCCTATCCTATCCTGACCTATCCTATGCTACAAAACACGGCTATGCAAGAAAGCAAACGTAGACGGGCTTAAACGATGTTTTTTAGGGAACAATAGAATTGCTTTCTGAGAACTGACGGAGGTATGGAAGAAATATGGGGCGTCTTCAAAGATATTATATACGAAGCTTTGCAAACGTCTGTTCCCTGCAAAATTTAAAACAAAAATAATCCGGATCAAGAATAGAATGTAAAAATTAGGCGAATGAAAAGGATAATGATAAAGGCATTTAATAACAGAAATGCAGTAGCGAACATATGAATATTTTTCGAAATCGTTCAAAAGAATTGAAGCGAGCAAAGAAAATTGCTCAGGAGGCATATTTAAAGAATATTCTGGATGGAAATAACCAGAGAGGATTTTATAAATATGTTCGTAGAAGGAAGGGACATACAGATGATATCCCAGTTGTTCGTGAAAACGTAAACACGCTTATTACAAACGATTGGGAAAAAGCTAATGCGTTTTATAAGTATATTAGTTTGGTTTTCAAAAGTAATACGAACCATCCACTAATTCAGAGGTCTTCGGTTACAAATGAGTTTAATATTGAAGTGAATAAAGTAAATAAGGAGTAAAATAAAATCTATGAAAAATTGTAAGTCAAGGGGTCCAGACGACATTTCTACGGACATAATTAACCTAGGAGGAGAGGAAATATTATCGTACCTAATTAGAATATTTCACGTATCCATCAGCAATTCAAATGTACCAGAAGAGTGGAAATTAGCTTTTGTCGTACCAATTTTTAAAAGTGGGCATTAAGCAAGAACGGGAAATAAAAGATGGCTCTATTATGTCCAACACGGGTTCAGTAGTACCGTCACTCTATTTTAGCATCGAGCGAAATTCACACGGGTGTGAGAGTAGACGAAATAGTTATAGATTTTGCCAAAGCGTTTTATGTCGTTCCCCACGATCGGCTTGTACAGAAAATAATGAATTCAGGCATCGATTTCAGGGTGGTGGTGTGGATTAGCAAGTTTCTTTGAGACAGAAAACAGAAAGTTCGAATTGGGCAAGTGTTATCTTCCGGGGCAAGCGTTACGTCAGGAATACCGCAGGGTAGTGTCATTGGATCTCTTCTATTTCTAGCGTTCGTCATGATCTGCCAGCACAATTAAACTAAAATGTTCGGCTATTTGCAGACTATTGCATAATATATCGTTGTATGAATTCGAAAGAAGATGAAGAAATGCTGCGCCGGGATCTTTATGAGTTATATTACTGGGCGGAAAATAACGGAATGACCATAAATTGCTCCAAAAGCAAATCCATCACTTTTGGCAGGGGTCATAATTACAGAGAAACAAATTAACGTTTAAAAAAGACATTATTCCGATAGTTTCCTCATGTACGTACCTAGGAATCCATTTCGATAGAAAATTAAGCTGGAAAAGTCACGTAGGGGACGCCTGGGGATCTCTTCACTTTGTAACGCGCACGCTAAAAAAGAGTGCGGCAAACGCAAAGAAAATTCCTTATTAATCGCTTGTTCGTCCGATAATGGAATATGGAACAGTTTGTTGAGATCCGCACAAAAGAATGCAATGTAAACATTTAGAAATAATTCAGCGTATGGCAGCTAAATTTACTTTCAGGGACAAGAAAATGGCAGGACGGGATTCACTCGAAAACAGACAAACAGTAGCAAGACTCTACGATTTGTGTAAATCTTATAGCGGTCATCCAGCTTGGACAGAATTAAATCGTCGGCTAAATATTCCTACATACATCAATAGGGGGATTACAGGTACAAAATAAATTTAAGTTCGCAGAGAACAGATGTCAGATTAACTGATTACTAAGTAAATGAGGGACTTAATTAAGAATAGTAGGTTAAGCATAAGTGATATATTGTGGAATGAGGTTCCGTGCAGTGTAGAGCACAGAAATAATGAAGGAAGTGATTTAAGGGTCATGGTCAAGTTAAGTGCAGTGTCAGTGGAGTGTGATCTTAATTGAACAAACATTTAGTGCGGAGATAAAATTTTCACTTTCTTAAGGTAATTTAATTGTAATTTGACGTTGGATGATTCAGTCAGTTTTTATATAATAATAATAATAATAATAATAATTATTATTATTATTATTATTAGTACTATTAGTAGCTATTTGCGTAACGGCCATTTTCGACATGCTTCACATTCTCTGTCAGTCATATTCTATCCCGGAGAGAGATTAACGTAGACTTAACGTAAGATTAACGCAATTAGTTTTTTTCTCAAACACTGTTCCAAATTTTTTCTTTAAATTTTTTCCTGGGATAGATGAAGAGATACTTAAAAGGATCTCATTTTCGTTGAACTCTCTGAATTTTCGATAAATGGCAGATTTAGAAATAACGCGAGATATTATGTGCTGTTGTAGCATCACTCGTGTATTTTACTTCTATTTTCTCGAAAAAGTAAAAATTCTTTACACTTCTGAAATGCATTTAGCCAAACTTTATTTGAAATTTGAAAAATACACGGAATGCAGTTTACATAAACTCGTGTTGAAATATAATATTTTTATTATTGTTTAAAGATACTTTATATTTATACCGTGTATTTTACATGTATTCATATATAACGCATGTACAGTTTAAGTACATACAGTATGTCAATAAAATCAATGTCTTCCGCCTATGAAAATCACAGTGTATTCACGTTCCTATAAAATCATTCTTATAAATAATTAATAACTAAATAATCTTAGATTCAACTGCTAAAAGATATTAAATATAAAACTTTAAATCACACGGATTAATTACAATCACGTTTATTTTATCAAAATACTGTAAATCTAACTTCGAATGTATTCGCTTGATCTGTTTTAATAAATATAAAGGTTTGATTCCAGCTTTGTTAATATTGTTTCTTAAAAAAACATACATTACACAATATTATATTAGCCAATTCTGAAGTCATTTGTTTGTTTTCTGACATGGATATTTTTCCTTATATTTCATTTCTCAATGGAATCACACAACTAAGTTCTTTAGGCTTCAGGGACAACTTGGTGCGTGCCATGGGTCTGGTGGGAGTATTTGAGTCATTAAGACCATTTTATATGTTCTCTTATTTCTAATGAGAAATAGAAAACAATTTGTGGCTCGGCCACCACAAAGGCAGAGAGAGAGAGAGAGAGAGAGAGAGAGAGAGAGAGAGAGAGAGAGAGAGAGAGAGAGAGAGATTCAGAACTAGGGCAACCTTTTCTTAATGCTTCTTATTAGGTAATGATATTTTATTTATATTAAACATGTTATAGTAAAATACTTTTTACATTTTTTTAAGAAATCAGTAAAAATTGGATGATAAAGGAATAGGATTTATATCAATAAGCACTTAATATGAATTTGGTTAAATTCAATGTTTGATTGAAAATGACTTGCAGTTTTTTGGTATATGGCATGAAATCCTTTAAGAAACCTAAAAGAAAAAAATAAATAAACTGTTGAGGTGACGCCTGGAATGAAAGCTAATTGCACATTTCATAAGCTTGCAATACATAGGGTGCGCGTGTCGCCACTGGCAATAACTTTAAACCATTTCTTAACGTATGGATCACGCACTGTAGAATCCCTATTATCCTTGCTAAATTTCTTTATGTAGTTTCTAAAATTCTTTCCCTAAAATTTCATCAATCTCGTCGTTCCCTTCATAAGAAGATTAATAATAGCAAATGTCAAAAAACACAGACCTAAGAGCGTAAGATAAAAAGTATTATTGCAAGTGGTACGAGGCACCTGGTACGAGGAGAGTTCTGAAAGATGAGAGTGCTTTGTAAACCTTTTCTCCTTTCTTTTTTTTAATTGTCTCATATTGAATTTTTTAAAGCTGTTCCACTTACATACATATAATGAAGCCAACTTTCTCGAAGCTTCCACAAGACACAACGAAAGAACGGCGAAATACGATGTGGAGTCCCAAAGAATCATTGTTATTCTCAACAATTTTAGTTATTGGAAGGGGCGCTTTGCGACACGTATGCATAATTTCTTTGGTTATAGCGCAATTGGTCATGCAATTTACATGGTACTACTGCTACTACTAACAACATTTATTGCAAACGCTCCATGAATGAATGGATTTTTGCTCATTCCTTCCGCCACAAACACCTCATTTGTACGACTTCTCAGGCTCCATGTTCTTCCTTCTACCTACAGCACTGCCAAGGTCTACATGAATATTTGTTCCTCGGTTGGGTTTGGCTGAGGACCATGCATGCATATACCTTACTTACATACACTCGTGTGGTCTGCGATATGTTGTCGATACTTGTCACGAAACCCGCGCGGCGTCTGTTGGAAGAATAGGAAAGAAGTCGTACAAGAGTGCTGCCGCAGTGACATCAACAATCGGTGACGCAACAACATTACCAAGAACTTTCCAACGCACCTGGCAAGTGGCATTCCTTCTAAAGTAATGTCCTTGTTTATTTACAAGAGGCAAGATTCATTGAGGCTCTGTAGTTTCCTACAGGTTTCTAGAATCTTTCCACAGATTTCAATCAATGAAGCAGTTAAATGTGGAAATCACATTGAGATCGATAGAACGGTAAAATTCCAACGGTAAAAGGTATAAAATTTCGCGAATATTTTCGTGATATCCGCGCGATAGTCTAACTAAATTATTTAAATACGCAAAAAATAATAAAAATATGTTTTAGAAGTCGAGTTCGAGGAATTAGTTCAAATTATTATAGGTTTGGAATATGTATGAATTTCATTGCATATTTTTCTGAAGGAGTATTTCTGAAGGAGGAGAAAGAAATCATATAGGAGAAGAAATTCTGCAGTCGTCTTAACCCCTTTTACTTTCCGATTTTATTATATTGTTATATCGTGGTACCTAATATCGTGGTGTGTACATAGGCCATGAAGAACCAATTCAACCTGTTTCTGACCCGTTCAGTGTATGAAATGTAATGAAATTATTTTCGAATCTTCGGGATGAGGTGGTTTGCCATTAACCTTCGTAGACGAACCCCTCTAATTAACCGCTGTGGGGTTCATTGCCCTCATTAAAGAGAACCCTAAGATGCTAAACCTTTGAACACCTGCAGACATATCATGATGTGTATAATAATATCCTCACCCTTGCACACAGATTACAGACTTGTTTGCTATTTGCGAGACCGCTCATAATCAGGATAAATTGCAACGCGCCCTGGCTATGCTCGCAGTACATTCACATCTCCTTCAAAAAACGAAACAATTCTCATTTCGCACAGTGGAAAATGTTGAACGGGATCTGCATACTTAAGTATGCATTTCAAACTCCGTCAATAGGCGCAGAGGTATATAGAAACCCAGCTATTTCTTTTCATTTGCATTGCAGGTAGTAATATACGTGGCAGCGTTTAAAGACGCCGGTTTGGAACGCTCTTAGGTTATTTCATCGTTGATTTGGGAGTAGTACTGTGCCATGTAATTCTGTAATTGATTTTGTTTTATTAGTAGAGCCGTTGTTACTTTTTGGATTACAGAAATATTACACAGAATACTAATCAATATCTAAGGTAGTGTTTTTTTTCGCGAACTAAATGTTTTTCAATAACCATTATGTAATATTATTTTGTTGACTTTGCTCCGTAGCTGCCTTGCAATGTTTTGTCAATAGATCATTTGAATATTTGTATAATTTAATTTGTTTATGAAGTTTCAGTGTTTACGTCACCTTCATCAGGGAAGTATAAACAATGTTAATTTATAATATAATATTTTTAGTGCAGTTCCACGAATTAAACACATTTTAAATGGACGTCTTCATGATGGAGCATATTTCAAAATCGAGCGCTTGTGTTGAAATTTTGTACATGTTAATTAATATTACTTGCAATTTTACAATTTAGGGTAGAATGGAATATGTATGGAAAATTGACTAAGAAATGGATTAATTATGAATTTTAAATGCCCTGAATAACATCATCAATAACATATGATGTGGATGAACTGTTCGATCTAATGTAGATGGGAAGAGAGCCATGCGACCTTTACATTTAGCACCAATCCTTCCTTTCTTTTGAAGGCTCTGTAGACGTAACACCGCTTCTCCCACACACATTCCTGCCTTGTTTACGTTCGTTGTAAGATTGTGATTCATATGTCCAGTACAAGGAAACGCGAAGAAGTGAGAAGGAAGAGGTAACATCTCTAAACAGGAAAAAAATAGTTTGAATGATATGTGAGGAAAATATAGACAGAAAAACAAAAAAGGTAGTTTTTTTAAAATTCTTTGGTTTATATAACGTTATATACTTGCCTGTGGGTTTCATTTTAGCGACTAAGTGAAAAGCGATTTAGCGATTTAGTGAAAAAGAATGCAACACCACGAATGAAGCTGGCGATAATTCACAGGAATGTTTTCGGATGAGGAAAGGACGCTCAAAAAAAGGCCCGCCTTCATTTTCGTTCCCTCTCCGAATTTTTGAAAATTGTAAAAGTTCAAATCATTTCCAATATTTTCCTAAAACTATATTTTCATATGAATACAGCATTATACCTAGAGGTGTTTTCTTTAATGAAATCTGTTTCTAAAGACATCTTTAAATCAGGTCATGTATAATTTTTCGAAAATATGAATAGTTTTTGTTTAATTGTGGGAAAAATATAGCAATTTTTAAACAAATATTTTCTCCAAAGGAGATTAACATTTTTTCTCAAATCGATAAAAAACAGTAAAAAAACCTACAATATTAATGATAGAGATATTTTCCCTTAATGAAGTCTGTTCTAAAAATTAGGTTTTTATTTCATTATGTCTTGTGTCCCCTAGATTGTATCGTAAATACTTAACAACTGGAGCAAAATATAATCTGTTTTCATATTACTTCTTATGGTTTAATGATATATTAGTTGGAAAGATCTATCATATGAGAAGCGTCCATAAGCAATCAAAAATTAAAAACCGATCGGGCGGTGTAAAGTGGCGGTATTGGAACACCTGGCGATACAATTCGGGAGTTTTCACCAGGCGCATTTGTTTGGAAGTTTGACGGAGTTGATATCACAGTTGATGAGAGATAGTCTTGTAATTTAATTTGCAAAATACGACAACGCCGAGAAGGCTTCCCTAAACTGATTTATTTGACAGCTCTCTTAATTTCGTGTGTCGGCTCCGGTCAAAATAACTACAATAATATTACAGTATGTTCTCAATGGCTGTTTCTTTCCAGTTTTTTAAATTGCTTTGCCATGATTTTAAAAAAACGACAATTAGAATGTAGGCTACTTACAGTAAAACATTTTGGATAAATAAACTACCTAAGATATGAGATGTTGATATAATTGATACAGCGTATAGACACTTTTAGAAATGCGTATCTAAAACTCAATAGATTCTGACTCTTCACAAAATTGTAGAGACTCCTGGGAAAAACAATGGAACTAATCCTTGATTCAGACACTGTTGGATTCCACGAACGCAGTGTACAAGAACGCAGTTCGCCTACAACAAATAACAGACGAACTAAATTGGATTGCTCCATGGCACGTGTAAACAATTCGAAATAGGCGACTATTACACCTGGTGGCCCCTTCAGGGTCTCCCTAAAATCGATTGGCGGTCTCCTGAAGGCATGAGGACCGCAGTTAGTATTAAAGAAATAATTTTTGTTCTATTCGTTTTAATAAATAAATACGTAATATGCGAGTTTGATTTCGTCCCGTCATTTTTGCCGGGTTATCTTTATTTTTATAGCAAACGTTCCCGCGATTTGAGTTTGAGTAACTGGAACAAAATAGAAGCTCTTTTACTCATTATTACGGTTTCAGAATAAAAACACAACAATTTTTTTAAAGTTATATTCATTGATAAGTGATTTACTGATATTGACACTGTTGAGAAATGTCGATATTTGAATGATTTGTCCTTTTCTTTCTTCATTAACTCTAGAGGTTTGAGACAAATCAGTTTTTTAGTTTATTAAAAAGTTAATTTTTCCAATTACCATCTTGTCTTTGTTTCTGTGATGAATGCCCTCCACTCCGCCTGCAGCAGGGCATGCAACAACGCGGAGGCAGCGAATGAGTGCGTGTGTGCGCCTGGACTCATTCTGTGGGCAACTTCCATTTCGAGAAGTTCTTCAGCTCAAGAAGACTAAAATCTCGGAGATGCGGAGACCAACTCCAAGATGGGTGTTATCCGAATTCATTTCATGATATTCACAACCTTTCCCACAGTCAGGGATAACAATATTCCCGTGTTATGCAATGAATCGTATGCAGATAAGACTTTACACTTTCTTCCACATTTCTCGAGATCCCACGTGACTCCTTCGGTGCAGAAACTACTTTTCTTCGATGATTCCAGTTCTCACTTGTTGCCCTTTTGACCTTTTCTAACTGAGAAGGAATCCTCGCACAGTGCGACGCACAATATCCCCTTTGCGTCGTTGCCCCTGAGCGACCCGTCCTCCGCGAGGTGGAGGGTCGCGCGCGGGGCGGGCAAGGAGCGTACGCCTGCGCGTGTGTGTGGCCTGTTCGTGGCATGTGCGTGGGTGCGCGTGTGCGTGGCGTGTGCGAAGGTGCGCGTGTGCTCGTGTGTGTGGGGTGTGGCGGGGGCGTGCGTGTGGATGGGTGCGCGTGTGCGTGGCATGTGCGTGGGTGCGCGTGTGCGTGGCGTGTGCGAAGGTGCGCGTGTGCTCGTGTGCGTGGGGTGTGGCGGGGGCGTGCGTGTGGATGGGTGCGCGTGTGCTCGTGTGCGTGGGGTGCGGCGGGAGCGTGCGTGACCGTGGCGTGAGCGTGAGAGCGCGTGTGGACGCGTGCGTGGCGTGTGCGTGGGTGCGCGTGTGCGCCTGTGCGTGGGTACGCGTGTGCTCGTGTGCGTGGCGTGTGCGTGGGTGCGCCAGTGCGCGTGTGCGTGGGTGCGCGTGTGCTCGTGTGCGTGGGTGTGGCGGGAGCGTGCGTGTGGGTAGGTATGCGTGTGCGTGGCATGTGCGTGGGAGCGCGTGTGCGCGTGGGAGCGCGTGTGCGCATTTGCGTGGCGTGTGCGTTGGTGCGCGTGTGCGCGGGTGCGCGTGTGCGTGAGTGCGCGTGTGCGTGAGTGCACGTGTGCGTGCGCGCGTGTGTGTGCACGCGCGGGCGAGGGCGAGGCGGCTGACGGCGCATCTCGCGCGCGCGCGCGCGCGGCGCCGCGGCCCGCGAGGTGTAGGCGAGAATGCTCGCAGCTGGAGTCGAACTCGGGGCCCGGGAATGCCGGCGCCCTTGAGAACGAGTTTGCGCCGCGTTGTTCTGAGAAGCCCGCGCACGCCGCTGCAGCAGCAGCAGCCGCCGCGCCCGGTGATGTAACACGAACTCAACTTCCATTATTCATGGCGCTACAAGCCTGTGAAATTCCATTCAATCATTGATAGCAGGCAATCTCTCTCCCCGCGGTCGCGTTGCGTTCTTTAAACAATGGAGAAATGAATGAAACGGGCTCTGGACAAAAACGGCGAGTTGGCCGCCGCTGCCCGGCCGGCGGAGCGGCACGTCCACGCCGAGGGAGCCCGCAAGGCCGCAAAGGCGGGGACGGGGGCCGGGGCGTGGCGGGGAGGGGCGGGTTGGGAAGCGGGAAGGGGTGTGGCGGGAGCGCGATGGGTGCGAGGCGTGGAGGGGTAAGCCGGGAATGTGGGTGGGGAGGGAGGGAGCGCGGACGGCGCTAACGAGGGAGCCAGAGTCGACAACGAAGCAAGAAAATGGTGGCGATGACGTTGTGGGTTATGGAGATGTTGGTGGTGATGTTGAAGGTGGTGGTGGAGGTGGAGGTAATGGTGACAATTGTGGTGGTAATGGTTGTGGGGATGGAGATGGTGGTTATAATGATGTTGGTAGTGATGAAGCTGGATGTGATGATGGGGCGAGGGCGGGGTGGTTTTGATTATGGAGGTAATGGCATTGGCGGCGTTGGAGGTGGAATTGCCAGAGGAGGCCGAAGACGCCGTGCAACCTGGTGAGGGTTGGGAGAAGCTCCGTTCGTAATTGCGTCGGATTTATTTGTCAATTACGTTCATGTAACGCGAAACAACGAGGTACAAAAATTTCTCAGTGAACACCAAACGTGAATTACTCTCATTCGTAATATGATTTTATTGTTTCTTTTTATCACATCGACTGGAGTTTCTTTTTGTGCACAATAGCCATGCAACTTGGGTTCCTACAACATACGTGAATAAGTTGCAGGACGACACTGCATTGCAAATAGATTTAAATGAATAATTCATTTAATCATTGCATCATTGCATTTTTGAATTTTTTAATCATTGCATTTTTGAATAATCATATTAAAACATGATTAATGCGAGAGAGTGTTATTTCATCGAAGCAGATGAATTCATCGCCAATCCAGTTGATCACTTCATCAATAGTCCCTTCAGATGGGAATATACACTCCTTGGACCTCCACCGGGCGTTCGTTGTCGCAAGTTCCAATTTCTAATGACGTAAGTAAGCATTATAGGCAGGAAATATTGCTGATTTTCAAAATATATGTTATAGATATCACGTTTTAATTATTATTTTTCGTGAAATACCCTTAATGAATAAAATCTTGAATTGATAAATTTACTACATTTACGGGCGGCAAATTTAAGAGTGACCTCCTCGCTTGTGTTTGCTCTATACAAATCGACCCTTGGTGTTATCGTGCATGAATTGTGGCAATAAAGCACAACTACAGACGTCTCTTTTTTCTGCATTCCTTTCATTTATTCATTGACATAAACCGGTAAAAACAACAGCATTTCGGGAAGAGTATCCAAAAAGTAATAAGCTTCTCTAGAAGTATCATTATGAAGACGACAGCAGGATGACAGGAACGTTAAAGAAGTAATTTTCCACGCGACGTCGCCTCTGGAAACGAGATGTTAATAATAGCGGGAAAAACAACAGAAACAACGTGGACACGCCGTCGTGAAACACCGCTACAAAATATTCCGTATCTTTGTATTATACACGAACACCTAATCAATATAGCATCACAAGAAAAGTACGCTTTAATTACAGAATATCTAAACTGCTGATACAACTTTGAACTTTAATGGAAGGCCGAAAGAAAATTTCAAAGAGATACATTAGAATGAATCTACTACATGCTGCACTGTATGCTTCAAAATCATACGAACATATTGTAGCGATACCAATTTCCTCATACAAAATTTCATAAGGCTGAGGGCAGTTGGGAAATGAACAGACGGCGTTGCACGCGCAACTCCGCTTATCGGACAGCTATTTGCGCCCCCGGCCCATTAAGAAGGTCGTTAAAAGGGTCAGTCGTCGAAAGATTCACTGAGAGGCACGTGTTTGCATGACCAGCTGCAGAAATTTCTAGAACGCTCTTGAAATCGACATCCTGGGAATCCCAGAGCGATAAATTCTTTCACGGACAACGCCTGCCTTGTGTAAGCATGACCGGTGTTCTAGAAGGAATAGGAAAATTCTGGACGCTCACAGTGACGCAAAGAGTTGAAACTTCCTTCACTACTCACGTCACGATTGGCTGAAATAACGTAATGCGCCATTTCTTTTGGCCAATAGCGACGCAACTATCATAAGGAGCTAGAACATGCGAGAAGACGAGTGGGGGGTAAAAGTTGACCTAATACAATTTCGAGTCAGAGAATATCAGAAAGTGGAGAGCATCAGACGGGGCCAGATCATTTAGACGGGGGGGCCGTCGGGAGAGAATCTTCTCTGGGGGGTAACTATTCGTCGGAGAGAGACCAGTGTGCCTCTGAAAAACTTATAATTATTCGTCGGAAGGAGCCTGAGTTCTAGGCTGAGGGCAGTTGGGAGAAAAACTTATCTGGGGTGGGAATTATTCGGGCGAATGTGCCTATGTGGGATTTTATTATTTTGCTGCGAGTTTTGAGCATTGTGCCGGCTGCAGTAGACAGAGAAAATTCTCTGGGGTGGGAATTCGCCGTGAAGATAGGCGAACGTTTCTCCGAAGGATTGCTAAACTGTCCGAAGTTGTGTTCGACAATTATTATAATGAGAATCAGAGGTACGCATAGTTAATTACTACGTTCCTGAGATTGAGACCGCCCGGCCGCTCCAAGTCTACCAGTTACTACCAGTCTACCAGTTACTACCAGTTCCGCTCCGAGTTCAACCAGACAGACTACCAGACGCCGTTACAACGCCGCCCCCTCGGCCGCGCCGCCGCCCCTTTGGGTGACGCCACCAGACGGCCGACCAGCTGACGTGCGTGACTGGGTGGGTGCAAGGGCATCGCCCCGGCCGCGCCCTCTGTGAAGGTTGCCGCCGCCCCCCTCGGCCGCAACGCGCCCGTCTCGGGCCCACAAAAAACTTTACCAAGGCAATATAATTCAGGGTATTCATCCCTGCGTAAATTCTGTAATGCGGTGTCGCGCTATGACACATTGACCTGTAATATTTGTTACCATTGTAATATTAATTATAAGTCTTCCTAATTTTTAAGCTTTACTCTGGCTACTAACTTTTCATCTTCTTATCTGTCCACCTAATTTTCAGATTTCTTATTCTATTTACAAGTGTAACTTCCCTGGGGCATTTTAAATTATTTTGCCCAGGAATAAAAGTGATTTTTACCAGTGATCAAAGTGTTTGTTTCATGTTACCAGTATCTGTTTAACGATTCCTTCCATCACCGACTGAGCTATTAACCGGACCGCTTACCGGGCGTTCTCTCACGAGACGACTGGGGGTGTTACAATATATTGAATTTCTTAAACGGATATTGGAAATTTACTTTCTGGTGTGTTATTTGAAAGGTAGTGAGTAAACATTTCTGTGATTACAACGAACTTAAATTGATTTAAACTAGTGTTCAGAAGACGCAAAAATGTTGCGGACCAAGACCGCACAAAATTGTTTTCCGAAAAGAAGTCCACCAACTGGTGAAAAACAACAAATAAAAACTATTGTAACATGCCAATAAATTAAATTTTTTAACAAACAGAGTCTTCACGAATTCTGCAATAATGTAGAACAGTGTACACACGGTACAACAGTTCTTTACATACCAGGAATATCGCAAAAGGGTTTATGCTGTAACGCAACTCATGAATAGCAAATATTTAACGGCGGGGCAGTTTGAAACCTTGGTGTAGCGTGAACACTTAGTTTAATAATTCAGTCGTTACGCATAGTATGAAACAGACGGAATAACACTATCAAATGTATTTTCAGTGAAAATCAAAACTTTTATATTTTCCCCGGGTTTCTGGGTATTTAACGAAACAACAACTCTCACATGGTCGGATACTGCATAGTTTTATTTTAATTTCTGTGTCGTTGAATATTAGTAATATAGATATACCACGCTGTAATCGTCGAATCGTGTACTCCAGTGAATGTTAGTAATAGTATTTTAATGATATTTTTGGTATTGGTAGACTACGCTGCATATGGGATTGCTCCATTGTGGTGATGTAAACAAATTATAAACTGAGGGAGGATATTGAGGACTGGGTGAATGATGAGCTGGGGTAATTAGAACTCACATATGATACTATTTACGGCAATAATGGAAAGGGGTCCAAAAGCGGGAGGTCGGAACGCTGTAATGAGGATTTTTGAGGAGAGAATCAGAGCTCGTGTACATACAAAATGATGATAGAAAAGGAAAAGGAATATTTCACACAATGGATTGAGAAACGAAAACTTTCTGCATAAGTATGATAGTTATGCCTTAATGAAGTGGGGATTACAAAAAGTGTTGTCTAGGCTATCCGGGACGAGCCGCGTCACTGACATGGTGGCTAACGTTTCGGCCAGCGTACTGTGGCCTTCTTCAGAGCGTAATGCAGAAGTACACACTAAAATCTGCAAGATTCAGTGAACGCAAAACTCTAATTTTGAATCGTTGAGGCGTGGATCTGAGGAAAATATATTATATGAAGATATGACTTAGATATCAGAAGATAGGAAAATAAGGTCCTAAAGACGAAGTGATGAAAAATTAGAATTGTATAAATAAATCGTTATGGGCACTGTGACCCCAAGGAAGACGCGCAGTTCGGTTGATTAGCCTTCTCAATCACCGGCGACTGCGGGATCTGTAAATACAAGGTCACGGGTTCAATGGCGGACGCGAACGCTGTACCTTTTCTTTTTGGGAGGGCGGGTATTAGAAAACAGGAGATGGAAAACGAACGCAAATGCCTTCGGAAAATGCACCGTCTGGCTTCCATATCGTAGATTTACGGCATATAGGGAACTTGTAGAACGACTAGTATGCCGTTGGAAGAAAGCAACCACATCGCCCACGAATTTCAGGCGAAGCTGCTGGGCGGTGAGCAGACCCGATGGCCTCGTTCAATGCGGCTCGCCTCTTCTAATGAAGCCATTTTCAATTTGGAAGAGCCCCGCGCGCGGCATCGCGAAGGGCCCTCGTGGCTGCGCGCGCTCGGGCCCATCACTAGGAAGTGGACTGCGTGGAAGGGTGGGCCGCGAGCAAAAAGGAATTTTGTTTTATTTTGCTTTTACTTCTTTTTTTATTCTACGTTTCAAGTATAACAAGAAAATAAATAGTCCCTTATAATGTATGTAAATGTGATGTTTGCATATACTGTAGCTGCGTACTAGTCATTCGCAAACAAATCCTTCCAGGCGACAGCTCTGCAAGTCACGCTGGTATGCGGGCGTACGCAGAGTGGGGGAAGTCTGCGGACGCTTCGCGGCGGGGCGGACGAGAGGACGAGAGGACGAGTGGACGAGAGGGGAAGAGAGCGAGAGGGTGAGGACGAATGCATGAGAAGTCACGTGGACGAGAGAACGAGCGATAGAGAAGACAAATCGACAAGAGTCTGAAAAGATGAATAGATGATTAGACGAGTGGATCAGAGGACACGAGAAAGCCAGAGGACGAGAGGTCGAGTGAACGAATGGGTGTGTGGACGAAATGGCGAGTGGACGAGCGTGCAAGAGGATACAGTGGGTGGCACAGAAAACGGAACGGGCTACGTTCGAGTATCCAAGATAGCTTCGACCCGTTTGCTGTACCTCTATGAGTTACGCTCTCTGAAAGCAAAATTAGACGAGTGAGATCAAACGTGAGAAGAAGATACATAATATGATTCAAAAGAAAAGAGAAAACAATAAAAATTGAAAAATAATAACACATTAAATTATTCGTGAACCTATTAAAGAGAACTATAACAAATAACAATTATGGTAGTTTGAAAACTTCACCTCTTTTTGGTTTTGTAACGCAAAGATTAGTTCGTGTATAATGTTCCTCCACTCACGCAGAGGTATGGAGTAAATGTGAAAAGAGAAAAATGATTAATTAATAACACTTTGTACTACGTATCCTAATGTAAAATGTGTTATTGACATCAACGTCGCAGGCAAACGATTCTTACAGGCATCAACAGGCAAACGATTCTTAAATACTCTTGGAGATTTGACGTACTACTGTCGTAGAGGGACTAGTTGAGGTGTGTACGACTAGCACCAATTCCCAAATATTACATCGAAATTAATAATGGCTTTCAAATCGAGCTACGAACAAGATAAAGGTGCGCACAAATGTGCAATTGTTAAATCCAGCGACAAGTAATAAGATAAAGGCTGGCACAAATGAGCATTTGTTGAATCTAACTACAAATAATAAGATGAAGGTGCGTACAAAAGTGCATTTGTTAAATCCAGCTCCAAAATGCGTCGCAAACGGCATCGCCACAACCTGCCACGACCGGCGCAGGCAAATTCTTGGCGGGCGGTCTCGTCTCGTCTCGCCTCGTCCGAGGGGCAGGGGGCCCCTGCGTCGGGGGCTCGATCGGGGAGTCCCGACCACCCGGCCGGGCCAGACGCCCTTCCCCCGCGAGCGGAGCGGGGACGGCCAACGCCGAACGAGCGGAGCGGAGCGGGGAGCGGCGGGGAGGAGCGGGGAGGAGCGGGGAGCCACGAGCGTACTACGCCGAGAGGACGGCATGAAGGACGATGGCGGACGCCGAAGGCTGGAGGTTGGAGGCTGAAGGGGGCTTCAAGTGAATAGGCGGAGCCGCTGGAAGGGGAAAAAGACGGTCAGCTCTCTTCGGGATTTTTTTCCCTAATTCAAACAAATGAATGCAAAATAATATAGAATGCACCTTCATGTAAACAAGGTAAATGTTTGTAATAGGATATGATACTCTAGTTAGGAATTTTAAATAGTTGGCTACTTTTATGCCTTTTAAAATATGATGTATGTATATTGCGGGTTTAAAATGACTCTAAGACAGTGTTCTTGGCGTATTTAGTAGCTTTTAATCTAGGCACATATTAATTTTCTACCTTGCAGTTTCCTATTAGAATACATTAATAATCGTTTGCATGACTTAATATATTAATTACTATGCAGTCACGGAGAATTGAGAAGTGGTTGCGTTTCAGTGCAGATTTTAAATGTTGACAGAAATATACGGGAAAAATTACACAAATAAATATTGTCAGTAATAACTTTTTTCTACGGCGTCAGAATTATTACACTATGACAGTAATGTATTTATAATGACTGCTATAAACAATATACTGATTACATTCTTTTGGTTTCCTTCTTTCTACTCGCGTTGCATACAAAAAGAAACAATTCAAAAAATCAAGGGTTTTATTTTTCCATTAAATGCTTCTTTCCTCATATATTACAGCGTTTATTGATTGATTCAATAGTGATTGCGGGCGTGTCAACTGACAATGTCTTTAGTCCCGTAAGTGTGCTGCATGTTTTATCGTGGGATGTTGCGGTTACCTTTCCCACTGGCAGGCGACATCCAGTGCCGACATAGGTCGGTTTGTGGGAATTTTCTACAACCAGGTATCTCCCACTAACGCGGCACCGCCCCAGCCGGGACAGGCTCTAAAGCTCCCGACTGGTCTCTTGACATGTGTGGCAGTGTAGTGCCTGTAAGTGTAATTGCGTAAGGTATGAGGATAGAAAAAGGAAAAGGTCACGCGCACGGTGCGTGACCCTTTGTTAGGGAACTACTACGTCATTCGCCTGATGTTGATCGGAGAAACCACGGAAAACTATCGATCACAGCAGCCAGCCTCTAGAAATCTTCCCCCTGACGGCGACTGAATTCGGCCTAGCTGACAAGATAGTGTCGAAATTTTGGAAAAAAAAAAGACCTTGAGGGAATTTAGAAAATATATTAATTCGTTATGAGTAACTTATTTAAACGTATTACATTGGGCACTACTTCAAAATTCCCTGATGAAGGAGGATGTCTCTAAATAAGTTCAATAACACTTAACTTTCATACAACATTGTTCGCGGACTTCACTTAAAAGAGATAAGAAGATCTGGGTGAAGAGGTCATCAGAATGAAATGGCCATTCCATGTTATTTCCAGAACTTGGTGAACTTGACATAGATAGAGAAAATGTCTCAATAGATAATCACATAGAGGATTTTTGAACGTTAACCTAATGGTTATTACACATGCAATACTTTTGCGGGGGTAAGAGTAAAAATAAACATTCTTCAGAAAGTTCTTAAATTCTCGACATTTAAAAATTTCAGTAGCATGAGAAATAGGAGGGCTGTGAACAATTGTTACAGTTCAACTCATGTTAAGCATTTCCAATTTTATAAACAATAAAACATTCAATACACTTTTGAGGCGGAATTGTAACCGAGTGCCCGGAATAAACTCATCACTAAGCTACCTAACTCGGCCTTCGTCCTCCTCAAAATTGTAATATTGAACGTGAGAATTGTGAACGGAATAGACTGATTTTGTAAAATGTCCTTCATATTTTTCTTGACACACTGAAAATAACGAATTAAGATCGTGACATCAATTTCAGTGCATCAAATGTAGAAGTGTTTTAAATATAAATGAAATTAATTATCAAGGAAAACATCGCATAAAAGCGCACTCCACATAAAACAGATACATGGAAATTCTGATGAAATAGGAACAAACTGGAAAGAAGTAGGATAACGGGGATAAAAACGGAAAGGAGATATTGTGCTTAGGAAACGTGCTTAGAACACAGTTCTCCCCCATACATTACAAGCCACTGTTCACGGTTTTTCGGCGAACATAAATCAAATCAAATCAAATCTGTTCGAAAACGGAGATGTTTAAAGGGCCAAGAAGAAGTGGCAACGGTTTACGGGCACAAAATAAACCAATTTGCGAAAGAAAGTATAAAGTCTTTATCAATCAATATATCAATCTTTACTGGTGATACAAAATCGGTATCAAATCAAAATTATGATATAAAATTCTATCACTGGCTATGAACCGAAGAAACGAAGCCGACCGAAATAAATTTTATTTTCACACTACGTATTAACAAATCCATTGAACGTTAATTTTAATATTCCATTACATTTTAAAAATTCAAGATACACACAATTTATCCTGCCAATTTTAAGATTCAGTATTAGTTTCCTTTTTTCTGATAATTCGGAGGAGAAATATTATATCATTTCCAGATTTACGAATAACAATTTCTATCTACCGGTAACGACTCTTAATTTTCTTGTCTAGACTGTAAAGATCATTGGACTTCATATTTATATCACTGCACGTCACATTACATTTTGATCTCAAAAGCTGGCTTTGGAGCGAATCTTCGGCGAGCGCTAAGCCCAGATTCGAGATGCAACACAAACATTCGCATCTCAGGGGGCAAGTCGATAACCTCAACTTCCGACGTAGATATCGTACCGTACCAGATGTTCTTTCGGGAAGTAAGGTAAGGAGGGCTCTGTTTATTAAAAGAAATGTACGTTATATTACTTCTGCAGTTTGCAGCCCGGTTTTGGTTTCATCCCTACCGGGTGGAAAGTGAGTCTTCATTCTATATGCACATCTCTTAAAGTTGTGCACCACGCCGAGTACTTCACAGTGCATCTAGTATGGGTGAAGATGACAATTTAAACCCTCGATGGTGGCGTTGTACCAACAATGGATAGAGGAATTCCCTTTGTTTGAAGTTTTCTTTCAACACCTTATCGCTTCAAATTTTTTGCTTAAACCAGTAGTAAACTTTTTCCAGCCATGCTCTTATTTTGCCAAACAAGATGAAAATTGCTCCTTTGAGATGGAAATTGTAGTGCTGCCTCCATGGAGAGAGGCAGTGTAGTAAGGCGGCGTCTCGAATCCTGCTATTTCGACACATTCCGGAAGCGGTCGGAGAAACGGTGTTGAGTCGGCGGCGCGGTGGCGGGAGGGGGGGGCAGGGGGGCGGCGCGGCGGGGCCAGAGCGTCGGCGGGAGCGTGGAGCGCCCCGAGGAGTGCCGGCCGGCCGCCAGCAGACAGCACGGCGACGCAGCGGCGGGCGGCGGCGGCGGCGGCGGCGGCGGCGGCGGCGGCGGCGGCGGCGGCGGCGGAGGAGGAGGAGGAGGAGGAGTGCCGTTCTCCCAGCCGCTCCTCCAAGAGCGCCTCAGCCGCAACCTCCAGCAGTTGTCTCCCCTACCTCTTTTGACCCTTGCCCCCTCAAGCGACTCCGTCTCCTTTCCGGGAAGGATGGGATACCCTGCTCTCCTCACTGTTTCACTATCTCTTCCCTCCTCTTCTTCCATTTTTCCTCCCCACCGCTTTAACACTTTCCTAGCCGTCTCATTTCCGCGACTGTCGCCACCACCGCCGTTTTTCGAAAGGCGCCGAAGTCCCTCTTCATTCGTATTCGTTTGAACCCACTCGTCGATCCCCACCTCTGCAATCGCGCCGTTCACGCAATCGCTTCCACGCTGCCTTCACCTTTTTCACCTCCGGATTCAACTTACAATAGTCTTCACTTTGTACGCCTCACCACACTCGACCGCCGCGACCGCGCCGTCGTGTCTACCTTTGCCCTTTCCGACGCCTTCTGACGCCGCGGTGTCTGCCGCGGCGAGCCGCACTCCGCGTCCTCTGCCTCCTCCCGTCTCTTCTAATCCCCTTCAACTCCGAGCCCACACTTTCCTTCTCGATTTGCGTTTTCCCTGCAATTACCACACGTCTGGTCCCCATCGTCCCTCCTTCCTCATCAGCGTCCCCCTTGTCCCACCACTTCGGTTTCCTTCTCGATTTGCGTTTTCCCTGCAATTATCACACGTCTGGTCCCCATCGTCCCTCCTTCCTCATCAGCGTCCCCCTTGTCCCACCACTTCGGTTTCCTTCTCGATTTGCGTTTTCCCTGCAATTATCACACGTCTGGTCCCCATCGTCCCTCCTTCCTCATCAGCGTCCCCCTTGTCCCACCACTTCGGTTTCCTTCTCGATTTGCGTTTTCCCTGCAATTATCACACGTCTGGTCCCCATCGTCCCTCCTTCCTCATCAGCGTCCCCCTTGTCCCACCACTTCGGTTTCCTTCTCGATTTGCGTTTTCCCTGCAATTATCACACGTCTGGTCCCCATCGCCCCTCCTCCTTCATCAGCGTCCCCCTTGTCCCACCACTTCGGTCTCCTTTGCCTGGGCGGGCTTCGCCTCCGTTCCTTTACCGCTCGTCGCCGCCACATCCGCCATCTTCCTCACTGCCCATCCCCGCCCCCACCCCCGCCCGCAAACGCGCTCGCTCCGCCCCCTCCTCCGCCGTCGCATCCTCCGCCCGCGCACGCCGCGTCTTTCGACTGCGCTAAAAATCTTCAAGGTCAAATATGGAAATCGATATTTCTAGAGCTCGTATTAATCGGTTGTCGCCGGGGTACTTCGCCTTAATTAAATACGCATTGGCCGCGACGGACAAGGCCGTCGCTGAGGGCGACGGCGGCGGAGGCAGAGGCTGTGGCAGCGACCCCCCCCCCCCCGCGACCGCTGCTCGCCACGTAAGCAGCGGCCGACACAGAACGAATTACGGGGACCTTGAAATGCAAATTAGACGACGCATTTCACAAGCCTTACGATCATACCAGCGCACAAAAAATGCCGACATAATTGTCAAGTGTTATGGTGGGTGCGACGGACAGCGCACCGCCGTCGCCGCGGGCGGCCTCCTGCTGCTTTCTGGGACCGGTGCTTTGGATGGCATCTCGTTCTGTGTATCGAATGTGCATGTGTGAATGTGTATGTTTGTACGTGGTTATGTGTGTGGATGTGTTTCACTGTGCTAGTATGTGTGTGGGCGACTGTCTGTCTCGATCGTCGTTCCCAATGTCTCATTTTTCAGACTTCCTGTTTTGAAGTGAAATATGGCGCAGCATAAGTACATTTCATTTCCATATTTGCGTTCCGAGGTTCAAATTCCTAACATTATGAAATTCTGATAGTCAAAATATATTGGAGGCAGATTTTCTCAGATTTTTTTCATTTCTTCTGCTTTTGTCATTGTCACTTATAACTTCAACTTTTACTTTAAATAAATACACTCACAAATATTTAAAATGTATTTCTTTATTGAAAATTTTGCTACAATTATCCATAATGTATACTACATTTCTTCCGCATGTCAAACAGGCTTTTAACTATTTTTGATGTTAGTAATAATAATAAGAAGAAGAAGAAGAAGAAGAAGAAGAAGAAGAAACAAAGGGAAGAAGAAGAATATTCCGAATTGTGAATCAGTATCAGGCAAGACAAATATTAACAAATAATGCCAAAAAAAAAAAACAAAAAAAAAACAAAACTTTCTCGTACATGAGACACGGCCTACATATTTTCTTCTTGTCCCATTTTACTGGCAAAGTTCTAGACTTTGTAGGGAAACTCTCGTACCTAGAGACAAAAATGTCTTCGTGAAGGCTGTGTGAGCAATTTCGGGTCGTTATTTTCCTTACACTGTTTTGGTCATTTGTGTTTATTCAAGTGAACGATTTTATAACGAGAGCAGGTTCCGTGATTTCATGAGAGTTAAATAAATTTGATGAGTGAAAAGTAAAAATTTCTGCATTTCTCTTTCATTTCACTTTACCAAAATTAAAGTAGATATAGACTTACTGGCATAGAATGAAATTAATTCAAGGTAAATACTCCTTTCCTACAGAAAATCTAATATTAACAATAGCCGTATTCATTGATGATTGGAGAATGTTGTACCTAGCGACTGGGACTTTTAATGTACCTAGGAACGCCCTTAGCCACATAAGTGTAGCATTAAATTGAATTCAATTTATTTCAGATTGTAATCTGGCCCTGCCACGAAGCAAAGGAAACATAAGGCACAGAATATAAGCTCCAGAACCAATCTGTGTTTGGTTGAAATTAATGGCAGCAAAAAGTAATTTTTTCATTATTAATCGTTTATTCATTCATCATTCATTACAATCTAGACGAATTTTCTTTTTGTTCAATACATGTTATTGTGATATTCCCTCCATGAAAAAAAGAACATTCAGTTATAGTTTTTTTCACATTTCCTACATTATCCTCAGGTACAACAGTACGGTGTACCTATTAACACATTTTACACATAAATTATCGCAAAAAGAAACTTATAGAATGTTCTTAAAAATTATTATTTTTACACATAAATATGCTGAGATGGGTAGCATTCCATAAAGAGGAACACTAACAATGTCATATCCAAAAGAAGAGACAGTATCCTCTTTGCATCAATCAAAAGATAGAAATACTCGAAAAATAGATTCGCCCGTATGCCTTAGCGTATTTATTAGCTTGGAATCTGGGTTCGCTTTAGGCTATTTCGACTGTTGCACTCTCAACACGTTTGTTTATCATTTACAGTAATGCACAGGCGGCTCGAAAAGAAATGTTCAGGGTAGGTAAAATAGATTTCTGAATAGCGGCGGATCTCGGGATCACACAATCCGATTTTTTCATAATTTTATTGATTTATTCAAAACAATTGTCTCATTGATATCATAACATTACGAAGCTTATTTCCGTGAAGCACGCCCAGGCGTCATTTCAAAATATTTAGATTCTAGATAATATTTAGGTTGTGAGTTTGTGTTGCTCTGACAATAATTCAAAAATAGGATTCAATTTTTTCCCCAGGGGTTTAAGAGCAATGAATTACATATGATATATTTTGACATTTCATGCTTTTGTAAAGCTTTTGATCAATTTTACATGCCAAACTATCCACCTCTATTCCCAGTACTCTCTATTTCAATTTTCCATTAAAAAACATGGCCAACAATACATCATACGTTAACTTCACTGCCTATCAGCGATTTATGTGAATCATACCAAGAAGCATTGATTTTTCTTGCACTTTTCTCGCCAGACGGTGCTTGGCCGTTCTCATCATGGGAGTAAGTCCATCATTTAACCAAAATTTATCTCTTTTCTACATCGTTAAGACGAGAAAACAGAGTACGTTGTACTTCATTCAGTGTATTTGTTATAACATTAACGTAAATTCATATTTAAATATAAAAAATCAAGTAACACTAATAATCCGCAGAAAAATAATTTAAAATGAAAAAATAAATACTTCCTAAATAGTAATTTTCTCCGGTTATTAACTCGTCCACAAGACAGTAAACACATGCGTTACGCGGCTTTCAAGTGAGTAAAAATCGGAAAATTTTTCATGTCAAAATATCCATCTCTAGTCCAAGTAGTCTCTTTAATTGACATTAAAAAACATGACAGACAATAAAAATTAGCTTTAACTTCACTACCTATTTGTGTGAATCATACCATGAAGGATTAAATTTCCTCGCATTTCTCTGTCCAGCACGATGAACAACCGTACTCAGCATAGGAGTAGGTCGACCATTGTCCAATTTTTTTTTCTGTTTTCCACAACGTTAAAACGAAAAAAACATGTACGTAGTAGTTCATTCACTGTATCTGTCGTAACATTAACGTAAAACCAGATTTAAATATAAAAACTCCAATAAAACTAATAATCCGCAGATAAAAATTTAAAATGTAAAAAATAAAATAGTCCTAAATAAGCACTTGCTCCGCCTTTTCTCAACAAGGCGGTAAACACACGCGCTACGCGGCTTGCATGTGGGTGGAGACTTCCGCGCGGATAGGCAGCGAGTGATTTCGCTGGCCTGGACACAACATGCTACTGCTCGTCGCTCACTACAGGGCCTTTTCTCAGAATACGGTGGGACGCGAGGCAGCGCCCGGGCCTGCCTACTCGGAGAGGTGCAAGCGGGCGCATATCTCTGCGGGAAGATACGAGACAAATCGCATGGAGCACGCGGTTGTTAGAATGGAAATATGGATCGTGCCACGATAATAAAACGTTCATTATATAAATATATAATGATGAATGGATAAATAATACTTATTACAATTGTAAGAGACGTATATTTTTTATTATTATGAAATGTATTAAACTAGTACATATTCATCAGAGTAGGTAGTGCCTACTTTGTCTACTCAAGGAGCCGCCACTGCAGTAATGCAATGGAGGAATACACGTTCCGTCAATATGTTTCATCGTCTACTCTCTTTCGTCTTCATTGATCATTACTTTATTTTCAACGAACCCCTCCATGATTGTCTCCGCTGATTGTACTGTCTCCAGTATCTAAATGATTCGTATCGTTCCAGAGATCTGTCAGTTTGCCGGTCACTATACCAGTTTTTTTAACCCTCTTTCTTACTTGGTGTCTTTCGTATCTCTCCTCTCTCTTCTTGGCCCTGCAATTCTTTTTCAGTCTCATTTGTTTCTGAGCTCACCAGTGATTCCAAACGACTCGGAGTTTCAATATCTGTGCCGTTTGAGCTGTCAAAGCTGTGTTCATGCAGATGTGTTAGGCTCCTTAAAAATTATCGTCTAGAAATCGGTGCTTTGAGACTTTCTTAGACTGTCATCTTCGTTGTTTTTTTGTTCCGCTCAAATCATAGCCCCGTTGTCACTGCCGTCTCATTGACATAAGTGTATAAAGACTGAACATACATCCGGTGGTTATTAGTTGCCACTTCTAACCTAACCATATATGTACTTCTCCTGGGGCAAAAAAAATCCAAGTAAGTTTTTAGATGTGCCTTGTAGGCTTCCGTATTTTAATAGCTGCTCCATTACATTTCCGCTGCCTTTACCAACGTAACAAATTCCCTCACAATTCACTGCCACGGTTCTTTTACAGTTACCCTCCGACAACCCACGAACCCTACATTAAGAGGCACTCATTTCCTCCCTACTCACTCGTGCATTGCACCTTGCACTTGCCAATTCCACCACGGAATAACATTTGAAACATTAAACATTCATTATTTATTTTTTCATTTTATTTTTATTAACACAAACCAGTAGATTCTGAATGTAACGTATGGTGGAGAAGTATAATCTGCGCACCATTTCCTGAGTTCTAAAACTCTTCCTTACCCTTTAGCCTAATTCAGTGATGAATAAAAGTACCAACAAAACGAGGTAAGCAACGTTTGAAAAACTATACATTTTCGTTCCGCAGCATAGGTGTGTGCACAAGTAGGGCCAGGTAGGCCATGACCTCACAGAAAATTGCCAAAGCAGCTGCGAAGCCCTACGTAATAAAACATTTTATTCCGTGGAGGTAATCAATTCCTTATTTTCCCCATTTTAAGCACTTTTTATAGACGTACGAAGGAGGTAATCAGACCATAACGAATAAGAAAAACAGTGTATTTAAGACATTACACACATATTACCAAACTAGTTTCGGAGAACTTTCCCCATATTAAGTGGTACAAGCAGCAATATTCTCAAAATCATATCTAATACATTAACAAATTTAAATTAATATAACGTATTTTTACATAATGTTTAAATCACACTGGTGAACAATTATTTTTTGCGTAAACAATTTCTGGTGTTTCTTCTGTATTTTTATCTGCTGATTCCAAAAATGAAGTCAGAAATTTTCCACAACCCTTTATTTTTTTTAATTTTGAAAATATTTTTTCCTGTTTGTAACATTTGTGGGATATAAGATGCTGATTACATTTAAATTTTATTTCATTGTGTCAACAATGCTCTTATAATGTTTGGTGATTGTTACCTTGAATTCACGAGCTACAACTATGACAATGACATTCCCCTACAAAACTATGATTTAAGGGAAGTTTTCACATTAATAAGTTTCTTAAAAGAAAGAAACTAATTCTGTGCTATCTTACGTTGTCAGTTGGATTGTGGTAGAAGTGTGTAATACCGTCCACTGCATTATAAAATGGAGTGTAGAAGTGTATAATAATCATGTTTCCAAAGTGCATTAATGGTAAAAACCACATATGTTATGTGTGTAGTGAGCTGACATGCAAAGCGCAGAGGCATAAGTTTATTCCTCTAATAAAAAGAGCTTATGTATGTTATTTCAACAACAAAATAGACCAGAAAAAGACATTGGCTCGGGAAATCTGTGGTGTCAAATAAGTAACACTGTTAACTGGCTGGTGGAAAGGATCTCGTATATGCTTTTTGCAGTCCCTATGATATGGCGTAAACCAAAGGATCATTTGACAGACTGCTACTTCTGGTTGACAAATATAACTGGAATAAGTTCGAAGTCCAGACACACTGTCAAATATTTGTCTTTAGATTCAGCAATTCGACCGGTGCTTCATGGTGCACCACTAGAGATAACAATGACAACAATTTTTCGATGTTCAGGATGAATGACAAAATTCATTCTTTCAGATTTTGCGGAAGATGATGCTATATATGAACCTCACTTTGTAACACAGGAGGATTTAAATGATTTTGTTCAGGATCTTGGTTTAAGTAAAACCAAGGCAGAATTATTTGCTTCAAGGTTGAAAGGATGGAAGCCACTGCAGGGTGATGCCAAAGTTTTTTTCCGGCAACGCCAAAAGGAATTTGAGCATTTGTTTTCTAAAGAGGAGTGCCTAGTTTTATGCAATGATGTTGAAGATATGTTCCAGTTACTGAGTGTTGAGCATAAACCTGAGGATTGGCGTTTGTTCATAGACTCCTCGAAAACAAGTTTGAAAAAAGTGTTACTTAATAATGGAAATATACTCGTATCCGTTCCTTTATCCCATGCAGTATATATTGTATGCAGTATGTCATGCAGTATGTATTTCCACCAGGACACCGTGAAATTGGACAGGTGCTACCAGGGTAAATGGAGCTCAAATATGTTAGCAGACTACTGTTGGACACTAAAAAGAGATGTTCCTCAAGCGAAGTACAGTCAAAAATCCAATACATTTTTCGTTACTAAATGTAAGTTCAGCTAAGAGATCATAATACTAGAGTGTAAAGACACGAGAAGTATTTTTTATTTGATTGCTCGTAAACCTTAGGTAATGGAAAATGTCAGTAAAAAGATTTGAAATAATCACAAAAATGTAGATCAGAAAAACCTTTTGTTTCCCTTAAAACAAAAAAAGGTCAAAATTTTGTTGGCCGGTGTTATTGATTTCAGTGAAGATAATACTTAAACAGGTAACGTGTACAAAAATGCACACAATTGAGATTAGCAGAATTGAACAACCGTATTAAATGGAGAAGCCATTTTGTCTTTAGTTAGTCTGTGGTGGGGGCGGGGGAAAAGGAAGTAAATAAATTCATGAGTATGCTACATTTCACATCTGTTTGTTCATTTAGGAACGCACGGTGGCCTTATTATCACCTTCATACGTCTATAATATGAATAGAACACAAGATCTAGGCTGAAACCACGAATATTTATCTTTTATTGTTTGTTGTATGTTGAAAAATGTCCAAATAGAATGCAGAATTTTAATTATATGAATGATTTGAAATATTTTTGTGCTATCGTATGTTCCGGCATTGTTTTCCGCAGCTAAAGTACGGTTTTTAAAAAGGCATGGCTTGTTAGATCTACAATTAAAGTTTCCTTCTAATTATACTTCTTGTCCGTGGGGTCACGTTCCCCGCGACCTTACTTTCCGTAAATCCGCACCTGACGACTTTTACGAAGAGAGAGCTTCCACCTAGCGGTACTGAGTACTTCACGTATTCCAGGAGTGCGAGATGCAATTCCCAGACTGGCTGGGCTGGTCGGGGTGCTCGCTGCCGGCTTTCGACCTCCACCTCCTCGTCTTCCCCCCCTCCCCCCCGCCCGCCGACCGGCCACGCGCTGGGGGACATTCCAACATTCCGATGGAACGCTCTCCCCAGCGCGTTGCACGCGAGCTGCTTCAACATCCAAAGATTTATTTACGTCTGGAACAGCTTTTTTCTTCGTTGGCGACATAAGGAGAGGAGAGAAGGCTACTTGACTGTTCGTATGTAAAGAATGATCGATCTTAGAACTCGTTCTGCGCGACTCGCAAATCGCCATCTAAAGATCTAGAATGGAATTTCGTGTAACCTGTGTAGATGTAAATGGAGTCAGACGTTGAAAATACAGGAAAAAGTAATGTGGAGGTAAAAATTGACTAGAACGCTTCTCTGGCGACAATCCAAAAAAGTAACTAAAGAGAAAACAAAACAAGGTAAAAATGCAGAAAAAATAACTTTTGAACACTTTATACAAACTTTACACGAATCTTTAAAACGCGTTTCAAATGTTTTGGAGCCGGTGTTCTGTGCTCTACAGCACCGCGTAGGCTCACAGGGTTCTCTCCATCCAGGTATCTTCTCAGCGGGCACCGCTCCAGCCGGGAAAATCTCTACGCCCCAACTGCTCTCCCGACATGTGGAGGAGTGCAGTGCAAGTAAGTGTGTGTAAGTGAGGGAAGAGAACAGGACAAGGAAGAGCAAGCCGCGGTTCATGTACCGTTTGGTTAGGGTACGAAATTCCCCTGGTGTTGATCGGAGAAACCACGTACAAATCGACCTCGGGTCGAAACTCTTCACACTGACGATAATCGACCTTGTGACCTGCCGTTCAGAGGCATCTGGGTACACGTAACTGCAACATACAACTATTTGACGTTGTATTAATGAAAGAAAAGGATATTATGTACATGTTATTGGAGGTCTTTTAAAGTTTTCAATCGTTCTCATTTTGTTTTCTATTCCCCCATTAACTATAATTCGAGTCCAGTGACGGCTGGTGCTCCAGCAAACTGGAGATTGGGTTGTCGCTCCATCGAATGACGGTAATGTAATTTCTAAAAATTCAGAACAATAATTTATTCTAAAACGGCAGAAATCCAGATAAAGTAATTAAAACGAAGTTTAATAAAAGCTGTTATTGAAATATTATTTGCATAGATTTATACAGAGTGTCCGTGTCAGGTATTCACCTGCCGAGGACATGGTTCTGGCTTTCATTTTCAGTGAAAGTTTTTGAATTCGTTAAAGGTACTGAAACAATTGTCGGATTTTATGGAATGGAATTTATTCAAAACAAAAAAGAATTTACTTTCGAAAATACGGTGACGCACTAGTTTGGACCAGCACTTGGTTTGAACATGTTTTACACAAAGAAAATTGTATTATTTCAAAAGTTTCATCACTCATCTTGAAATATATTGTATTAATGAAAGGTCTACTACACACTCGTAATCACAACAACTCTGTAACTCAGCTGTAACTGCAGTAAATATGCACCCACCGTGAGAGACAGAAAGGGACTTCCTTCCAGAATGGGTATTTTTAATCAGAGGACTAATCAAATGTATATTTTGAATTTAAAAAATAAAATGAAAATAAATTCTCCAAGCATGATAAATAATGAGTCAATAATTAACTGAACTTGTGTACTTTCAATCACTCAAAATTCATAAAATTAAGTTGCAGAAAGTGTCTGACGCAAACAGAAAATTGGTATTCCTCTCGGACACCGCGCCGCGCTCAGGTGGCCTCGGGTGCCCTCGGGTGCCCTCGGGTGCCCTCGGATGCCCTCGGGTGACGAGCCCCACACCTGGAAGGAGACTCGTTGCCCCGCCGATAGTCCGATATTGAATCAGGGGCCGAAGAGAAAATGCATCAAATGCAGTAAACGCAGCAATAGAGCCACGAGCGTGACGTGATGCAAGGGGCTGAAAGAGCACCAGTCGACGGAGAGACGGGCGCTCTTTGGTTTCGAAATGATTTCATATGCTTCGTCATTGCTGCAATATCCTGAATATAGAGGAGATTTCTTCCTGCAAAGAAATGTGCTGAGGTTGAGGCCTAATCTGTCTTTTATTAATATTCTAGGTTGAGATATAGTCAACACGAATTCATTAAGGCATAAATTAGATGTCATTTCAATACGAAAAGAAAATTATTCAATTTCAGACATCAAAATGAGAAAAGAGTGATCATTGCCATTTTATTAGCCACCGAGGAAAAAGACATCAAAATAATCCCCTGAACGCATGCGTTTTCGCATTTTCCGAAACGCATTTCCGAAACGCATTTTCGTAAAAAACTTCAATTTGAGGGATAGTTGTTTGTTCTTGGTTTTGATTAAAGGTTAATGTCACATACATGGAGGCAGAAGTAGATGATGTTGAAGTGTAACTTGTGATGGAGTGCAAAACAATTTACAAACTATTATACTTTAAAAATTCCGCTATTTCAATATTTCAAGAAAATTATATTAATTACTTATTAATGCACTGTTTTACACACCCACCGATTTTAAGTGATTCCGATAATTTCTTCTGGGGGTTGTAATTTTCTGGACTGGACGAAAACAGTGGAATTGTATGCAATGCTCGATAGCTTTTCGTCCAAACGCTTTTTATACAGAAATACTGTACTTTCATCTTCAAGAACTTTTAAATTGTATTTTGAAATATTAATTACAGTTTTTTCTTAATATTTCTTCATCTTTAACCTTTTTTATTTTTATATTATTCATCCATCATATATTTTTTCTAAATGGAAATAATATTTTTGAATTAACTAAATAGTGATCACTACATGTCAGTCTTCTATATGATCTTACATCTTGAATTTTTTATCTTGTTTTCTGTCAAACTATGATATAGTCTATAATATATTTTGTATTAAAGGGGTTCTGATGCCATGTAAATTTACATTTAGATTTATTTAGTCAAAAAACAGTAAAAAACTGTATGTGACGCATGGGGCAGAAGATACTCTGCGCATTTTTTTGAGTTCCAGAACCGTTCCCACCGTTTTAACTATAAATAGCTGAAAAATGAATAAAAGTTAAAAACAAATTTAAAATAATAATAATGATATTTTTTTAAATGCGCGACAGTAGCGACATTTGAAAAACTGGACATTTTCGTTCCCGAGTCATAGAGAACTTATTTGCAGCGGTAAACGAACTGCAGAGTTTATTTTCTGCATTGCTAACAAAATAGCAACTCGCCCTTACCTGTTCTACCACTACAAACAAAAGGAGAGTTCAACAAAACGTGCGAAGAGTGAAGCTACATTTACGTCCAGAAGCAAAACAAGGGGCCATCTCTGCATTTGCTCAATGTATCAAGGAAACTGGACAAAAACCTGATCGAGATGGGGATCATTGACCCGGAAAGTACATTATTTTTTACAAGCATATTAAACCTTTTTAAAAGATTATACAATACGAACGTAAACTAATTCATTACATCAAAAAATATGTATTTCCTTGTGTTGGTGTCCTATTCTGCTATTAAAATCTCCAGCAAAAATGATTTATCTTGTATTTCCAATGTCTTCAATTAATGTGTCTAACTTATCAACAAATTTAGTCTTTTATTGCACTAACACATCATCATTTACAGCATTAACTTCTAGTATAGTTATTTTATAACCATACATGGAGCTTTATTAATAAATTTGTATCTATAATATCTATATGTTTCGTTTTATTAATTTTTATATACATCGCTTACCTCTCTTATTTTGACACATCACTATAAAAATGTAAGTATTATACTTCAACGTCAATACCATTACCCTTCTGTTTTGTTTTGTTTTGTTGATGGCAGAATGATCTTGTTTTTTCCTTGAGTTTCTTATACAATTTCTCCCATTTTATTTCTTAAACCTTGAATATTCCATGTTCCAATTAATATAGTACTTTCTCAATCTTTTTCGTATATTATTACATTCGTTCATGTGTAATCTGTTAGATAGGTACATATTTTTTATTTTTTTCCAATGAACAGGGTAGCATTAACCTGTAGCATTAACCCACAGCATTAATGGCCAGGTAATTTTTAATTCTGGGTTTTCTCCCCGTAGCCTTTGATAAACTACAAGGCAGCAACTGGTCTTTTTATACTTGTTTATACTATTTCTGATTTGGACATGAAAATTTCAAACATTGTATTGAATATTATAAAAAACATTTGTTAATTTTAATTTTCAATCTTGCCAGTATATTTCCGTCTCAAAATTATACGTACATTCGAATTTGTATTGTTTCTCTAACGCCACAACACAACTAACCAAACTTACAAACTTACTTACGTAGAAATTACGAAGATATATAGTTAACAGTTTCAATATTTTGGCAAACTTACGTGGTCAGTAAGTTTTCTTCATGAGTTTCCACATATCTCTAATCTCAATATTAAATATACATAAAATTAATTATAAAAAAACGAATCGACTTAGTATGTCTAGCTTGATAATAATAATAATAATAATAATAATAATAATAATAACAATAATGGCAATAATAATGCACAGGCCAGTCACATTAACGTGACCACCACCAATGCCCCACGTCAACGGGCGCTAACCCCTCGTAAAAGGCAAGTGGCAGCACTAACAGTGGAGGGTATCTAAAGCGCGTCGGGTGAAAGCAGAAAACAGTGCAGCAGTGGTCGCAAAGCAGAAACTAATCGATTTGTTGGTCTTCCAAAAGGACTTGATCACTGGCTTTCCGGCCAAGGGCGGAGGCATTTCCGGAACGTCTAAGTTTGTAACGTGTTTCCATGCCACCATGGTGAAAGCATGTCGTGCATTGCAAAGTTGATGCACCCTTGTTGACTGCTGTTCATTGGCGACGAAAGCTGAAATTTGCACGCCTATACTGGACGTCCAGTGAGTGGCGACAGGTGACCTTTTCAGATGAATCAAGTTTTCTGCTCTATCGGTCGTTGGCGTATGCGGCGTGAAACGTCTAAACGCCAACACCCTGCAACAATCAGAGGACCGGAGCCGGAAGCAAGACGGAGAAGGGAGCGTGATTGGGAGCATGATTGGGAGGGTGATTGGGAGGGTGATTGGGAGGGTGATTGGGAGGGTGATTGGGAGGGTGATTGGGAGGGTGATTGGGAGCGTGATTGGGAGCGTGATTGGGAGCGTGATTGGGAGCGTGATTGGGAGCGTGATTGTGGGGAATGTTTTCGTGTCATTCCCTAGATGATCTCATTATTCTGGGAGGCACAATGGCACATGTATGCCGCTATATGCAGATCTTTTCCTTTCAGAATGATGGCATTTACTAGCAGGACATTGCAACGTGTTATCTAGCTCGTGTGTACGTGCGTGGTTCGAGGAGCACCGGGATGTTTCCAGTAATCCTTGTTCGCCAAACTCGTCCGATTAAAACCCAATGAAGAATCTGTGCGACCATCCGAGGAACCTGGTGCTGCAGGCCACAGCACTGGAGTCGGCTTGGCTCCACATCCCCGTCGCATCGTTCAGAACCGAACTGACACTCTTCCTGCACGTCTCGCATCGGACAGCGCTGCGAAAGGTGCCATTCAGGATGCCGACGGGTGGTTACAAGAATGTGACTGGTTTGTAATAATAATAATAATAATAATAAAAATAATAATAATAATAATAATAATAATAATAATAATAATAATAATAATAATAATAGGGTTTTTCATGTTTACATATTTCTAAATGACGCATTGGCAGTTTCATATATTTACAATTCATATTCATAATTCGTTTTATATTTTCCATATAAAAATATTCATTCAGACTCTTGTTATTGAAAATATAGGCTTATTGACAGAGGAACTCTGACTGTTGGGGAATATGTACAACAATTTAATAGACAAGTACATGAACATTTAGTTTACTAGAGTTTTAATGCGCGTTTTCATAGGACCTGTATGGCAGAAAGGAAGAATCTCCCTCCTTTGGCTTCTCGAACCATGGGCACTGAGTCATGTCACACTCCGGCAGGCTAATCAGATGTGGGGAGAGCAAGAGCCCGGTATACTAATCCGAACCATCTTTCTACTCCCACGGCAATTTAACTCATGCAATCTCATTTCTTTTATTTTTTATTTGAAGTAATTTTTGCTTTGGAATTATTTGCTCTTTCTCAGAAACGTGCAGAAGCCGCCGCTGTAGAACCTACCTAAAAGCTGGGAGAGCTGGCTTGGTGGTTCAGAGCGAAATCGCTTGCCTTTCACCAAGCAGGTTCGGGTTCGATTCCCGTTGATTCCCGGACAACTGTGAAATTTTTCCAACAAAACCCGTTCGGCTGCTTCACAAGGGGTAGTTCAACCCCTGTGAAGTGTCCTAAACCCTACCCTATACCTATTCATTCCCAATTCTGGCCACTGTGTAATGACGTAGGAGGCGGTACGCGGAGATGCTGCTTGGCGGTCCTCTTGACAACTGACTGCGACTTAATGGAAAATTACTGCAAGCGCAAAGCGCTCATCGCTCCCCCCCGCCCACAAGGGGCTTGGAGACGGGCTGCGGCAATCCAATCGCGTTGACTCAACAAGTTAAAACAAATGCCTCGCGTATAATTGTGATGGCGCTTTAGTATCAATAAACCAAAAAATGTAACCCGAAATTTGACATACAGGTAACACAAATATGATATGGAAACTATTTTTAAAATATTATTTACTTTAAATATAAAGCGATACATAAAAAAATTGCACCATTATTCATTTATACACAACTATAGGACTTAATACATTGCAGTTGCCGTGAAACACAAACAACTTATGCTCCATCCTAATTTTGCACACCATGTGATCGTAAATTAGGGGTATTAATAGCGCTTACAGAAAATACGTTCTTTCACTGGAGGCCAACAATAGAAATAGAAGTGTGATTGGTCTGAGCTCTTTACTGCATCTTATATCTGCATTCTTTAAACGCAGTTTAAAATTATGGTATTGGACAGAACATGTAAAAATCAGAAGACTGTCTTCGGGACATTTTCGAACTCTAATAACTTTATTACAAGCGTTCCAGTTGATTTGTCCGTCACTTCTGCGTAAAATACCTTTCGAACTTTCTTTTATTACAGCGACATAATTATCTTCTTCAATGGAATTGTAAGTGGCAACATTAATTCTCGTATTAAGCTTGTTTTGAGATTAATTGTCTATCACTGAAGTGTATGCGACGTTGGAAGGCGTTAATTTCATTGGTTTTTCATCGGTATAATTTTTTTTTCTGTTTGAACAAACAATAGGTAATTTTGTAATACAATTGCATTGCCTTTGAGAATAGATAAATTAAATCCTTTATTCAAATGTTTGTTAAAAGTTAAAAGTTTCAAATGTTAGTTAGAAAAGTTAGTTAGAATGTTGGAGAGACGTTTCAGTGGTTTCTAAATGTAAAAGATTAAGTTGCAAATATATGGTTGACCTTCACTCGGTGACACAGAGCATCAACATCTTCCTTCTTCCTGACCTTCACTCCGAAGATACGTTTTTATACGCCAGAACGTTTTTAAACGGGGAACCACGTTAATTTGCTTTCATGATGAACAGCTTAGAGCTTATTGAAGAACACCAAGTAGGTATATTGCATAGGGATTTCATTGTAACAAACACACGTCAACGAATATATTACTGAGAAGGCTATATTAACATCACAACGAGAAACACCTGGGTATAAATTCGCATTAGTGAAAACGCTTGAAGATGAAAATAATCAGAAAATGAGAACTGGATATTTGTAAGAGAAAGTACATCGCGTATTCGACATCCCTAGAGTTAAATGGCGCACTCCCAGTTCTGATGGAATAAAAGTCCTAACATCCAACATCAACCAGTTTATTTTTTAATTATCAGACTGCACTTCATTTATCTTCTCTACCCACGAAGAGGGGTAAAGTTGTAGTCACGTCCGCGATTCCTTACTCGTATGCACTAACGAAGAGTATTTATTCAAAATAGTGAGTTGAGCTTAATATGCAATTGTAAATTCACGTGTGTGGTATTGGATAATGGTATCAGACATTTTAAACGAAATAGAGATTAATTGCTGATACGCTGTTATTAAATTGAGATTACTAGTGCTTTGCATCTTCAAAAATGCCGTTGAATAAAACCACACAGGATGGTTTTCCGAAAAGTATAGTGCGATCCGGCACGGTCCGGGGAGACTTTTCTGCCGCCCTGTAGCACGCACACTGAGTGTTTGTTATTATCAAGGGAGGGGGCTGTGTTCTTCCATCGCTGGACAGTGAGATCCGGTGCCCACCAACACAGCAGTTTCCCCATCAAGGTATGTGACCCTTAGTCCCATGTGACCATTAGTGGGATACCCTCCCAGTCGAAACATGTTCTAAGCTCCACAAGAAAATGGGGAAGTAAGCTACTTATGTTACTCTCGAATATTCCTCTACCGTCGCCCGCGCCCCCTCCGCTGTCTGCCAATTCCCGTCTGAGCTCTGCAGAGAGAGTTTCACCATAGAGAAATTCTTCCAAGGGAATTTATTGTTGAAGAATTCAAAGTTAACTCGGCCTATTGGAATCCTGAAATCAACGGCACATGTCATTACAGAGCGTTTGATGAGAGGAAGACTTTAAACAAGAAATCGCCCAGCGGTCGCCCTCAAGCCTGAAGTCTGGAAAATCAGCGGATCATAGCTCGCGCAGTGAAGATAATACATGAACAAGTGCTCCGGCCTTGAAGACAGACCTGAATAGCGGGAATGGTTTTGCTTTGCACTGACCGCAATGCGTTACGACGCAAATGCTTATATGGACGCGTTGTGTGACGCAGAAGAAGGTTGGGGTGAGTGTACCGAACGAGCAAAAGTCTAGCAGTTGGTTCAAATCATGTAAATTTCGGGTTTACCTTTTGGAGGAAGGTCGTATTTTCATACGAGAACAAGTTGTATCAGACGTTGAGCATTTCAAGGACAGTGCCAGTAGTGCTTGGAGAAAGAAATGAGTTACAAAATAAAGCGTATTTCACGATACAGCCGCTAGGGGACTAGTTTATGTAACAATGTCCAACAAAGGAAGACTGCTATATACTGCCCCGTGTCGATAAATACTTGTTGCGCCATTATGTATAATAATTGAAATCATATGCATCAATACGTACCCAACATGTTCATCGCTAGCAAACCGGATGGGAGCAATTCAAAAACTTCGTCGAAAGAAGCCATTGAATTCCGAATGAAGTCGTGCCGCGCGGCCAGTGGTTTACGAGCCGGACAAATGCGTTCGCTCGTGAGGCCGTTTGAGCAGAAGGAAAAAGCGCTGCGAGCGCGCGTCCAGCTGGCCAGGAGGCGAGGCGGGCGCTCTCGACACAAGATGGCTGCCGCGGCGCAGCGTTGTGGCCGGCGGCGGGCGGCGGGCGGCGGGCGGCGGGCGGCGGGCGGCGGGCGTTGGGCGGGCGGGCGCGCGCGCGAGCTGGTCAGACGGCGTGGCGCTGCTTCGAAGCATCCGCGTCTCCTTCCTTCGCTTCCCCCTCACCCCCCCCCCCACCGCCGCCTGCTCGCTCCCCACCCCCCTCCGGCCGCGGCTGCGCCTGCAGTCGCCCCGCGAAGGCGAGAAAGGCGGTTCTAGCTGGACAAAAGGCAGGAGGAGGATTTCGCTAGTGAATTATGCGGATCGGTGGCCGTCAAACATAGCGATAGGGCACAACATTCATTGTGTGAGTAGTTGATTCGTATTTGCGGGTGGGTGAACTGTTAGTCCCGTTGGTGGAGTGAACGTTTTTATTGAGAGAGAAGATGGTAATTATCCCTCCTGCATGCGAGATGCGGCTCCGACCTGCACGTTCGCTTGCGTGCGTAGTTTTCTCAACCAGGTATCTCCTCAGTCGGACAAGCTCCAAGGTCCAGACTGTTCTCTCGACATGCGTAGTAGTGTGATGGATGTAAATGTGTATACGTAAGGCGTGAAGGTCAGGCAAGGAAGAGGAAGGAAATATAGCCTGCAGTCTGTGGCCCGTTTGTTAAGGTGCTGCTCCAGCACTCTCATGATGTTGATTGGAAAAATCACTGAAAACTACTATTCAGAGCAGAATGTTTCTCCAGACAGCGGCTGAATTCCACCTAGTTATGTTGAAAATTCTGCCACCACCGCGACACTAACCCTATGACCCCCCGGTCTCATTGCAGTAACAGCAATTAATTCCCAGAACCAACTAAGCCAGTTGGTGCACGAAAAAAGTGATACAATTTAAACCTCGTTATTTTTGAGGTAAGATATACGTTTAGCAAATATGCATAGCGTGTGGGTATTTCGTGTTTCACGGCGAGTGAACGACTCTGATCATTAGTCATGTGTATGCCCGTTGTAGCACGGAGATAGCGGTGTTCGTCTCGTGACGGGACATCAAATCCGGTGTCGTCCTACACGTCAACTTGCCCAGCTTCTCCTCCAGGTATCCCCTCCACAGCGGGGCTCCGCCTCAGTCGGGTTAAGTTCTAATCACCCTGCTGGTCTCCTGATGGGTGGTAGGTTAGTGCATAGAAGTGTAAGTGTGTGAAAGAAGAGAGAATGAGAGAGGGACGAACGCGCGCGCTCCGTGACCTGTTGTTAGGGAACTTCTCCGGCATTCGCCTGGTATTGATAGAAGAAACCACGGATGACTACCAATAAGAGCAGCCGATCACTTGAATTCTCCTCCAGACAGCGGGTGAACGCGACCTAGTTATATATCAGTGATGAAAATTCGTCTTCGTAGAAACTCGAACCTTAGAACCGCCCGGTTAGAGATGCTGCAACGGTAACAATTGCACCGTGCCATCTCAGCTGTTTGTACACATGAAAATTATATTTTATTCATTTATGTTTCCAAGAACATCAACTGCTTTAATCATTATTCCCTTTAGTGTAGTGTACATTTCATCCCAGGAGATGGTGCAGTTCATCCTCGCGAATGGTGAGATCCCGCACCAACCTACACGTATGCTTCCAGATTATATCCTTCTCCAGGCATCTATCCTAGCGGTGCAGAGCCCCAATGAAGGTAAACTCTAGGTTCTCCACTGGTTTCCGAGTATGTATGGTAGTGTGGAGCATGTGGGAATACGTGTGTGTGTGAAATGGAAACGTATACGTCAAGGAAAAGGAAGGTGAGATAGCGCGCGGTTCGTGGCCAGTTTCTTTTATTTAATTTAATTATTTATTTAATTGTGTATTTTTTAAATTTTAATGTAAAATAGTTAAAAACTATTTTTATAAATGTTTAAAACCTGTTTAAAAAACACGTTTAATAAATTGTGGAATCCTAACCTTAACTTACAACAAGTTGAAAACAGAAACGACGGTTATTTGAGAGCATTGAGAAGAAAAAAATCACTCCCATGTAGATTTAGATTTATTTAGTCAAAAAACAGTAAAAACTGTATGTTACTCATGGGGGCGCACGTTTTCTTGAGTTCCAGAAACCCTTCCCGTCATTTTAACTATAAATAGTTGAAGAGTGAGTAAAATTTTAAAATAAATAAAAATAAATTTTAAAAATAAATCTTTAAAATCGCAAGATTAGCAATATTTGAAGAAATAGACATTTTCGTTTCCGAGTTATAGAAAACGTATTGGCACTGGTACACGAATTACAAGTATGATTTTTCTGCATTTCTAAGAAAATAGTAACTCGCCTTTACCTCTACTCTTACCATTACAAGCAAAAGGAGAGTTCAACAAAACGTGCGCATTGTGAAGCTACACTTACGTCCAGAAACAAAACAAATCGCTGTAACATTGAATCAAGGGATCAGGGAAACTGGACAAAAACATGATTCAGATGGGGGTTATTGACATCAGAAGCTGAGGTACAATTCTTCTTATAGGCATATTTGGTTTTTTGGTATTATACAGTCCATATTGTAATTAATACATTAAATATCTGTCTTAAAATCAATATTAATTTCCTTTTTGATGCTCAGCTTAGTCTTTACATGTCTACAAACGGTTAAGCAGCAGAAAATACTTGCCACTTGTGCATTGATTTTAATCGTTCAATGTCATCTAGCAATATGTTTTAAAAATAGTGTGCATGTATTGTATGTGAACATTTTGTAGTAAGTTGTTGATACTGATACCTGATGAATGTGATTGCTACGTGAAGTGTTATAGATCTTTGTCGATGAACGTTCCTTATACAGGGATAAGGAAGGTAAATATACAGGGATTTTATCAAGAACGGAGAGTACATCTAAGAAACATCTTCAAACACTAGTTATTCTAACCAAAGGTTCTCGATTGCATGCGACCCCGGCGCCTTCCAGTTATCGTTCTTTTTTCTGTCTTTGCAATATCTTCAGCTTTCAATCCCATTTCTTGCACTAGAATTATTTCTGGCAGATTAGTTTCTTGGTCAGTAGCTTCCAGCCGCATCGAACTCTACTGACATCAATTACATCTATGGTGAGGATATTCTCTTCATTTACACCCTCAGAACCGAGTTTATGTTGACAAAGGAAGGTATCTTTACTTTTGTGGATATCAAAGTTGCTGCCGTCTTGTGCTGTTTTCTTTTGGCCAGGTCATTGTATCTCCTGAGCCTCGTTCCTTCACGTTTAAACTTCTGCCTTCGATATCGCTAAGGTTAACACTCTCAGGGTCTATTAGATCAATTGCAGACTTTTAGCAATGTTTGGTAATTTAATGGTTTTCGTTTCTGATAAATGTGTTGCTAAATTCTCTGGGCATTAAACTGTCGTTTTCGTTCTGTTAGTGTCACACATCCATAATTAATTATAATATTCAACATATCCTTTAAATTTGGTTTCGTTATGTCAATTTCTCAATTTGTCAAAGAAATGAAGTGTATATCCTAGAAAAGGAATATCGTGACTACAATTAGCATGAGAAAATATTCTCTTTAACTTCCATTAACTTAGATGTTCATCTCTCGAGTCAGCCAATAGATGCGCTTAGCTCTCCATATTCCACGTGTGGTTCTTAGGGTTGAAGTTGGACTGTAGCTGTTTTAGCAATCGAGGCCCACCTCAGCAAACTCTCTTGACGTCGGCAACATACTGTCGTGCACGCCGCCGACTCTACGCTCGCCCTGGCACTCCTGAGGCAGAGGTTTATGTTCTGAGGACTTACGAATTTGTGTCACCATAATTTTACGGATAATTACCATTGCCCTGCATGTCATCTTTAATTGACCGAACCCGTCTCCCACGTTGCTTGTGACGTCATGCATTCTGACGTTGGGTTGGACTTCGGGAGGCGAAAATGAACGTGGGAAAGAAATAACAGGGCTCGGAAATGTTTCCAGATGGAAAATAGCTGGGGATTACGTAAGGGAGAAAGTGAGCTTCTCAATCCCCCGTTTCACTTCCGCTGGAGAGGACGGGACGGCAGGTCAAAAGGGCGGATGTCTAGGTCAGGACAGCAGTCAGCACTTACACGGAAGTAGAGAAAACGGGCTGATTTCTCAGCCACTACTCTTCGGCCGGGCTCTACGCGCGGTAGGGTTATATTATTACCACATCCTTTATTATTATTATTATTATTATTATTATTATTATTATTATTATTATTATTATTATTATTATTATTATTATTATTATTATTATTATTATATATAGTACGGAGTTGCTCTACAGCTGTCGCCGTTTCTCCGCTCTCAGTCTCCATGCCTCTCTATTGGACCATAGATCATCTGGCATTTCTCTTGCCGTCATAGCCTCTTGCACTCCCTGCTGCCATGCAAGTCTGGGTCTTCCTCTCTTCTGTCTTTCTGTTGGCACCCATTTCAGGACTCGTTTTGGCCATCTTTCGTCTGTCATTCGCATAACATGACCGTACCAGACGATTTGTTTTTTCTCTATTTCGTCAAGGATAGATTTCTTTACATCCATTTTCTTTCTTATGTCGTCGTTCCTGACACGTCTGCTATAACAGCAACTTCTACGCCAGTAGTCCATTTCAAGGGCCAGCAGCTTCCCTTTTGTTCTTTTATCGATCTCCCAAACCTCTGAACCGTATGTTGTAACACTCTTAACTAGCGAGGAGTAAAGACGTCTTTTAGTAGTGTTAGTGATGGTTTTGTTCCATAAGACAGAGTTTATACTTCGTGTCACGTTTCTCCCCAAGCTTATTCGTCTCTCAATTTTGTCATGGCTATTTCCCTTATTGTAAAAAAGTACACCAAGATATTTATATTTGTTTACCCCTTTCATTTTTCCTCCATTTTCCACAGGAAGATCTTCTATTTCATTTTTACCAACTGCCAGGTATTCAGATTTGTCCATATTAATATTAAGTCCTGCTTTTAAAAAGTGTTCATTGAGTTTACGGATCATGAAACTCAAATCGTCTGCATCTTCTGCAATTACTGCCTGGTCATCAGCAAAATATAACGTAAACAATTTATCCTCTCCGATCGTCATTCCCATTACTCTGCATTGTTTCTCCCACTGCTGTAAAATTTGTTGCAGATATATTTTAAACAGTGTTGGGGAAAGACAGCAACCCTGACGAAGACCTTTGCTGACTGGGAATGGATCCGAGAGCCTGCTGTAGATCTTAATCTGAGAGGTGTTATTCTTATATAGATTCTGTGTGGCTCCAATTAAGTTTTCACTGATTTGAAGTCCATCCATTTCTTCCCATACTCTAGCAATCGGTACATTGTCATACGCCTTCTGAAGATCAATGAAACCCAGATGAACTTCCCTACCTCTCCTTGTTCTCTTTTCTGTAAGTTGTTTTAATGTAAATATATTGTCTATGACCGACCTGCCGGCAGTAAAACCACATTGTTCCTCTCCTATTTTTCCTTTTATCTCTTCTTCTATTTTATTTCGTATTATTTTGCTATACAGTCTACCTATAGATCCAATAACTGCTATTCCTCTGTAGTTTGTTTCATTGTCTCTAGATCCTTTCTTATGGATTGGTGTTAGGTAAGACGTTCGCCACTCCTGAGGAGGATTTTCTCCATTCATGCACCTTGAAAACATGTGTTTGAGCATTTGGTGCAGTTTATAGGGACCATATTTCAGTACTTCTGCCGGTATATCTCCCGGACCAGGTGCCTTATTGGATTTCATTGTCTTAAGTGCTTTTTCTAAATCTTTAATTGTCAGATCTACCCTTTGCTCAAATTTTACTTCCTTGTGTGTTTGGAAGTTTCTGTTTTCTAGAAGCAGTCTTTCGAAATACTCTTTCCATTTATTGATTCCAATGTTTGATAATGCGATATTGTTTTTCTCATTCGATTTAATAGATTTAATTACTTTCCAGGCTTCTGAGCTCCGTGCTCCACCTATGAATTATTCTATATAATCGCATTTATCCAGCCAAATTTATTCTTCCTTGATAATACTTCTTGTTTTACTTCTCTACTTATTGCTTTGTACTGTAAATTAGTTTCAATTTTTTTGTCACTAAGCCATTTTAAATACAGTTCTCTTTTCCTCTTAATCTTTTCTTCTAGACTTGTGTCCCACCAATACTGTTTCGGTTTTAATTTACAAGTACCTAAAGCCTCCTCTGCGGCTTGGTGAATACACTCTTTTATGTGTTCATATTCTTTTTCTATTGGCCTGTGTTTAACCAATAGTTTAGTTTCAAGCCTTTTTCTGTAGAGATATGCTGTACTTTCATCGAAAAGACTGCTTAATTTGTATTTGGTAGGTTTCATGACAAATCCCTCCTTATTTTCTTTATCTGTGCTATTCAATGTAAATGGTATGAATATTTTAGCAATTACCAAACAATGATCGCTACATTGGGCTCCCCTTTTCACTCTAACATCTTGGACTTTGAGTGAAGTTTTTTGTTTAGTTACACAGAGGTCTATTATAGATTTTAGTTTTTTTGTATGTTGGTACCAGGTATACTTATGAATATCCTTATGTTGGAAGAAAGTGTAATTAATTTTCATTTCATACTCTTCACAAATATTAATAAGTCTTTTTCCATTCTCATTGCAAGTTTCCTCACCATGTTGACCCACAATATTGTTCTTGTCTCTTCCAACTCTGCCGTTAAAATCTCCTGCAAATATTATTTAATGGGACTTTGGAATACCATCAAGGGTTTCTTTGACTGTCATTTCAAAATCATCTTTCTTAGCCATTGGGGCATCATCATTCAAATTATATATTCTATGACACTTATGTATTTTCCTCTGATTTTTAACACTACTTTAATAAGACGTTCATTTATAAACTCCCAACTTTTTATACATTTACCGAATCTTTCACCAATAACAATAGAAATTCCGGCTTTGGCATTTTCATGTTTGTTTACGCCACTGTAAAAGTGCACAAAGTTGTTCAGTGTTTCGCTTCCCTTGCCTTTCTTTTTTGTTTCAGACCAGACGGCTATATCTGTTTCTTCTCATCATTTCCTGGATTACTTCTTGTTGTTTATTTGATATACTTTGTACATTCCGTATACCAATATTCAGAGTCCATTTTCTTTGCTGATGTCGTTTCCCTTTTAAAATATCCGAGGCATTCCTATAACTGAGATTTTTAGCGGTGTGATGTTTTACGTGTGCAGGGTGCTGGCCTACAGCACAACCCCCAAACCTGGAGGACCAGAGCTTTTATTTCAGGGGTTCCCATCCCTTAGGCTGATTGCTTCCACCATAGCTTAAGGAGTCCAGCCTACCCCTGATCCACTCTTTAGGGATGAATTAATTCCCAAGGTTAGTGAATCCCACCTTCTCGTGTTGAATCATGCACCATTCATACTTGGATGCTTCTGGGGCGCTACCCGCGTAAGACCTGTCTACTACACTCTAAAGAAATAAGGAAGGAAGATGAGGAAAGACTCCCTAGCCCTCGAAACCTAATAGCGTCGGGGTCAGAAAAAAACAAGAGTTGGCCAAGGGAGACCGATAGAATAGATGAAAGCATTGTGGCACAAGAAAGTTAAAGATGTCACAATGGTAGATGAAGGAACCATAACGATATGAACACATCGTTATGGAGGAAGGACAAAAGAAAGGAAAGAATGTACGATTAAGATTGGGATGGATAGGACGTGGTAGGACACGACTTAGTCTGGCCCCTCAATTTTGGCCTGTCTGGCATGGGTGACCCTACCAGTAGTCATGCGTAGAAAATAGTCATGCTACTGCCGGCTTAGCCCTCCACCTCACTAAAGCACACAAGCCTCCCCGCCCGCACGGACAGTGCTACTTCAAGGCGGTGTCCCCAGGGGATTATTATTATTATTATTATTATTATTATTATTATTATTATTATTATTATTATTATTATTATTATTATTATTTATTATTATCTGACATTATTCACAGTATCTACTGGTCGGTATGTCAACCACACACAGGAATGATGACCAGGTGTGTGGTTGCCTTACTGAAGGTTCAGATGGCTTCTGACAATACGGCATGTATTCAAAATTACTGACTTTTGCATATTATATACATTCCTGGCATCCAAGTGAAGACACTCCAGTGCCCGAAGTGTCATTTTCGGGATCACTCCTGTAGCTGATATTATTATAGGCACAGTTGTCACTTTACTGAAGTTCCACTGAGTTGCGACTTCATGGGCGAGATCGGTATACTTCTGGATCTTCTCATGATATTTTCCCGATATGTTGTGGGTATTGGGTATTGATATGTCGATAAGGAAAACCTGCTGATGGTTTCTATCAATGTATTATTATTATTATTATTATTATTATTATTATTACTCTTATTATTATTATCCGCTTGCTAGTCTTACTCTGGTGTTTACTGTGTGAAACGCCAATTCGCACATATCTTCCGTAATGCTCGTACACTGAAATGACAATACCAATATCATAGGATACCTCCTAACATCGGGTCGGACCTCTTTTTGGCAAAGAACTGCGGCAACTCGACATGGCATGGACTCAACATGTCTTTGGAAGTTCCCAGCAAAAATATTGAGACATACTGCCTGTATAGCTGCCCTTAATTGTCAAAGTGTTGCCGGTGTAGGATTTTGTACACGAACAGACCCCTCGATTATGTCCCATATAGGTCTGATGGGATTTATTTCGAGAGTCCTAGTGGTCAAATAATGCGCTCGAATTGTCCAGAATGATCTTCAAGCCAATCGCGGAAAAATGCGGCCCGTTGACACGGCGCATTCCTGTCCACACAAAATCCGTCGTTCTTTGAGAACATGAAGTCCATGAATGGCTGCAAATGGTCCCATGTTGCTAAAATATTTAATTTCCCGTCAATAATCGGTGCAGTTGAACCACAAGACCCAGTCCACTCGATGTAAAAACAGCCCACACCATTATGAAGCCACCACCATCTTGCACAGTGTCTTGTTGACCAACGTGGGCCCGAGGCTTTCATTCATGGGGTCTGCGCCACACTAGACCCTACCATCAGCTCTTACCAACTGCAATCAGAACTCATCTGACCAAGCCACGGTTTTACAGTCGTCTAGGGACTAATCGATATTGTCACGAGCCCAAAAGAGGCGCTGCAGGCGATGTCGTGCTGCTAACAAAGGCACTCCAGTCGGTCTTTCCTACCATAGCACATTAAAGCCACATTTCGCAACACTGTCCTACGTGCGTTGGTCGTACGTTCCACATTGATTTATGCGGTTGTTTCACTCAGTGTTGCTAGTCTTTTAGCACTGACAACTCTACGCAAACACCGCTGCTCTGTCATTAAGTATACGTCGTCGGCCACCGCGTTGTTCGTGGTGAGAGGTTAGACCTAAAATTCTCGGAATACTCATGCCACTGTGGATCCCGGAATATTGAATTTCCCAACGATTTCCGAAATAGAATGTCCCATGCGTCTAGCTCTAACTACCATTCCGCGTTCAAAGTCTGTTAATTCCAGTCGAGCGGCCATAATCACGTCAACAACTTTTTCACGTGCTTCACTTGAGTACAAATGAAAGGTGTGGCAATACTGACCATTTATACATTACCGCCATACATTACTACATGTCTCCAGAAATTCGGATCTTTTTACTTCAGGAATGACAATGTTTGGAACCGATCTACTTTTTCCTTTAAATTTTTGTTGACCAAACCAGTTCGTGATATGACGTCAAACGAATTTGTGAAATTACCACATTTCTACACGTGTTACGTTGTAGAACCGTGTTCGTTTGGATATTCCTTTCTTGGAAGGAAAAATGCATATCTCATTCTCGGAGAACGTTTTAGTCAGCTCAGAAATTGAACTATCAATTAGTCAATCTTTTCGGTTAAGATTTCCGAGATTTCACGTTCTCCTCTGAAACGTGATCGGAGAAGACCTATCTTTGATACACTTCCATACTAACAAAATTTAAATTTCGTAGGTTCACTGTCACTGTCTCTGTATTCCGCTGTCTAGTTACTTATTATAGAAGTACCTTAAAGAATATTTTTTGGGGAAAATCCAATTGCATAATACGTAATATAAGCCGTTTTGCTGACATACTGCATTCAGATGAAATATTAATCTAAGTGAACTGCAAAATTGCTTCATCTGTGTTTGTGTGAGGAGGAGGAAGTATTTCCGCAAATCAAAGAATTGCATTGACGACACGTCTCTTGAAGACCAAGCTCATTTCCTCGCCAGAGGAAGTAAACTGGATCTCCCTTCGTGTAAAAGCTCCTCCATGGACAGAGATAACAAACCTGTTTGCACGGTAGAATCTCGGTTCACTCCACTGCACGAGAGGTCCCCCGCCTCCGCCGCCGCCGGCCCTGGCCTTTCCCAGCCCTACGCTCTCCTCTCGCCTCTCCAACTCGCCACTTGGCCGCAGCCGCCGCCGCCGCCGCCAAGCGCCCGCCAGGCCCACCGCCCCGACGTTGCTTCCCAGGCTGAATCGCCTCGACGCGCCGCAGAGGAGATCGCGTGGCAAGTTACGCGAACTCCAACGCAAATCGCGGTTCCCCGCCAGGTCGGCCCCTCGGCCCCGGCCATGACGCACGCTTCAGCAACCACCCCGACAACGGGAAGAACGCTCATGACGACGTGCACCACAACAGCGCCGACGACCTTGACAACGACCACCGGGGCGACGTCGCGACAACGACCAACACGACTACGATGAAGAGGACGATAGCGGCGAAATCTATGGTGACTACGGACGCGACCAACACGGCGGCGGCGGCGGCGGCAGCAGCTGCGGCGCAGCGCGCGTTCGCCCGAAGCCGATTTCAACCGCGCCTTCCGCGAAACGCGTTCCACGCCGCGCATTCCTACAAACGAAATGTCAAAGTTCAAATGTTTTAATATCAAACCCTCGCGCCTGCCTCTGCACTCTGCTGCGAGCTGTCCACCGGGACGCATCGAATTAATTCCGACATTCCATACTATTTTAGCGAGGATATTTTACAGCATACTGTTAAATCATTCCAGTAATAACGCCACCGGCTCGTTTCAAGGCGTCCCGAGCGCGGGCGCGGAGGCCGGCCCGTCCCGTGCCCCATTGTGTTTATGTTTGTGATTCTTGATGAATAATGCATAATAATTACATCCTTCTCATTGAATAACACACAGGCTGCGGGGTTAGGGAAAAACTGGACTTCAAACATTGCCGCGACCGGCCGCGTGATTACGCCGGGGATGCTTTTTTCGTCGTGTTGGGTGCGAAAAGCAATTTGAAATCTGTTAAAGCCCGGGCCGATCGGATCGGAGTGGCGCGGCGGGCGGGTGGAGCGGGCGGGGCGGGCGGGGCGGGCGGGGCGGGCGGGGCGGGCTGAGGGATCGGAGCGGGGCGGAGCGGCCGGAGCGGGCGGAGCGGGCAGGGAGCCGGAGGAGTGGCGTGGCGGGGAGCGGGACCGCCGGGGGCGCTCGGGGCCACGTGCACTCGGCAGGTCGAGGCCGCGAGTCAAGGGGAGAGGAAGATTCCCGGCGGCCTTGCCGCCGCCGCCGCCGCCGCCCGCCGTCCAGCGCCGCACTCGCCGTCGCCGTCGCCCCCGCGGACTCCGCCATGGACTCGCCGCGCTTCCCGCCGTCTCCGACGCACAGTGGGTCCACGGAACGTCAGCGCCGCCAGCCGCACTTTGCTGCAATGGCAAATGACGCGTACCTACCAATGAATAACAAAACACAAAATCTGCAACAAGAATGGCCTGCTATTATTGAACTTTTTGCGACTTCTCCCGAAAATATCTCATTTCGAAATACTGGACTGAGGACTGGGAGACAGGAGAATTCTGAGGAAATGTTCTGCGAACTCATTTTGATAGCCTCAAAACGACCGGGATTATCCGATAGAGATTTACCCAGACGTGGAAACGAGGAGATCCAAAAATTATTTCGAGAAAGGTGCAATTTCATATCGGCTGCCTAATATTGAGTTAAAATATTGAGCGACCCTTCGGAAATTCTGCGACCTTTCTCAGGGCGAAATGCATTTCGCCCAGAGGAAGGTCGCAGCATGGCGGCCGAAACGTTGGCACCTGTGCCTAAGACAGGGCGTCTCCAAGCAGCTACTGCCTCCGGCCGCGGAAGCCTACGCTCCCACTCCATACTGGTCGGTTCCACTCGCTCTGAATGTTTCATTATTTGTTCGTGATTTGCGCTCTCGGTCCATTGGGAGCAGTGTGCGCTCCGTCGCGTCGCGTCGCATCGCGTCGCGTCCCAGCCACCTGCGACGCCACCTGCGCCCAACACGTTCGCTGTTGTTGATCGCTCGCTCGCTCGCTCCACGCTCACTTGTTTACCGGGATCCTCGCGGCCGTTGCATCACGAACCAAATTAACATTCCTCGATGCAGTTAAGCCGGCTGCTCCCACGACACCGGCCGCGGGCTGTCGTTTCGTTCCCCCGTCGCCCCGGCGCACGCAGTTCGCGCGCCCACAAGCCAGGGGTCATTGCCGGCCGCCTCCGCTGCGCCGCTGGGCTCGTCCTCTGCCTCGCCCGGGGGAGGGACGAACACTCCGTTTGGAACTCAGGCGACCGAATCGCTGGCGGTCAACGTCGAATTTGAGGTACTAAGTATCCAGCAACAACTACTATGGTCATTAGTCTCGTGAGTGTAGGGCACGGCAAAGGCGGGAGGTGGGGGGGATTCTTCCCCGATGCAACTTGAGATCCGCCACCGTCATACGCGTTGGCTAGCGGAGGTCTCCCAACCACCTCGGGACACTACCCAGCCGAGACAAGCTCCAATAAGGGCCCAACTGAGCGACTTCTGGCGTGTATAGTAGTGTGTGTAATAGGCGAGGATGGGACAAGAATGAGAAAGGTAAAATCACGCGCAGTATGTGACCTGCTTGTTGCGCTTATTCGGGCATTCCCCTGAAATTTATCGAAACAAACTTGGAACTGATCAGAGCAGCCGGTTTCTAGAATTCTTCTCCAAACTGTGGTTAGATTCCACTCAGCGGTAAAGTTAGTGTTAAATTTGCAACCGTGGAAATTCGACCCTTAGGACCGGCCGATTAAAGACTCTGCAACGGGAATAAATGTTGGATCTGGGCCGTCTCAACTGGTTAATTTGAGGTGTACAATGAAATGTCCCACAGTAACAAATATCTCAATATCTGTCAATGCAAGGTTTAGGGCCACCTACTCCTTGACACTCTTCTTTTCTCGTCGTCGTGTACGATGGTAGGAGGGTAATCTTTTCATTGTCTACTAAGTGGTTGCGCTTATCTAAATGCATCATTTTAGACCAATATCCGATTGCATCCCACGACGGAAGTTCGCAGTATATTTCCGTCAAAGAGTGTAAGAAGTCGCTGTCACACTGGTTTTTTAAAGTTCACCGCACACGAAGGATGCATGGTGGAACTATTTTACTGTTGCCTCTAAAATTCAGAGACCATTTCCTTGACCTGCGAAAGTTCAAGAGCAAGCTTAATGGCCCGAGTCTTGCCAGTTAAAATGAAGGCAGTTTTAATTCCATTCAATCGTCCGGGTACAAAGCCCCGGCCAGCAGTACGTACAGTCATTGTTACGCAGGCTGTCATGCTGTGTCCTGTCCTTCCTCAGCACATCTTCGTCCGTGACGCCCGGCGCCCGTTTCGTCCTATTTACTGTCAATCTCTTCGTACTTTCTTCTTTTTGTCTAGTTGAGCAATGCATTTTATAGGTCTTGATGTTTTTCGAGTTATTAATGTCATCTTTCTAGATTGGCATTCTAGGTGTATTTCTTACTTAGAGTTTGTGTTAGGTTGATAGGATCGTGTGTATAGTTTTTGGCAGCAGGTATGATAATAAGATTCGAAAAACTATGCAAATAAGTGTTCTCAATGCTAAGGAATTCTTTGCATTCGGTTATAGCGGGCGTATTATGTTTTTGTAAAAAAATCAAAGCTCTCAGGAATCACATCTTCGAGGGGCAGTGGCTTTCATATTATTCGTAGTGAAATGTTCCTAAAAACGAATATGATGATTAATCTTCTGATTCTTCTGATGATGATTCTTAATCACACGGGTGGCCAAATGTCACCGGGAAGCTAATGCCCCCATCGCCGCCACTCCACCATCAACCCCATCTCTTGCCAGTGTAGCTGCTGCTCTCGCCACTCCCACCGCAAGACTCAGTCCCTTCCACTCCGCCCCGCCACAGCCCTCGCCAATGGCGCCAGCACCATCGCCGTAGCAGTCAACGCTGCCAACGCCACCGCCATCACACCGTCATCGTCCCGTCGTCCCCACCACCACCGCCACCGCACCCGCCGCCCCCGGCCGGTCGGAGGGCGAGCGTCCACACTGGGTCGGCTGCTAGCGACGCGCCGCTCTAAAACAAACGCTGCCTAACGACTCTCGAGTCATCGCCGCATTCCTGGCGGCGGGCGCGAGCGGGGCCGGGGCGCGGGAGCGGCGACGCGAGCGAGAGAGCACGAGCGAGAGCGGGGCGTGTAATTATCGGTGCACCGCTCAAGGGAGCCACATCTTAATAACCGACCGATGGCGGGCGCGCAGGGGTGGCTGCCAGGGCGGCCTCCTCCTCCTCCTCCTCCTCCTCCTCCTCCTCCTCCGCCGCCGCCGCCGCCATCGCCACCGCCGCAGCGTAGGGCGCGTCGCGCGCTGGAGGTCGTTAGTCCCTGCAGCGCACGGCGTTCGCCACCCAGAGAGATTTGGACGACGCGCGCTGCTGGGAAACCGCTAAAGACGCGTCAATTGCGTGTACAACTGGGAATGAGTGCGGTGTCGTGCATTTGAGGTTGGTTGAAAGGTAGTGGACGTAGAAGATAGATGGCGCTCTGGGGAACAAGGAAGACGTTCTTAAATACTTAAATACACCAGGCACTGTTTCGGCCAGAACACTTTTAAAACACAATCGAAAACTCAATATCTATGAGGCATAACAAATAATTGAGAACAAGACTAAAATATGAATTAAAATAATTGTATTATACAAACATGAAATATAAGTAGTACAACACATAGCCGGCGATCCTAATAAATAGGTGAGAATCAAGAACGCCTATTTTTTGTTCAATTATACAAATAATTGATCATTGAAGACCATGTATAGTACTTGGCAAAAAAGGTGTTGAATTATTTTGAAAATCACCTAAATAAATCGTGTAGAAGGAGTTTACATATGATTTTCGAATTTACAACACCTTGATAAACAAAAACCTTACCCCAAAACCTCGTTTTAGCGGTGATTTCGTAAGCGGTTATTCAAATTTTACGAATAACCGCTCCAAACCTATGAAAACGTCTGTAAACTTAATGCCAACTTACATACCAAAGATATTGTAAAGAATGATATTCTTTATAATTTATGATATTCTGAGAGTAATCTTATTTCCGCAAACGTCAGTCAATGAATTGAACCATTCAAAATGTCAACATTTTGAATTAATGTTGGTAAGATTTCCTCTAACATATCAAAGGCAGCACATCAAAGGGATACTAACATTCGTTGCTTTTTACATTTTTTAATTTACTTCTGAACATTTCATAACAAAAGGGAGGTTTTACACGAACATCTTCTGAAGATTGTAAAATGGCTGAGAATTCAAGAAAATAGATAGAAGTTATATAGATATTAATAAATTATAAAGATTTTGTTAATCTCATCGAACAAACCGATACAAAATCAAGAATTTCGTTAAATAAAGAACAAAAATTTCTGTTTCCTCAGTGTTCGATTTTGTGGAGCAACAAATAATATTCACACATTTTTCATATGGATTATTTTGTATGGTAAAATATATTTTTATTAGGTCGCTTACATCATTTCGGCTCTAATGTCGTCCCACCCGTATTATCATGATCCTCCCATTTTCTGCGGGTTCCTGTGGTAATTCATCCCACCGCCCTTCTCATATTTCCCTTTCGGATGCCAGAATGGAACCCTCCACCTATGGGGTCATAGGCCCATATCAGAAAATTCTCGTGGTTATCGAAAGGTCAAGGCACTAATTAGGGTCAAACTCAGCTACGTAGAGGGTGTTATAGGAAATGATATTTTTCTCTGGTACTGCAAGGAACGGGATTTAGAAGTTGATACACAGTGGGTCTGCAGACGCCTCCAACAGTCATGTCCAAGGCGGCGTTCGAACTCGCGACCCTTCGAGGCCAGACAGGAAAAGCACGCCCGCCTCGCCCAAGATCTCGATCTTGCTTGCTTAGGCCGCTTAGGTATCGTGCATTTCATGTTCCTGTTTTAATCAACAAAGCAGAACGTTTTGTACCATAGAACTCTTCAAACAATACTTTTCGAGATTTGTGGTTGATCCCATGAAGCTTCAAAATATCCACATATTAACTTGTTCATCATTTTAAAATATATTGCTATGGTATTATGGAATAAAATCCATAACAAAGTAAAATATTTTCTGTTGCATACCCGTTTCGAAATAATCAGATACTATAAAATCACAATGGTATTCATACATTTTTTTAACTATTTTACTGTATAATTATACAAAACTAATTGTACCTGATGCAAGTAATGTAGTTCAGCTCTTGAGTCAATAACTCCCATCTCCATCAGATTTGCTGTCCAATGTCCCTTGATACATTGAGAAAATGCTGATATTGCCCCTTGTTTCGCTTTGACCAACAATGAAGCTTCATTATCTTTGCTCGTTTTTCAAGCTCTTGGAGTGTTTGTGTTGAATTCAGTTATTTCGCCAGCAGTACCATCCAAAGGGCTTCATGTTATCGGGGTAGTGAGTCGATATCTCCGTGTGGGGAGGACAACAGACAAGAGAGAAAATGTGTAGCCAATAAAAAAAATTTATTACACTAGAGAGAACATTTCTTGTTGACACACATAGCAAAATACGCACGTTGCTACTTTTATTCTTAACATAACTTCATATAGAAAAACACTGAGGCAAGGAATTCCAGATCTCTAGAACAAAATTACTGAGATTATACTTCTCCCCAATATGTCACCAATTTTTTGCCTGTTTCTTGATGATCTATAAATAAATAAGATAACCCACCAATAACAACGTTTTTAAGATTCCACACCAGTACATGTTTATAATTATAGTTATTAATTATAATATAAAATTACGTTTTTATTTATTTACATTTCCGATAACTATGATTTTTAGTTCCAATTAAAATTTCGATAGTACTTTGAATATGGTCACATAACGTACTCACATTTTGCCAGAAATATCAAAAATACAATGACTCGATAAACATGTCAACAAATCAGATTTAATTTTAACTGTTAAAATGTGATCAGTGAATGCGTATCGAGAATAAAAATTAAAAAATGGTATACGAAATATTACTTATGAATGTACACTGGTGTTTTTGAAAATGGCAACACCAAGAAAGGCATATACTATCACAATGAAATGTATTCTACAGATTAGGAATACACAATGTACAAATGTTTAGAATTACAGAAGTGTACCTGCATTTTCATATTGAGTATTTAGTACGGTGTGTAGCCGCCACGCGCTGCTATCGGCGCCTTTAAACGTCGTGGTGTGGATTGAAAGAGAGCATGGATATGCTGCTGGAGAACACATTGCCCCGCCTGATCACAAAGCATCGACAATGGCTGCAGGAGGACCAGAACGAACACGTTGCCGACCGATCACATCCCAGGCATGATAGATGGGCGACTTGTCTGGCGACGAGCAAGCCAGGGAAGCAGTGGTACCCGTCTTTCTTCGCGGAAATCTTGCACATAGCTCGCCACGGGCTCGCCACATTGCTCGGTCGGGCATTGTCCTGCTAAAATATGGTATGTGAAGCTGCTAGCAGGAGGGGCACCACCTCGGGCTCTAAAATCTCCCTGACGTAGCGGTTTCTGTCCAGATTACCGTCAATGCGTATGAGGCAAGATCGCACATTTCAGCCAATGGCGCTCCAAACCATCACATTTGGCGTTTGTCCGCTATGGCGCGGAACGATCAAGGCTGACATATTGCGATCACACGTACGCGGCCATCGCTGTCGCACAAATTGAAGCGGAACTCGTCAGACAACACTGCGTTTGGCCCCTCAGCCCGTCAGTGAACATGTTCACGTGCCCTGAGTGCCATGGTCACGTGCCAACGCGTATGAGGCGTTGCTGCAGTCCAGCCCTCAGTAGACCCGATGCAGACATCACCACATTCGTCGCAGTGCTCCAACGTCGAGCCAACACTGTGGGCGACTCCTTTCTGTCAGTTACGGCCATGCGGACAAGATGGCGGTCATCTCGCACTGTGGTCACATTGTGTGGTTAAGTTTCCGCTCGTCGCTGTGTACCCTCCCCTATCCTCTAGTTCCACTCAAGCATCACTGTCATAGCAGTTGTTCTGTTTTGCATCACTGTCACAGCACTGTTCGAGCAGCAATGTCACAGTTCGGCGAACCTTTCCGGATAATGATCATTCTCCCCCGTTCAATCTCACTTAGTTACTGATATTGCGCCATTTGGTGTCGAAGAGACACACCGGCACTTGCTTGCACGTTTCCACGTGGTTTGACGGCCCTACACCGACTTAATGTGGCGTAGCATTGACCTGACCAGTCACACAAAGGAGGGTGCTGCAAGGCCAAAGTGCACGCCATATCTATGCAAATGTAATCACTTCTTATAGATACTCATCCATTGATTTTTAAGTAACTCCTTTTGAGTGTTGCAATTTACACAAACAGCAGCATAAGTATTAATTAATAGTTACAGTGATATCTATTTCAATTACTGAATTAGAAAACTATCTATTCAACCAGTTCGTGACTGTTCAGTACAAGTTAAGTGCCAAGTCGATCCAAGGATAATTGAATGTGCTGAAAGTAGTAATTTTTCTTTTATTGTAAATTTTTTCTTCGAAATAGCTACTGACAAGAAAACTATATTCGAATAAGAACTACACGGAAAACATTGAATTTAAACTGATCTATTTATGAAATGGTATTTTATTTTCCATTTATATACTTTTTTGGAAAAGTAACGACATCGGTGAACCTTCTTGTTTACATTTGATGTTCGCTTGCTTCAACACTAATAATTTGTCTTAATGAACTGAGAGCTGGTGCATTTTCCATCTTTATGTATCTATTCTAGTTGATCCATACGAAATCGTTGAAATGACAAAGTTGTCTCAACCTTTCACTGTTCCCCATCCTATTGTTAAGAACGTCACTGGATTTTCATTAATTCTCATCTCAAATTTACCTAATTATTTATCATTCATTCGCGAGTAATAAAATCAATCGACCCACGTACCATATAACTCCACTAAACCTACGTCCTCCCACTAACCTCGTGCCATGTAAGCAAACATGTAAGAAATGATTTCTCTAAAAGTATCATAAATTGAAGACATCAGAGCAAATACAGTACTTTAACTGTGTGTGTGGAGAAAGCCTAAGGAACTATACTGGGGAGAAGGGAAAATAATAATAGTTGAGAACAAGACTGTTCTCAGTCATTTCACTAAATTCTTCAGGAGAGCCATTTAAAGTTTTTGTATGTAGATTAAGTAATGTAAGTAAGAGATGAATTAGTTCGGAATGTGTTTGTTACAAGCTTATAGAGTGGAATATTTACAATTCTTGATGCACACATGTAGATCAGAACACAGAACACTATGAAATAGATATCTACTTTTGTTTAAAAAAAAAGGACTTACAACAGTTTGAGCAGCCATCGATATCTTAATATACGGGTCTTCATTTGCCTAGTGACACTACACTAGTTTATGAACTTGATGAACATTCATCTTGATTTGTACATTCCATGATGCACATATGAACTGATTTGGGTTGGAAATAAGCATTTTGGGAAATGATGATGCAATGATATCTATAAGTAACGGCTCTCAGTTTGTTCGAAATTTCTGTTCGCACATGAACCTTATAATCTGTTTCAAGATCTATTGCCAAAGCCTATTATTAAACGAACACATTATTTAGAACATATATCATTGCATTGCAAGAAATAATGTCATGGATGCCCCTGTGCGAGCATTATCAGAGACGTTTCCCTAAAGTTCGTTTTCCTAAAGTTAAACAATACGCTTTCCAAAGGCATCAAAGTCAATGTGAATTGTGCAACGAACACACAATTAGAAAATGAGAAGACAATAATTTCTCTGTGACTTCTATACATTCCGACACTCGGTCTGATCTTGTAACACACGCACACGTTACCCTATTAATATGGGCTAATGCCCATTGCCAAGGCCTATTATACAACACATAAATCATTATTTTAAATATGTCACAAGGGCAGCATTTGTTTGGGCACACACTAGGGTGTCAGTTTATTCGTTTATTCTACGTAAGCTCATTAATCTGCACCAACGCTTCTTGCCGAAGATTCGTGCGCAACGAACACGTAATTAGATCCGAAGAAGCAGGGGCGACACAATGGCGTGCAGCGTCTAACGCCCACCTCACAAGTCCCGAGGGGTTCGACTCCGGCGCGCGCACGTTCACCTGTCCCTCCGCCCGATGGCCACTCGCGTCGCAGCTCGGCCGCCGGCACGCGGCTACGGCGGCGGCGCGGCACCCACGCACGTGGCGACTGGGGTCGGCGGCAGGAATTCAACTTAGGAACATTCCAGCAGTCATCTCCACGTCCGCTCCTAATTAAGAGCACTCGAGGCGCAAGAGGCGGCAGCCAACGGGCGACGCCCGCCCGCCCGCCCGCCCGCCCGTGGGCCCACCCGCCGCCGCGTGCGTCCCCGCCTCACGCCTCACGCCGCTCTCATTACCGAGCTCCAGACGGCCGCCGCACCACCACCAGCGAAAATGTGATACAGACGCCGCCGCCGCCGCCACTGCGCCGTCTGTATCTTTACTTCATATCTTTTGATTATAAAAAAATATATAATGTTCGTTGTGACATAAAAATTGCGTGCATAGAATGCTGAATTAAAAATTTCATTACATTACATTTATTAGAACTGCAAATGGGTATGACCCGGTGGCAGTTAAGTGACAATAATTGCAAAAATTACAACACTTACATTAATAATAATAATAATAATAATATAATAATAATAATAATAATAATAATAATAATAATAATAATAATAATAATACCGTACAATACAGTACAAGACGAAAAGCAGCATTGAAAAGAGCATTGATCGCGTTCACCGCACTTCACTTCACTACACTACACTACACTTTTTTGCTTTGAATTACACTGACCATCACTTGACAGCACTTCACCGCACAACACAGCACATACTCATTTAATATCTGTTACTGCCGTCTTGTTCTAATTTGTTTCTAAAAATTCGGACACTGAGACACTGAGGACACTGAGTATCCTCGGGCTCTAGTCCTAATGGTGGCAAAATTTCCATTCGCAATGCGCTTTACATAGCTCATTGGTTCTCAGCCACTGTCTTAACAAGAATTCAAGCGGCTTGCTGTGAGCGGTAGTTTTCTGTAGATTCTCCTATCAATACCTGGCAAATGTCGGAGCAGTGCAGTGTGCAGTATCAAAAAGTTCAAGGACCGGGCAAGCGGGATCTTTTCTTCCTTTTCTTCGTCCCCACCTCTTGTCCATATATATATATATATATATATATATATATATATATATATATATATATAACCTACACATGTCGGGAACTCCCGTAAGACGATCTGAAAGTCGGCGCCGAATCTCCCTCTTTAACTTGCACTACAGTCACGCGACCAACGCGACCAATGATCAATACAGTTGACGCGCCTGGAAACGTGAAATACTCGCGCACTCACTGACACTCTGATTTGATTCACTTTTAATTTGATTGGTTTTTGTCAAAACAGTTGAAAGTGTATGTGACGTATGCGGGAGAAGTAAAATCTGCGCACTTTTTCTTGTGATCCACAATGTTTTTCCAACCCTTTTCCTGTACTTAAGTAATGAAAAAAACAACTACGCGAGGTTAGCAAGATTTGAAAACTAGACCTGTTTACTCAAGAGTTTGCTTAAAAAACATTTCTGCATAGTTATGCCAACTACAAGTTTGATTTCAAAGTGTTGCTGAAAAATAGCAACCCATGCCCACACACGGATCCACTCTTACTACTAGTAGCAAAACGAGAACATAACCCATCGTGCGCATAATGAAGATTTATGTCCAGAAGCTAAACAAGGGGCCACACTCAGCATGTGCTCAATGGATCAGGGAAACTGGACAAAAAACGTGTTGGAGATGGAGGTCGTTGACCAACGACTTGCGGTACAATAGTTGTTATAATAGGTATATTTAATCTCTTTGTAATTCTACACAACAAAGGTTCAATAATTTATTAAATATAATTGTTAAAATACGTATTATTTTTCTTACTGATGGTCATTATAGTCTAATTGTGAAGTAGCAGTCTTGCAGCAGAAAATATTTTACTTGCTACTTAACTTGGGTATTGATTTTAATCGTTTAATGTCATCTCGCACTGTTGTGAAATAATGTATAGGTATTATATGTCATTTTTTGTAGTAAGCTGCTGATACTGACACGTCGAGTGTAGTAGTTAAAGTAATGTTATTGGCTGACAGACTCACAGCGGCTGGTTGAACCCCGTTGAAGTGCCTTAAACCCTACCACTGTCCTAATTCCTTCCCAATTCGGATCGCTGGCTAGTGACGCAGGCGCGTGTAAAGAAGCGCGTACGCGGAGATGCTACCTGGCGGTCCTCTTGACAACTGACTACTCTGCCAGATTCCTTTAAGGTTAAATCAATAATGTGGATGGTAATGACCTCAAAGTTAATGCGGCAAATAAAAACAAATTCAAAGAAACAACAGGCAAAGCATTGGTAGAATCCTCAGTTAAATGGGGGTAGGTCAACAAGAAACACGAGGGATGTGATTCGCCAGAATATAATGCCGTATCTCTTGTAGGAAGAACATACGCCAAATATACTGCATACGAGCTAAACGCAGGCTGACTGATTTTATTTATTTATTTATTTATTTATTTATTTATTTATTTATTTATTTATTTATTTATTTATTTATTTATTTATTTATTTATTTATTTATTTATTTATTTATTTATTTATTTATTTATTTATTTATTTATTTATTTATTTATTTATTTATTTATTTATTTATTTATTTATTTATTTATTTATTTATTTATTTATTTATTTATTTATTTATTTATTTATTTATTTATTTATTTATTTATTTATTTATTTATTTATTTATTTATTTATTTATTTATTTATTTATTTACGTCAAAAACAGATAAAAACTGTGTGTGATGTGCTATGGGGAGAAGTTAATTTGAAGTTACATTTATGTCCAAAAGCAAAACAAGGGGCCATCTCAGCATTTGCACGAGGATCAGGGAAACTGAACTTGAAAGAATTCTGAATGCGAACATAACGAACTTAATTTTGCTTTCAAATCATTTACATGGACGTTCTATGTTAGGTTTCACGCAATTGAAAGGCCTAAAAATTGTGTTACCTTAACATCGGTCAATTGTACATCGTTAATTTTCAATGGAGTACACAATTGTTTATTAGTAATGAAAAAGTGCAACGAAACCGTCTAATCTGGATGAACTGGAAAATTGAGTAAAATACTAATCATAAATATTGTTTTTAACTTCATCTACATAGTTTGAAGCAAATTTTAATGATTACCTTTACCTTACCTTACCTAAATTTAATGATTTAATGATTACCTTCTATAAATAGGGAAAAACGTGGTATTAAGAACTGAACTATAAACAAACATTAAAACTAAAAATTGAATGCGAAATAAACAGCTCTGCTCAGAACACATGGCATAATTAACTCAATTTTGTGATCACTCAATTGAATGAGTAAAAACCAGAACGGTATTAGTGACATTTTATAAATTCAGAGAAATCTGTTTAAGTCAATATTAATGTAAAGCCGTGGTGCTTTGTTTCATTATTAAATTCACGGCATTTCACTTGTTCATTAAAACCACGAAAATACATTGTCTCAAAATATATAGCGTAAAATAAACACGTGTTTCTCAGAATTTATGAAATGTCACTTATATCGTTCTGGTTTTCACCCGTGCAAATTATATGAATACTTCATTTGAGGTGTGACTGAATTGAGTGAAATTTTGTTACCATAGCATCAGCAAATTGCATATTGTTAATTTTCCATGGCTCATGCTTCAGTATGTGTGGCCAGATAACCCTGAGTTAGGTAAGAAACGCGTTCCGAACATCAATGAAAAGATCTTGGCAACATCACTGCACTAGGTTGTGTTTTGATTGATTTCTGGCGCTTTACTGCTAAGGTCATTAGTACTGTAAGTGTAGGGCATGTTTTTCATCGTAGGAGGTAGTGGGGAACTTCTCCCGCTAGATGGCACATTTACTGGCGGGGGTATCTCCCATCAGGGGCGTACCGTTCCAACTGGGACAAGCTCTAGCCTCCCGATTTGTCTGGTAGCGGCGAGCATATAAAGGTGATAAGGGTACATGCGCCTGTGTGTAAAGGGTGAGGATAGGACAAAACAGAAGAAGGAAAGATCACGCGTCGTCCGTGTTTCGTTTGTTAGGGTACTCTTCTGGCATTCGCCTGGTGTTGGTCGGAGAAACCACGGAAAATTACAATTCTCAGCAATCGCTCCGTATAAGGTATTACGGTCCCGCTTACTGAATGCTTGTTTTTATCTTGGGATTGTGGCGTTTAAGGCAGCAAAATTAAAAACGCCCCTTATGGTAATCTAAATCGTCATCCATCACTTCATGTTATCGCATTAACTATTGTCACTTGATGCAAAGTTGGATGCCGTAACGCACAGACCACGTGACGTGGGTGAGTGCGTTGCAGTGGGGGAGGCCGGGGCCGATTTGCAAGGAGTTGGTTAGCACTCAGGTTCCTTCATCGGCCATGTGGCTTCTATAAGACGTAGTTTTGTTTCACGTGTCCCAGATCTATCCAACTTCCCTCAGAAGTTGCAACCCGATGGTGGAACCGTAATCTCAAAGGTGTTTTAGAACTTTTTTTTATTTTTTTTTATTTATTTATTTTATTTGCAATTTGTTCATCTGAACAATAGGCAAATCATTTAGCAAAGTTACAATGGCATGTGAAGGAACTGGGCATTCTCAGTCCTTCGTGAATTCATTTTCAGTAATGATCAAATAAATGGTATAAACCACAAATATAACATAGGACAAATATGACCAAGACAGAAAAACAACAGACAATATATAAATACACTGGCAATCATGAACGTAATTATGTTTATCCATATATATATATATATATATATATATATATATATATACATATATATATACACATACATACACATATACATATACATACATATACATACACACACACATACATACATATATACATACACACATACATACACATACACACACACATATATATATACATATATATACACATACATATATATATATATATAAATTTAAGCTGTTTTGCTTAGTTACAGTGCAATTACTATAACAGTACAATATACATTTTGTTTATTAATGATCGAACCTATTTAAGAGGTCCAGGGGATGAAATCTGCACAATCTTCTTAATTCTTGACTATTGTCTAGTAAGTTTAATGCAAGGTAATTTGGATGGTTTTCTAATCGCTTATAATATCTTTGGAATCTGAATTGGACTTCTTGGTTTATTGTAGGTATGTGTAAGTCATTGTGTAGTGTTGTATTTGAAACAAACCACGGGGCATTGGCAAGCAATCTTAGAGTTTTTGATTGGAATCGTTGCAGTATTTCTAGGTTTGAGTTAGCCGCAGTGCCCCAAAGTTCTATTCCGTAGGTCCAAACAGGTTTTATTGTTGATTTATAAATCAGTACTTTATTAGCCAATGAAAGAGACGATTGTTTGCCTAGAAGCCAATAACATTGCTTGATTTTAATTTCGAGAGCTGTTCTTTTCTTTCTGATGTGTGTCTTCCAAGTCATTTTTTGATCTAAATGTAGACCAAGGTATTTTACACAATCTGCCTGTGGTATATCCTTGTTGCTGATTTTAATTGGAGGACATCTATTTGGTCTAAGTGCAAACGTTACATGGACAGATTTACTTTCATTAGTTTGTATACGCCACTTTGTGAACCATTCCTGCAGCACAGTGAGGTATTCTTGAAGATTTTCTGATGCTTCGATGGCATTTTCATGAGAAGTTAAAAATGCTGTGTCGTCAGCAAACATGGCTGACGTGATGTCCGTTGAAACAGGTAGGTCGGCCGTGTATAGTAGATACAGTAGTGGACCGAGAACACTACCTTGCGGTACTCCAGCTGCAACAGGATAGAATGATGATGTTTCTTCCTTAAATTTTATTTGAAAACGTCTTTCAGTAAGATAGGAGCGAAGTAGTGCAAAAAACGGGTGGGGTAACATATTTTTGATTTTATATAAGAGTCCTGAGTGCCACACCTTGTCAAAAGCTTGGACTACATCCAAAAAGACACCAGAACAATAAAGTTTCTTCTCCAGCGCTTCATTAATGACTTTTACTACTCTGTGGATTTGTTCGGTAGGGGCATGTTTCAACCTAAAGCCGAATTGGTAGTCTGGAATGATGTTGTTTTCTGCTATGATTGGAAGTATCCGCTTGAGGAGAAGCTTTTCGAAGATTTTTGACAAGATTGGTAATAAGCTTATCGGTCTATACGAGGATACTTCGGAAACAGGTTTCCCCGGTTTTGGTATGACAATAATTTGACTGTATTTCCATTGAGAGGGAAAATGTCCAATTCTGATGATGGCGTTGAAAATTGAGGTTACCAATGCTAGTGCTTTTTTTGGCAGGTTTCTTAGAACAATGCCGGTGATGAGATCGTAGCCAGGTGCTTTATGAGGATTAATTTGTTTTATTGCATATGAAACTTCGGTTGTCTTGAAATGCTTTATTGGTAAAGACATTTGATATGGTGCATTAATGAACTGAATAATATTTCTTTCTTGTTCTTCTTCATCTGATGGGAATGGTTGGAAAACTTTTGCAAAATGTTCCGCAAATACTGTTGCTTTTTCGTGGTTGGTTCTAGCCCATTTTCCATGTTTATCACGTATAGGCGGCACAGGTTTGATTGGTCGTTTAATGCGTTTGGTGGCTTTCCATAGGGAGTAGTCGTTGTCTTTGGTTGGTGATAGTCTTTCAAGATACTCCTTGGTTTTATTTTCATGTAGGTCTTGAAGAAATCTTTTAAGATCCTGCGCTGCCCTGTTGAAGTTTCGTTTATCATTTGGATCATGCGTGGTTTGCCAAACTTTCTTAAGTCTCCTCTTATTTCTTTTCATTTCGTCAACTATTTTGGGGTATTTGTGAGAAGCTGTTCCGTACGTTTCTGGTGTAGCGTACCATGCTGCTTGTTGGATACTAGTAGTTAAAAATTCAACTGCTTCATCTATATCAAATTCACTTTTTAGAGGAACGTTTGCAGTAATATTTACATTAAGCCATGTTTGAAAGTCACTCCAATTCGTTTTTTTATTGGAAATACTAGGTTTAGAATTATTTTCTATTATATGAGAGCTAATAGTTAATATTACTGGAGAGTGATCGGAGGACAATTCGAGAGAATTTTCAATTGATGTAAAGCTCTGATTTGTTCCTTTCATGATAAAGAAATCAAGTAAGTCCGGCAGCTTATTACAGTCGGTTGGCCAGTACGTTGGCTCTCCTGTCGATAGCGGTTCTGCGTTGAGTGACGTGACTACGTTGAGTAGTGTTTTTCCTCGTAAAGTCGACAGTCTTGACCCCCACTGCGAATGTTTTGAGTTGTAATCACCTCCAGAGATGAACCTTGCACCCAACGTATCGAAATATTCTCTATACATTTCTTCCGTCATTTTATGCTTTGGAGGGCTATAGACAGCTGATACTGTCAATGAACCGAAACTGTCATAAACTAGTACAGATGTGGCTTGCAGGTAATCATTTTCAAAATTTGATTTCAAAGAATGCTGTATGTTTCTTCTTATTATTATCGCCGTACCTCCATGGGCTGTGCCATCTGGGTGTTTTGTATCATATATTTCATAGTTAGGTAGTTTAAAGAAACTTTTTTCCGTGAAATGAGTTTCTGAGATGAGCATTATGTCAATTTTTTCGTCTTGTAGAAAATTGTTAATTTCTCTGCAATGTTGCGCCAGTCCATTGGCATTCCATACACCAATACGAAATGTCTTCATAATTTGCTTATTACTTTGGTCATGAGGCTTATCAGGTTGGAGATTTGATCACTTTGCTTGGTTAGTATTGATTCAAATTTTTGAAAAGTTTCTTGAACAGTTGATATTAGTTGTGCAATTTCAATATTACTATTATCATTTATGACTTGATGTGATGGAGGGTACTTGGCTACGTGGGCCCAAGTGCGGTGTTGCATTTCGCTAGGTACGTTACTATTTAAAAGTTTGTTGCTTCGATGGTGTGAGTGAGAAAGATACGAATTTTGTGTATTCTGGGGATATTTACTTTGTCTTATTTCTTGGTAGACTTCGCATCCCTTGTAGTTTGCTGGGTGGTTTTGCTCACATAGAGCACATTTAGGTGGGTCTTCTTTTCGCTTTTTACAGACTTCGGTCGGATGATTTTCTCCACATTTCACACAGCGATGTTTTCGATGGCAGTATGTCCTTGTATGTCCATATTCTTGACATCTTTTGCATTGTACGATTTCTTTCTTCTTTCGAGGTGCTTCTATTTTGATTTTGCAGTTCAGTAAACTATCTATGTTATAAATATCTTTATTATTTTTGCTAGGTTGTAGATCTATGAAGAAGAGAGGGAGTGGCGCTTTTGTTTGTCTGTGTTGAATATTATAAATTTGGCGAACCTTGTGGCCGTAACTTTCAATTTCATCTTGCAGTTCCTTAACATCTGCATTTGCATGAATTTGTTTAAGTACAACCCTAAAAGAACGCTCTTCTTTGAGCTGATATGTATGAAATTGCAATTTTTTATTTTCAAAATGTTTTATGAGCTTTCTATATGCTTCAACTGTACTTAATATGACTTTGACACTGTCACTGTTCAGTAATTTATAGCTGTATTCCTCTTTTTTTAATACTTCTTCAATGCATTTTTTTAAGATATTCACGTCTTTTATTCCTGGTAGAAAAATGGGTGGAATTTTATTACCATTGGTTCGTTCGTTGGATTCAGATTTTTCTATTGTGTTGTTTTCTGGTTCTGTAGAAGAAAGAAGTTCGAATTTGTTGTAATTTGTAATACTTTCTGTAACTGGTATTTTCTTTAGAGCTCTTTGTGAAGGTTCACTAATTTTTCGTTTCCGCCGTCTCGGGACGACTTCTTGCCACTCCAGAGTGTTATCGCACATACCTTCAACAGATGACATTGTTGATACGTCTGTTGTACTACTGCTTTGTTGTGCTAATCTATCGGTCTTCTGACAATCCGTATCTGCACTGCTTGTTGATAGCGGTAACTGTGGTTGCTGCGTCAGGAGTTGCTGTAGTTGATTTAGTTGCAGAGGCGGTTGTGGAGGCACATGATATTGAGTTAGAAGTTGAGAGAGTTGTATTTCTATTATTTGTTGCTGATGTTGGTGGTGTTGTAGTTGTTGCTGAAGACGTTCTTGCTGTTGACGTATTGCTTGATCTGGGATGGGTTGCACAGATTCACTGTTAAACGAGTTTTCACCACCATTTTCACTATATGTAGCGTCCATTGCGCTTCGAATTAGTTGCCCCGTAACGGAGCAACTACTTGTGGCCATTCACTAGTCTAAAAATGATTTATTGGTTTTTACTACAACTAAAATAACACTTTTTCTGAACGTGGCACTGTTCACAACGCTCACACGAACGACACTGGCACTGAGTGTTATCGCACTGCTCGCTGCTGATTCACCACTGCCAGAAAGCGATAAGGCAGAGCTACCTCGGTTACGAAGCGTTCGCCTCGGCGGCTCGGACCGGACTCCCGTTTTAGAACTTGGAGAGTAATACTTTCTTTGTTCATTGATTTTTCTGTATTATTTGGAAGGAAATATTTTGTTTCTCTCTTTTTAGCTAAAACATTCAAATAAACGCATGATTTTTGTTTCAGATTTTCAGTTTTGAGGACACCTCTGAGGCCACAAGGTAAGTTGGATGGCACATCTTGGTCTGGCGACTTGTAACGACTCTAAAAGTTCAACGGTCAAATATTCGCGAATAATACCAATACCCAAAGGTAGCCTGATAAACATTTTTTCTTAGATACTTTCGAACCTTAGCTGGAAGCTGGAACAAAGCTGGAGTTGCGAAAAAATTAAAAACTACCAACTGATGCCAACCAGTTCCGGTCTTCCCAATGCATTCAGTAGGCTGTACCGTGGCCACCCTACACTCTGGACAACCATCAGATACTGGCATCCGTTGCTCCCTCCTTATGAGTTCTATTTCTGCATAAGGAGGATGTTTTTTCTTTTAACTGAGGCGTAGAAAGCAAATGGAATCACCGTCCTATATAATCATCTAAATAGTCATTTGTTATGTCTTTATTTGTCTAGAATGTTACATATAAGTGGAATTTGTTCTTGATCGACAACGTCCCGTTACATATGTGGCACAAGCAGATGTACAAGAAGAAATAGAAACACATTTCAGTGCCAATTGTAGTAGGATTACAAACTTGCAGAAAAGGAGTTTTATAGTGTCTGATGAAACTCACTTGAAAGGAAATTCTTTAGCAGTATCATTTTCTAACCATCCAAGAGGGTTACTAAAGATTCATTGGATAACGAACTAGTTATTAAAGTAATTAGGCTAATAAACAGCAACGAAGTCTGTTATTTGTGATATCGGCCGTGTGGCGTTCAATACTTTTCGTAGTGCCATCTTCTTATATGAAAAAAATTAAATAAATAACAAACACCTTTGCTTTCAATACGTAGGAGTGCAATGCGATCAAGTCGATACGATTGTTACTTAAGACGCGACAGTTACAATAAGGTCAAGATTGTATCGTAAGAACGTATTAGAAATTGTTTCCTGCAGCAAATGGCTACTTAAAAGATGTATTGCAATTTTTGTTTTGTTTTTGGGCATGTCGAAAGAACGAACTTGTTTCCTTGACTATTGGTATTATAGAAACCACGAGCAATGGAGTGTTAGTTACACTCAATTGCACAAAAAAAACGAATGTTTGTAATAGTTGTCTTGAGCTCTAAGAAGTGCATTGTTTTCAACGATCACTTGTCACAATTCTAGTCATCAACGGTTGGCGATCTGCTCACCTTGAAAGAACTCAGAGGTTGGGAGTCTCAGTTAAGAAAAATAATTCATACTTCTTACAAGTAAAAAAGTAATTATTTCACCACAAAATAACGCCTTATAGCAGAATTAAATGTATGAGATGCCGAATGTTCATAAAATAACTTTTCTAACACAGCACAAACCAAAATACACCTTACAAACATTGGATCATCTCCATTGACGAAAGTAAAAGTAAGCAAATTTGTAGTTTAATGCCTGCTATGTTAACACACATTCGACCGGTCTAGATAAATTTCGGTATTGTTAAAGACTTCCGCGCCTGGCATCATACACCCGTTCAGTCACCTATTTAATGCTTTCTTAACCACTAGTATATTTCCGGACATTTTCAAAACACCAAAGGTTAGCCTCTCTTAACAAAAGGCAACAAAAATGAAATTCAAAATTATCGACCAATTTTTTTTTCAGTTTTATTCACAAATACGAGTAATAGACGTTTCTACAAATGGAAATCTTTCTCAATACGAAGCACTAAAAGATTGCCAAAATGGATTTAGATAATCAAAATTAATGGAAACAGCCATATTTTCTTTTCGTCGAGATGTCACTTCATCAAAATGATCAAAATGAAGCTATTAGAATTTCTCTAGTACTTTCAAAATCATATGATCTCACTGATCATAGCATTTTACTTAGAGCATTAACTTCGTATGGAATTCGTGTTATTGCTGCAGTTTGGTTATGATCAAACAAAAATATCAGATAGAAATACTGTAATGGAATGAAGCAACATTTTGCACTCAACTGTCCCATTCATTGTCAATTGCACATTTCAGGGCTCGATTTAAGGCTTATTATCTTCCTACTTCACGTGAACAATATGCGCTCGTCCATTCATACAAAAGAACTCTTTGTATCTATACAAATACGCTTTGCAATAAAGAATTAGTAAGTAGTGCAATGCCAGTAGTTCATAACTGTTTTTGTAAAAACAAATCATTAATAAACGAAGGGAAATTAATAAACAAAGGGAAAACGGTTTACAAAAAACGGCTTCGTAAAAACAAGAAAAACAGGCGCAATATCTGTTTAAACACAGAAAAGATGCCTCCTGTATACTTAATTCCCTCACAATTTCCTGGTTAACAACTTCTCCCTGGTCGCCGTTACCTCCCGCAGCTGCGTCCTGTGTGCTCCAACGCTCGACCTTGAAGCGCTCCGACGTCGGCGGAGATTCGGCCGAACCCACTGCCTTCAGCCTCCGAGCAGCCGATCGGGGCCCCTGGTCGCCGGGGACTTCTCGTCGCCCTCTTGCGTCGTCTTCCGGACTTATTCTCCCGACGCCTTTCGTCCCCGTCTGCATCGTCCCCTCGACATTTCCGTTTACGCCCACGTGCGAATGATCCTTGCACCGCCCTGAAAAACTCGTGCGTATTTCGTGCGTACGCGTAGCTCTAGCTCGCACTGTCCCAAATTTCGCCGTTGATTGAAATTTACTAGATCTCAGCCCGAATAATCTCCCTATTATAGTGTCCTGAGCTCCACAATAACTGATAGACTCTAGATTAACTCCCCTCTTATTTGAAGAAAAACTTTCTTCCAGAAAAATTCTAACAGAATTCGCGGACGGCTATCTACGCGTCTGTCCGACGTCCAACATTCCGACCCAGTATCTCAGCGAAAATGAAGCAACCATTGCAATATTTTTAGATGATTCGATAGCTGTTGACGTTATTGACCATAACATCATGCTAAAAAAATTACCTTCCTATGGAATTCGAGGTATCACCCTAGATTGGATAACCTCGTACCTTAAACATCCATCTCATTACTCACTTATCTTTCCGGTTCGTTACCAATTGCATATGTGGTCCCGCAAGGTTCGATCTTAGGTCCTATTCTCTTTCTGTTTTACGTAAACGATATGCCCTCGTCTGGAAGAATTGGAAGAACAGTTCTGTTTTCAGATGACAAATGTGTTTTGCAAAACGAAACAATAAATAGTACAATTTCAGAAGTTTCAAATTGGTTTTGTAATAACAAATTAATAGTTAATAAAGGAAAAACTTGTATGCATTTTTGCATTTCAAATCAGCAATCGCATGCTCCATTGAAAATGAACAATGTGCAATTAGCTGATGGCAAGGTAACAAAATTTTTAGGTCTCCCAATTCAGTCAAACCTCAAATGGATCATACATATAACAGAATTAAACAAAAAATTAAGTTCATTATGTTACGCATTCAGAATTCTCTCAAATTCTGTCAGCCTTCATGCAATTCGTTGCGTGTATTTTGCAAATGTGCATTCCCGCCTGAGATATGGCATACTATTCTGGGGAAGTTCATCATGTAGTACCCACGTAAGCCTCTTTTGAGCTTGAAATTTTCCCATTGCCTTGCACATTTATTTAAGAATTTGTAATATTTGTCAAAACTGACTTACTTAATGGTTTCGAAATATTTCCATGCAATACTGATATTTATAATTACAAAACACGTCGTAAAAATCACGTTCAGCAAGTGTCAGTATCAACAGCTCACTACCACAAATCCACATAAAATACATGTACCTTAGATATATTTATTATTTATTAAAGTTCGCTTTGAGCTAATGCTCGGTGGCAAACATGGTAACAATTAAAATTAGAATTACTAAACATTTTCAACATTTACAATTGGGTTTACTATTAGAATTAGGGGGTCGATATAATAGTTCCAATTTATTTCTAGCTAACTCTATATTCACTTCTAGTTTACATAACACTTCACTGCACTACACTACACTACACTACACTGCACTGCACTCCCCTTCACTACACTACACTCCCTTCCCTCCCACTACACTACACTTCACATCACTTCACTGTATAAGGGCCATGACGATAATAATTATGACAATAATAATAAAAGTAATAGTAATATTAATAATAATAAAAACAATAATAAATTAACAATAACAATAATAATAATAGTAATAATACTACTACTACTAATAATAGTAATAATAATAATAATAATAATAATAATAATAATAATAATAATAATAATAATAATAATAATAATAATAATAATAAAGATAAATGTCTCAGTCAGTATTATTCGAGATGATCTAGATGGAATGAAGCATATTTTTAAATTTGGCTACATTAGAAGGAAGAGCCTCTAGTGCTTCTGCAGGTAGTTTATTCCAATCTACTATAGTGCGATTCACAAAGGAGAACTTGCCTACATCAGTTCTTTGCTTTCTACATCGTATTTTCCAAGGATGGTCTTCTCTGCTTTTATAATCTGATTTCTGTAATCTTTTACCGATATCTGCCCATGCTAATACCTTACTTTACAACGACATTAAACAATTGATTTCGGTACACAAATTTAAGTTAAAAGGGAAATCTTTTCTACTGCATAACTATTTCTATACAATCAGAGACTGTACTGATCGTCAAAACGAAAAATAATGTTTATTTTAACAAAACAGTGACATATAATGAATTAGTTTACATTTGTATTGTATATTTTTTTAAAAAGACTTAATATACTTCTAAAAAATAATGTACTTCAGCTTCGGGGTCAATGACCACCATCTGGATCAGGATTTTGTCCAGTTTCCACGATACACTGAGCAAATGCTGAGATGACCCCTAGGTTTACTTCTGGACGTAAATGTAGCTTCACTATGCGCACGTTTTGTTGAACTCCTTTTGCTTGTAGTGGTAGGAGTAGAGGTAAGGGCGAGTTAATATTTTGTTAGCAACGCAGAAAAATCAAACATGCAGTTCGTTTACCGTTGCAAATAATTTTTCTATAATTCAGGAACGAAAATATATACTTTTTCAAATCTTGCTAATCTTACGCTTTTTTAAAATTTTATTTTTTATTTTAAACTTCTACTCATCTTTCAACTATTTATAGTTAAAATGACGGGAAGGGATTCTGGAACTCAAGAAAACGTGCGCAGATGATCTTCTCTCCTATAAGTCACGTGCAGGTTTTACTGTTTATTGACTAAATAAATCTAAATCTATAATTTTAAGCTAATTATCGTGAACAAGTCAACACAATGCTGTGTTTCCAAGAATGCCGCGATGACCATCCTAATGGACAATCATCGACTCATTGATGATATAATTTAAATAAAGAGACCATAAATCAGGGTTGTGTGTGTCTCTGAAACGGTTTTTGTTCCAAAGAAGGAGATGCTTTATTTCTAGGTAACACCCTAACAAAACCGAGAAAGAATGAACACTTTTTAAACAAATAAGAAGTGAAAGAAAAACGAAACCTCTCTTCTACGTTCTCGCATACGTGGTATACCTGCAGTAGGGAGAAAATTGTGTAAGAAATTGTTTTCGATGTTTTGATACAAGTACACATTATGAGGTTCCTGGTATCGAGAAATGTTTTTCCTTCAAACATCTGACCGTCCTGAAGATTGAATCCTTCGGATTAATTCGTGTGTAACTGTAAGGGCTCTACGGGGAATATTTATTGTTCTCAAGAGAACACCACAGCATTTCGCTTTGGAACAAGAGAATGTGGACGGAAACAACACAGAAGTGGAGCACATGCGCAGATATCCTTATCGATATTTATTTAACGTATTATACAATATATAATTTAAGAAATTTTGTGGAAATGTATTTACAATGTTCTAATATTGTTACAATAATGCTTATTCATACATTTAATGTTTTATTGACGGCGTTTTGGCGTTAATTTAGTGCCAACGGATGGGACTTACTTTTCGAACAAGGAGAGGAGCGGGTGTTGGAGAGTGAGGGTGTCATCGAGCATAGCGAACATACGGAGAACGATGGCAGGGCCGAGGGCGAAGGTGGACCCGAGGACCGCTGCAAAGGCGGGGGAGGCAGGCGGATGACGCGTGCGAACGATGGCGGTGCGGGGGCCGAGGGGAAAACGCACTAAGAGTAAAGGCAGTGGGTGGGGAGCGGCGGTGATGAGACGTGAGCGAAGGTGAGGCGGAGACAGAGGAGACAGGGGTGGTCGGCGACGGAGGCGAAGTGGAAGGCGGGGGCGGGCGTGGTGGAGGCGGCGCGCGTGGCGTTCAGCTCTGGCCGCCCCTGCCAGCCGCTACACCTGTGCTGGAGCGCGATGAACGAGGTGGCCACTTTTTGTGCTCCCGGTGCGGACGCCCTTGACAAAAAAACTAAAAAACAACAAGACAGGAGAAGAAAGAAAAGGAGAGATTGTAGCTTAATAATTTTCAGAAATTTCTTCCACTCTCTTCTTCCCGTGCCGGGGGCCCCGTGTGTGCTCCTCTCTCCGTCATCGCGCTCTCTCGACCGGGTGCCCCTCGCGTTCCCCCTCCTTCAAACAGTCGCCCCCCCCCCCCCGCGTTCGCTGGCTCGGTCGCTCGGTCCCTCGGCCGTGATGATAGGCTTCCCCTCCGCAGAAGTCACTATCATTAGATCAAACTGATTGGTTGAAATTCTAAACGCTAAAGACGGTCATTTGAGCGTCGGGAGCGGGTGCGCCTCGCGACAGCTGCCCAGGTGTGCGGCTGCTGGTAACAAGGCGTCGCTCTTCGCCGTCCCCCCGGCCCGCGGCCCCCCGCCCCCCAGGGCCCAGCCTCGTTCCCCTGGCAGCCCAGCCCCACTCCCTACGCGCTGCCTGCGACGCGGCTGCTGCTGCTACGGCCATATATACTCAGGTTAGCCTCGTATGAGATTTTCTGACATTGGTGTTGTCAACGCAAAAAAATGCAAGTGAACTGTGGATTACACGAGAAGACACACCATTATACGCTTTTCGCTAGTTGTGGGCTTTCGAGTATGCGATGTATTTAACGTCTTTCCCTTTGCCCGAAGAGCCGAAGAAATCGTACAACTTAATAAAATGTGTTCAATTTACACTTAAAACATTCCCTCCAAATTCACTATATCACATTTCAAGTAGCACCTGAAAATTAAACAGATGGCAATATAATTTATTAGTTTTTTCTCTGAGAAAGGTAAGATTTATGACACTATCACTCTAAAAGATAATTGAATTACTGGTGTATTCGTACCATAATTTAAAAAAAAATAAATACAGATATCAAGCATTGTTTCGAAACCGATTTCCCGATCCCGCTTTATTGTTTCTAATTATAGGTATGAGAAACAACAATGGTCGTCAACAACGTCGATCACAAGAGAAAACGGTGGTCGGCTGTTCCGTTTACAGCTTCCTTTCCACGATTCTCTCGCTGCGATATTCTAATTGTGTGATGACGCAATTAGTATTGCCATCAACGGCAAATACATCATATTACGTGCCATAAAATGTCATTTTATTTGTATGAACGATTTCGTGTAACGAAAAATAATCTTTTATAACGCTGAAATACAAAATTTAAATGTTCGATAATCTATTTGAAAAACCTCATTTAGAAACGAACATCTTATATTCAGTTGTTCCCGTATGCTCTGCTGCGTCTCCGCCCCTCCCCCCCCCATTTGTTGTTTGCTCTACTTGCGTGCCGCCGCGCAGTCTCCTCCTGAACGCTCAACGCACGCGCGCCCTCCGCCAAGAGCTCTTTACGGCAGCTGTGGAGCGAAGCGCTCGCTTCTGCTCTCCTTCGTAGCCCCGTGATACTCCGCGTGCAGGAAAGAGAAATGAAGGTGAATTGTAGCATATATCAGGGTCATCGTACTCGGGCGTCACTGTCGGCATTCCATTGGTCCCAATAAACGTGAGGAGGGAGAAAGACACGCAAAGGACCAACAGAAAAAGGCGACTGAACGGCGAGGAATGAAACTAGTTGTGGGCGGGGGGGGGGCGAGGAGGAGAAAATAAACAAGGAGATTGGATAAAAAGGATAAATATAAGTGTGCATACCGGTACGAGAGTACAGAGGAGATACTGCCATGTAAGCAGATGAGTGAGGGAGAGGGAGGAGAGAAGGAGGGCAGGGGCGGAGAGAAAGGGAGAGAGAGAAGAAAGAGAGACAGCGTCCTTACGCAACTGACAGGAGGACCTTAGGCATTTTAAAGTTATTTGCTACAGAATGGGAAAATGTAGATGAGAGACTGACGGGATAGAACCTCACGTATTCTTTCCTAACAATGTCGTATTCAGATGTGTTCCTCAATTCTGTCTGTAGTTTACGACCAGGGAATTTTCCTTTCGCGCTGAAACAAATTCATGTTCTTTCCTGGAAATAAATTGAAGAGCTTGTTAAATAAAAGGCTCGACACATATTTTGTCGTTTCTGGGCTCTTAACAGCGTTCGCAGTGAAAAGTCATCCAATAATCTTAGTGTTTAAATGTTGGTCTGCAGGGCAGGAGAAAGACTGTTTCCCTTACGACACGTGTAACCGAGTGTTTGGACAGTAGTCTTAAGCTGAAATGGCTGAATATATATATTTTATACACGTTGCTTCTGATAATTACGAATTGCGATTTATTCTATTGTTCAAACAAAAGCAATGGTTTTTTTAGGATATAGTGCAACTTATCATAAAGACAGCAGGTGTAAACATGAAATAAAAAGTACCTGCGAATTATATTAAAATACTTCTACCAGAAATTCTAAAGCCCACTTCAAAGTAAACAGGTATTGGGTGTCAGTAACCAATCATCTTTTCTTCGAGATCATTTTCTTGATATCCTAGTACAAAACATATGTTATATCTAGACTAGTATCGGGAAGCATCAAAAGCCGTTTAAATATGGAGGGACAGCTTAAATATTGAAAAAACAAAAACACACCACAAACAAAGAAACAACTGGATTAAAAAGGTGCATTTAAACGTCACAGTAATTACAGCGCGATCTTAGCACATTTGTTAAGAATTTAAATATTGTCGGCATGTATTAGACTGAAGTGTTTCGACTCCCGGTTTTCGTAATTAGATAGAAAATTCTCCTTCACTGATACGCATATTTGTATCAAATAAAAAATTTGAAAGGGATATTGGTTGCCTAGGTAACGCTTGTGGGAAATCTTCACCCCAAAATATTACTTTCGCATTCTACGGAATATTACTTAACTTTGGTTCTTAACCGTTTACAATAATGTCTCTCACTAAATAGTCTGTATAGTCAACTGCTTCAGCTGGGATCATTGCGTTAGAAAATAAAAGTTTCTTACCAAATTTTTACAAACATGGAAACGCATTACTCCGTTTGTTAACGCTGTTTCAGCCATTAAATTACTGAGCATTGTATCATGGAGTATTTACGAACTGAATAAAAAACCGATACGTGTTATCAAGCAAAAATGAAACTACGTGCTGAAGATCTTGAACGCATTGATTGTATGTAACTCTTAGTTATTTCACTCATGAAAGTTTATATAATTCATAGTTTTCCTGGAGATCTTGAGTTAACGACGACAAGAACTAGGCATTTTGCGGTCATCTAAGCACTACGATTGTCTAAAAAAAGGAGACCCTTTGCCGGAATTACATTTCCTTCCCACTAAGGAAAACAATATAAAAATAAATTTGCATATTCTCATATTCCTTTAAGGAGGATGTGAAAAGTAAACTATTGATGGTACAACAGCACATAGTTTCTCGCGTTTTTGGAAACAGTAACGTAGTATTGAAATATTGCATTTAGTGTGCAACTAACACCTCAACTAGTATTACAAAAGTGCAATTCAACCAAGAAGCGAGCAACGCACTGTACCGAGCGCAGCGCTCGGAAAACTATGAGCATTCGCGTGGCTAATAATATCAGTACAGGAATTAGAATAAATGGAATTGACATCAAAACAATTACGAAAACTCTGGCAGCTCACTCTTGAGTTGCCTTTCGTCGTAAGTTTACAGTTCCGATAGCTTTCATAGTTTTTTTTATTCAATACGCAGTGATTTTTAGGGATCAGATGATATTAAATGATACCTAACATACTTCACCGGGCATTCCGAGGAAAATATATATCTGCAGAATACATCGCAAAGGGTAGTACTGTCTCTCGGTCAAGGAGTTACACCACCACCAGCCGAACATAATAAAATAGCTGTATCTTATCACCACAAACATCTCGATGCTCGACAACTATTAGCTTCTCAAATATCGTATGCCGCATTGTTGAGATATTTCTATTAAGCTTTGCAGATTGCTTGAAAAGAAACACATCAATACATTGAGAATCCGAATTATGTAAAAATTAAAGAGCGAGAGTGTAAAATGATAAATAATAAAGTCATATTCAAGCCGATCAGATGGCCGAGATCGCTAAGGCAGTAGTGCCGGAGTGGTCTCGGACCAGAAGATCGCGGGTTCGAATCCCGCCTCGGGCATGGGTGTATTTGTGTGTTTGTGTATGTCTATATGTGTTGTCCTTTCACCCCCATTATCATCATATCATAATTTCATCTCCCATACCCCCAGGGCTAACAACCTTGGGGTTAAAAACCGGATCCAGCTTAAATGCTGGTCCCCCCAAAAGAATTGTCGCAAGCACCTGCCTCCGTGAGAATGAATAAAAACTGGGCCACGGTAAAGGCAGAGTGCTTGCCTGCGTGGTCCCTAGTTGGCCGATCAACGAAAAAAAAAAAAAAGGCATATTCAATAGTAAATTATAATTAAAATTAAGTTAATTATTTTTCATATCATTTATTACATTTTTCTCGCGGCCCATAGTTGGAGTGAAACCTTGAAATCTTGTTTTTTGTTTCTTCAAACAAGTGTACATGACCTGTTTTAAAGAGCTTATTTTGTACAACAGACTTTGGCGGAGACAAGAATATCTCCAATTTTGATGTTTTAATTTTAATTTTTTATTTTATTTTCGAAAAATCGTGGATGTAATCGGCAATGAGATCTGTACCATTCTCTTAAACGTCCATTTCACTATTCAACAACAAAATTTAATAATTCAATTTGTTCAAAGAATTGATTGCCCCGACCGCGTCTCGAACCCGGTTTACGCCCAGCTGCTCTAACCACTAAGCTACAGAGCCAACCAATCCTTCGAACAGTTTTCACGAGCGCGATTATCGCTCCTTGTATATTCTATATATAATAATCAACTTCCCGTCACCTTGTTGGACGCAATTACGCTCGGAGAATATATACCGCAATCGTAAAGAAATCAAATTTTTCTGACCACATTACTGACGAATAATGCATTTTAATAATTAAATTTCTAGGCCCGGGTTTGAGTCCCGGTCGGGGAAACCAATTCTTTGAACAAATTTAATTATTAAAATGCACCGTTAGCCAGTAACGTGGTCACAATTTGGATGACAACAAGGTGACGGGATAGTGACAATTATATATAACAAAATTTAATCAAAAAATGTGGAGCCATTTGTTTTAAAATTTTGAAAATGTCCCAGGGGGTTCATGTAAAGTACTCCGGAAAATCAAAATATCGCTTTCAAATCCCAAAGGCTGCGACATTAGCTAGAACGATTGGGGAATATCAATATCGAAGAATATCGGCTGAACGGTATATACACGAGCGTTGTGGACAGACAGACACAGACGGTTTGCCGTCAATCGATTTTTAGGTATGAACGATGCACAAAACATGGATTCTGGCTACACTACGTGTTAGAGGATTTTCTTCTATATTTAGTAATTGGATTTATCCACTTTTTTGTCAGCAATATAAAGGACTTATTCGTTACAAGAATTTGATCATCAAAGACATCTTAGGGTACGATTATGATGAATTTGGCGTTTACGGCACGTACAGCTGCGTTACCACACATTCAGCCTATCGCAGCGAGAGAAGTGTGGGGAGGTAGAGGTAAACGGAACGGCCGACCATTTTTCATTCGTACACATCTCAAAAACCGTGATTACACAATAAAGATGTCTCCCAAAATTAACCTTGATTCTCTTATGAATTTGTAAGGCTGTTATAAAAAATGGCGTATGCAATTCGCTTATAACGTTGAGTTATTATATTGTACAAAGTTGAAAATTCAGTCGCAACGTTGCTCGTTTTCAACACATGTACTCAAAAATTTTAAATTTAAAAATTTGAAATATTGCGAAAAATTATGCGGTGCCATAGCGCCACTAATTTGTGTTTTGTTATGTGATGTCGCTCTCTGACCTGCTATCTTTACACAGTTTAATTGATTTGAAAGTTGTTGTACTTAATGAAGTTTTGTATTGATTGTATTGATGGAAAATGTTTTTGATGATGGTTATTTAACGGCGAGGATGAAGTTCTTTCGAATGTATTTCTTGAATTACGAGGTGGGTTATTTTTTCAATATATGTCCATATAGTACGAAGAGATTGCTTCCATCTAAAGGTTATTGCTAATACAAATAATGCAAGTAGGGGATGCTTTATTTTCAGAACAAGATATTGTATAGTGATTGCCTGAACATATTGAACAGATCATTTTATGTTTACAATTGATTCTAGAATGTCCAAAGTTCAAAGATCTGCCGCGCTGTAGTGGGCGTTGGGTTTTTCTTCTTTCGATGGTAACTTTGAAGTTGCAAATTTGATTTATATTGAGAATTGTTTTCAAGGATTCATATCCGTTGAATTACGGCGCAATTACAGGAATGGGGTTGCTGTAATTCTGGAAATGTGAAATTATAACTAATGATGGATATCTTTGCTTTCAATCTTGCATGACATCACTATCTATGATGGAAAGGGGGACATTTTATAACACTTCTGAAAATGTTTTGTGAGCAGGTTACGAAGGAAATTGTACAAAGTCATACGAAGGGAAATTTTTACTAGCTATTATTAAATATTTTATAATTTGAGGAAAATCTTTAGTTGTACCGAGATTCATTTTCATCTTATATATATATATATATATATATATATATATATATATATATATATATATATATATATATATATATACTGCCACGTAGTCGTCCTTTGCGACTTCAGTAAAGGTGGGTCGTGTTACCTTTCGACTGGCTCAGAAGGTAGAAAGGTGGCTTGAAAACGAGGGATGACGGGCGGCCGGTGACGATTGAAATAAAAATAAATGTTCAACTGAGGTTAACATAAAGTTTTAATGATTCATAAAATTTCCAGTAATAATAAAATACCAATCTCGAGATCGTAAAATTATCCCCACAATCAAACAAAAATAAATAAATTCCTATAATTAATATTACAAAATTCTTTACGCTGGTTCTTTTAGAGCCAACGCGTGTCTTAGAATCCTTTCTTTTTTTAAACACAAATTGAGAACTGAATATCTGAGTTCAAGAGTTTGTTTTATTTTGGCGCCTGATGGGCAGTTGAAGGCCTACAGCTAAGCTCTTTCGTACACATCACCGTAATAGAAGCGGAGGTCATTGCTCCGCTCGGGTGATCGGTTTCCCTCAAAGGACGACCCCGGGGATCGCTGCGGCTGGGACAGCGGCCAGGCCAAGGCCGCGCGGGTGGAGACACTCGCCAGCGGATGCGGGCGGCCGGGGAGTAAAGCTTCGCTCAGCTGGCCGGGTTCACGCCAACAAACAAATGAGTGCTAGTGAGAGCATATTTTGTTGCACGTGGTAATTGGATTTTATAGTACTAACAGACTCACAAAAGTAATGACTTTAGTGAATAATTACTTCGTTCACGAAATTGAGACCAAGCACGGCACATAAAATCACGTGGACCGATAACACTGAGGTTCGAAAATTTTACAAGTCCGAAGTTGCAAAATTAACCCAAGTGGCTTCGCGCAGAGGTGCGAGAGCAGTAAGTGATGCAAAAACACGTCTGAGTCCTCCAAAATGAGCAAGTATACTCTCTTTTTCTCTCTGTCCTCTCTCTGTGTGACCGCGCTTGCGCAAGCGCCCGCGAAAGACCCTGTCTCCCCCTCCCAGAATCCCAGAAGTTCCAGAAGGTTCTCCAAAATTTTCGAATCGAGTCGGTGATAGGCTAAAGAAAAGTGCGCAGTGAAAATCTGTTGCCCAATCTCTGAAGGCTTTCAAACAAGGAAATCTGAGTGGAATATTTCCAGTATCTTCTATCGCTCATTTCTCTTTCTTTCACTGTGTATACGAAAAACATGGTGTGGGTCTAGCAGCGTCGCAGAAGTAGGCCCGGGCGAACATAACTCCTGTTAATTGCCACTGTGTGGCGCCGCAGAGGCCTGAGGAGGGCTTCTGTGTCACTTTCTGAAAGGGCGATTTTCGAAAGGTAAACGGAGCAGTGGCCGATCTCGAGGAGTGCGAAACACAAAAAGTGCGTCGGAGCTGCGCGTAGCGGTTTGGGAAGAGGGTGGTCGCGTGCGCGTTGAAGTCTTGGCGCCGGTGAGGCGCGCGAGGGCTCTCTATGGCAGGCTACTACAAGAAAACTACCGAAATTAATACTATTTAAATGTAACGTTTTCGGTAACGCCACAATATATATATATATATATATATATATATATATATATATATATATATATATATATATATATATATATATATATATATATAAGCGTTTTGGAGGTGAGGTTATAGTAGACTGAGAATATCGAACGAAATTTAGGGAGCTGAAGCGGGAAAGTTACAATCGGATTTTTTCATGAAGGATAATTCAGAGAATCGTTTATGGATCGAACGATTGTAAGAGGATTGCGTTTCTGGGACGTCTTCTTGGTTATTGGAGTTTTGAGCAACGTTTCTTGTGAGAGCTACAGAACGCTTTTAGGTTGTAAACTGGGTAATAGTGGTGGGTCATGTTTGTCATTTACACTGTCATGGTCAATTACGCTGTGTTTTTGTTATCGATTTTGGGGGTGTCCTCGCCAACTGGCCTTTTTCCTGGCTTTCAGCTCCCCCCCCCCGCCGCTAATTGCTGCCTAAGGCTGTAAGCATGGTACCTTGGGTTGGATCTTGATAACGTTAGATTTCTAATGTATATATTTCCATTTCTGCCAGTGGCACTTTCACTATTTTTGGTAGGTAAAGGATGACAAATTTTTCGAAAAATCAGTGTTATCACTGAAAATCAATACTATGCCCTCTTTGTAAGTGAATTTTACTCCATCTCTTATTACAAGAAATTTAAGTACATAATTTTAATCATTTTTGTTACAATTTTGAAAACGTCTCATGGGGTTTGTGTAAAGTCGCCGCAAATTTTAATAATTATTTTTAAAAGCGAACGGTTGTCAATCGGGTCATATAGATCGGCTGATATTTGTTTTGGAAAACATCCTCCGACTTGTTTAGGTGCTAGAAATGTTCACAGCGGAGGGATAGACGTCAGTACATACTGACAGATGTTTTGAAAACAACACTTTTTCGCTACCAGAGGATCTCAAAAAGTGTTTTCTGTTAAAATATCGAAATTGATTTTCTGCAGCATTACATAACTTTCTCTACACTAGGTTTATTACTCCGTATATACGTACGTATAAGAGAAAGTAAAAATGGCTCCGCGTCAAGCCTCTCGGCGAGGAAGGCAGAGAGTTTTGTTTTTCGTGTTATGATCCGGAGTCTCATCTATTACATCCCCGTTAAGGGTTGCAGCTGCAGGGCGAAGGCACTGTCGAGTCCCTTTTTGTACGCAGTAGTGTGGCATGAGAAATGAGGCAGTGTACGGGACGAATGGTTATGCACTGGCACGGGAAAGGGCATCAAGAGACACGGAATTTGAAGATAAATGCCTAAAATCAAGAGATAAGGTTTCTGAAAGGAAATGTTCCAACCGAGCCTGTTTCTTAAGAGACCTCTATTTATGAATACGAATACATAGTACTTTAGTTTAACATTGAGAATTTCGAAAACATTAATTCTACTCCGTAGGAAACGCATAATCTAAATACATCGCTACAAACAAATAGAATGCATACGCTTTTTATCCAGATGAACGATCGTGAATTGCCCAATGATCAGATTCAGCAAAGCGTGGTAAGGAAGGAATTAATCTACTGTAACAGGAATAAGTAATCATCTTGTTTATCGATATAATTTGCATGTAATTATTGGTTAAGAACAACAATAATAACATTATTCGATTCGTGATATTTTCCAACCAACTAAGCGCATTTTGTAACCTGTGACGGAATTGATTTATGAAAAAGTAATCAAAGAATGTTATCGTTATCATTAAATTTCCATATAAATAGTGGCATAGAACAGAGGTCTGTGTCTTAATTGAAGTAAAACAGATAAAGAAAGCAATTAGCTTATTCAAATTAAAATGTTTATTATTGTGAAACAGAAAATACTCGAGATATTTAACAAATGAATGTCTGTGTTAGTTTATTTGTACCACCTATAAGGAAGATAAAATTTTTATACGGTATCTATAATGAACACGCATTTAATTTCCCCTTCTACTATTTTCCTTTTTGCGTAGAAAATAATCTTGTTTACAAACAGGCTGAACTATCTAAACTTTCAAGCAAACAGATAAATATGCAGAACAAACTAACAGAGCTGAAATGCATTGCGTTAAACGACGCAATTGAATGCATCAGCCTGAAAACCTTTGACCACTCCTATATTATAACACAAATGGTACTATACTAAACTTATGAAAGTAGGAACGTTTGCATGTACAGTTAGGTGAGGTGTACCTTTCTACGTATCATTTTGAGACAAATTGTAAATATTTAAATACATTGCAAATGACTTGAAGATACTTACGTTTATGGCTCATATTTTACATCAAGAAGCGGTATCTGAGGGGGGGGGGGTATGAAACAATGATATCTATTTACGATGAAGTATTTTAAATTCCCTGTGTGAAAAAAATCGATTCAACGTGAAGAGTAATCTGCAGATACAGGAAGTTCACAACGAACAAATTGTAGCAGCTCTGACATAAATTACAATTACGTACGTAAAAATTACTTCGTAAAAATCACATTCATTAAGTACCAGTATCAACAGCTCACTATCACAAATACACATACAATACATGTACGTTACGTTACAACACATTGACAGATGACATTAAACAATTGAAGTCGGTTCACAAATTTAAGTTAAAAGTAAAATCTTTTCTGCTGCATAACTGTTTCTATACAATTAGAGACTATACTGATTATCAAAAAGAAAAATAATGTTTATTTTAACAAAACAGTAAATTAATTAGTTTACATTTGTATTGTATATTTTTTTTAAAAACTTAATATATTTGTAACAAATAATGTGCTTCAGCTTCCGGGTCAATGACCCCCATCTCGATCAGGTTTCCCTGATCCATTGAGCAAATGCTGAGATGGCCTTTGCTTTGCTTCTGGACGTAAATGTAGCTTCACTATGCGCACGTTTTGTTAAACTCTCCTTTTGCTTGTAATGGTAGGAGTAGCGGTGAGGGCGAGTTACTATTTTGTTAGCAATACAGAAAAATCATACCTGCAATTCGTTTACCGATGCAAATAAGTTTTCTATAACTCGGAAACGAAAATGTCTACATTTTCAAATATTGCGGTTTTAAAAAATGTATTTTTATTTATTTATTTTAAGTTTGTACGCATCTTTCAACTACTTCTAGTTAAAATGGCGTGAAGGGATTCTGGAACTCAAGAAAACGTGCGCAGATAATCTTTTCTCCCATACGTCACATACAGTTTTTAATATCTTTTGACTAAATAAATCTAAACCTATAATAGATCTACCTGAAGCAATATATAATCCACAAAAAAAAAGATGAAAAGGAATTTAAAATAAAATATTTCGGTTGGTCAATTTCTGCAGTTTGTAATATATCGCAGTTTTTGAAGATTAGTTGGCATGACAAAACAAAATTTCTCTAAAATATTTTAAGCTTGAAATGACGAAACCATTCAGTGAAGAATTGCAGTGAATTCAAATCATGTGTAAGGAATGAATTCCTTCACCTTGTGAATGTAGAAGAGACAGCAAAAGAAATTTTCAATGCAACCTTTTATGACTTGATAATAGTTCATCTTTTTGTAACTGCAGGTAACGCTACTTACCGGTCGTCTACTTGGACTTGGTTCTTAGTTACCATCGTGACATCGGGGATATGGCACTAGAAGGAAAAGAAAATATTTAATTCGAAGCCATCTAGTGAGTAGCCAGTCGCCGCCACGCTCGAGCCCCGACCTCTCCGCCAGATGCGCTTAGTTTTCCCTTTCGCGCGGAGGGAGCGAGGCAGCCGCCGAGGGGCCGGCGTTGGGGGTCGGGCGTGCGAGAGGGCGTGCGAGAGGGCGTGCGAGAGGGCGTCCGAGAGGGCGGCGCGGGGGCGCTCTGCCGCGGAGCCGGAGGCGGCGGCGACAGCGGACGCCGGGAAACACCTGATTAGAACGTTTGACGCAGCAGGTCAACTGTTGTAAACAGTCAAACTACTTGTCTTTACGAGAGAACAAGCGGTCCTGGGCTGGCTGGAAGCGAGCGAGAGAGCGAAAGCTATATAAACAAACACAACGAACAAACCAAACAGGCCTCGGCGAGCGCACCTGTGCGCTGCGATGGCTGTGTCAACAAAGGACTACAGCGCACCTGTGTGGAGAGAACTGTGCGGCGCCCGCCCGCCCGCCGACGGCAGCCACTCTCCGTTCTGCAAACAGCGCCGCCGCGGGGAACCGGTCAGTCGGTGGCCGCGGGGCCGCGCGCAGCGCAGGCGGCGGCGCTGCTGGCAGCGGCGACGGACGCGGCGACGGCGGTGGCAACGGCGGTGGCAAAGGTGGTTGGGGTGACGGTGGCAGCGGCGATGGCGGTGACGGTGGTCATGGCAGTGGCAACGGTGTTGGCAAAGGTGGTTGGGGTGACGGTGGCAGCGGCGATGGAAGCGGCGATGGCGGTAGCGGTGGTCATGGCAGTGGCATTGGCGGTGGCAACGGCGTTGGCAAGGGTGGTTGGGGTGACGGTGGCAGCAGCGATGGCGGTGACGGTGGTCATGGCAGTGGCAACGGCGTTGGCAAAGGTGGTTGGGGTGACGGTGGCAGCGGCGATGGAAGCGGCGATGGCGGTAGCGGTGGTCATGGCAGTGGCATTGGCGGTGGCAACGACGTTGGCAAGGGTGGTTGGGGTGACGATGGCAGCAGCGATGGCGGTGACGGAGGTCATGGCAGTGGCATTGGCGGTGGCAACGACGTTGGCAAAGGTGGTTGAGGTGACGGTGCCAGCGGCGATGGACGCGGCGATGGCGGTGACTGTGGTCATGGCAGTGGCTGTGATGTTGGTCATGGCAGTGGCATTGGCGGTGACAATGGCGTTGGCAATGGTGGTTGGGGTGACGGTGGCGGTGGTGATGGGACGGGGGCGGTGACGGTGACGGGCGATGACGGAACGTGGCCGGTGACGGTGGCGGTGGCGGTGACAGTGGCGGTGACGGTGGTAATGGCAGTGGCATTGGCGATGGCAATGGCGTTGGCAATGGTGATTGGGGTGACAGTGGTTGTCCAACGGAGGTGTCGGTACCGGCGGTGGCGTCTGTCGTAACCAACTTTCCTCTTACATCATTCGAGAGGCCCCCGCACTACGCATCTTCGCGCCTCGGTAGAAGCTAGTGTCGCAGAAAGGGACAGGTCCCTGCTCAAAAACCGCTGAAGATAATGAAATCCAATGTGACAGGGTCATTTACAAGAAAACCTTGTGCGGATTTCAGAAGTGGCGATGTTTTATAGGTAATTTACGCATAGTAATTATTTTAAAACTACAGGAAACTCATTTTTTCTAGCTTCTACAAATTCCTAAATATATCAGATTGACATACGACAGCATGCAAAAAGACTGGGGATCATCATCAACATTATCTGAAGAGGTGATAAATGATCACTAAGGAATCTGAGCAAGTTCATGAACAAAACAAGACACGGGAAATAGCAGTACGCCAAAAAAAGCAAATGTTTTGAACACTAATTCAATCAGCAGTGATGATGATCTTCATATTGTTCATTAGGTGCAGGAGAGGAGTACACATCAGCACATTATTAGGTTTACCATCACTTATTCGTTTGCGTAGAGATCACAGCTTCGGCAGAGTCCTTGGAGACACCAACGATGGATTAGAAGACGAACCCACGGCCTCGCTGTCATGTGGCGACTTCAATGTCACGAGTGGCGACTGTTCCGCGGAGCGGGAAGGCGCTACCCGGTGAAGATAAGGTGTTGATTTATACTTCGCCGGAGCGGCCATTAAGCACGTGAAGTGCGAGTGTCGCGCCTCCAGGCCGCGACAACGAGCGCATTGTATGCTAACGCGGCGCGCCGGCGAGGGAGCGGCGCGTCGCGGCGCGGCGCGGTGAGGCTGCTGGAGGCGGGCTGCGGCGGAGAGCGGGAGTCGGCGACGGCGCGCGCCGCCTCGCGCCGGGGGTCCTGACCCCCGCCCCCGCCGGCGCCGCGTCCCTCGACGCGCCTGCCGCCCGAGCCTCTCGCGTGTGCGCGGGCGCTTTGCGCCGACCGGGAGAAAGGCGGCGGGGCGCGCAAGAGCGCCCGCGCTGGGCTGCGCTCGCTCGCTCGTCGACGCTGCGTTCCGGCGCGGAGGGGCGGCGCGTGGATTATTCCATTTACACATAATGCCCAATTGCGCGCGTACGGCCCGCGCGGGCCCCGGGGCGGCCATGGCCTCGCGGGCCAACCAGCGCCGCCGCCGCCGCCGCCGGGGGGGGGGGGACGCCGAGCGCTCACGCAAGCCGCGACGTTGCGCAACGTAAGCAAGACCGGGTCCCGTTACATGGTATTCTTTAATACTGATTTGGCGAGGGAGAATACATTATCGCTATCTAGCGAAGCTCCTGTAAAGACGTCGATTTCACGGGGATAATGAGATTTAGAGATGTGTCCAAGATGGGTGCCAAGAATGGTATATGTCAAAAGAAAAGATATGCCATACAGAGGAAAGTAAATTGAGAGATTCTCAAATTATAATACTCAAAACCAATCCCTTCTGGTTTAGTTCGGTATATATGGCGATGTACATTAATAATTTCGATAGGTAGAGATTAATCAATGCTTCGTAAAATAAAATCAAGTTTGTCGGTAAGTATACAGAAATAAATAAATTCAATGCGTTAGTACAGATATTATTATTATTATTATTATTATTATTATTATTACTATTATTATCATCATCATCATCATCATCGTCATGGGGCTTGTTTGAATCTCTGTTTACTCGCTAAGGCTTACCCCGCCAGTCCTTGCCCTCAGTATTCCATATCGACCACTTTAACATAGGGGCATCTACCCTAGCCGTCCATACCTTCACGCCGCAGAGTCCTAAGGTCATCTGCGGGCCCTTTGCAGTCCGCAGCTACTTACCGCTGCAGCCCATAGACCCAAGCGGCGGTGCAGGGCAGACGGCGCGCACGTCGCAGATCGTAGATGCTTTGAGAATGTATCATCTGTCCTATGGCCGTCACATATTCTCCCTCACGCACCTTCGTGTGGGCAAGGGGAGCAATAGGAAAGAAAGGTTATTTTGTTGGGCGATGCATAGTGATTTTGTAAAAACTCTACCACGACACTCAAAGCAAACCTCCATGCGCCTGACGGCATTCGAAATCCTGATCCTTCCATCTGAGATAGTAAAGGTACAGCGATCTCAGCTGCGTTCAGCGATCTCGGCTGCGCAGGTAGGCTGAAAATGGCGATATAAATCTTTTAATCTCTTTTGTTCTGGAAATGGTCATGTTAGGGGGCTGGAAATTTGTATCTGAGCAGTCAAAATCGGAGCAAGTACATTATGTTCAGGTCTGGGAGGAAATACTGGTTACACAATTCCACGATAAAATGTTCTTAAAATTGCTTGGTATCCTGATGAAATTTTGTTAATACGATGAATTTACTGTATCCATTTATAAGCTCGTACCGTCTCTTCACAATCCAGCTACTTTAAGTCTAATACTGTTCTATATATTAAGTCAAGCTTTAATGCTTCTATTTATTACCTCTCTTATGCTAAACCATATTTTGTGCATTCTCATTGAGTATCTATCATATATGTATAATTACGAAAACGCATATATTAATTTGTGAAATATTTCTTATGATTTGTTATTAGCTGAAGATATCGTGAAAAATAAGAAATTCAACATTTATGTAATTGTTATATTTAATGCAAAATCATCCTGATTTCAGAGTCCTTACGGTGGCAGACATACAACAACAGCTAAGTAATTGGACCGATGCCTTCCATGGGATGAGAATACCAGATTCTGATCGACCTGACCAGTCGTTTCTGTGATTTCCTCCGATCGATTCCAAGCACATGCCAAAACAGGACATTAAAGAACGGGTCACGTAACAAGTGTGATACTTCCTTCCACAACCTCATATTATCCTCTCCGCAACTATTCGTCTCGTTCCCTGTTCCCATTCGGTTCGATTCTTATAATCTTGAAAGACTGACAGTTCTGCGGGTATACGCACAAGGCCAATGACAAAATCGAGCTGTAATGCAATCGAAAAGAAAGTAACAAATTGTTTTAAATGCATTTGACCACCTGGAGACGGAGTTTACTTCCTTCATTAATCCTACGGGAATGGACCTTTTTTAAATAGACCGATATCCTTGCCCCTGGTGAATTTCTAACCATGGCGAGTGTTGACGAAGGCCGAGTGGGGCTAATCTCTGCATAAGAAGACAACAGTACAAGTAGTGGACCACAGTGAAGCGATATGTTTATGTAAGCTAAAATAGGTTTGAGAGATGTATGCATACAAAACGTCGACGGCATATGCTAATGAAATAATGTAACCGTTGCCTATCTGCAGTTGAGATAACAACGCTACATTCAAATAGCGCGAGCAAGAGGTTGGAAACCCGATAGACATTCTGAGACTTTTGAATTGTGGTGTCCGTGCCGACTGACGCGGTAGAGGGCGTGGTGGGAACGACAGGAGACGGATACTGGAAGGACGTACGTGCGTAAGACGACGTGGTGTGAGGAGAGATTAGCGAGAGCAAGGCGTGGCAGTGCACGAAGGAGTTGAATTTATTTAGAGGTGATTGCGTGAAGCAAAGTATTCTCAAAAGCGAAAAAGCTTTTGAAAGTAGTGATGATGTTTCACGACTTGCTGGCATTTAACGGCCCATTTTCGACGCGCTGGACTGGAAGCCGCTAACACGAGCGACCTGAGAGGTCGAGATTCGACGCGACATCACGGTGAAGGAGGACTCCGACCCACAAAATTACGATAAGGACTCTCTCGAACGATTATTTTGTTATAACAACGCCCGAATGGGTTTAATCGGACGTAAATGACATGCTGGAAAGACGGGACTTGGTTAAAGGTTTTTGAAAGTTCGGAGAGTGAATTAGATATTTGAAGGGAATTCGTGCCAAAAGGAGGAGGAGATTGACGAAATGGAACTTTATTAGGTGCTCGTGGGTGGAAGAAATAGAATTTAATCACTTTCTAACGAAAGTGGCTTATGAAGAAACGAACTTCGGATTATGAATGAAACTATAAACGGGTGTAAAACAATATTTAGTTCGGGGATTTTAGAACCATACAAGAGAGCATAAAATTGTGATTTCTTTGTTCTGAAACGGTTTCCCGTCGTTTATGGTAGCGACAGATTGCACTGTTTTAAGTGTTTTCATGTTTAATATATTTGATCATTTGGAGAGGAGTATTGTGTGCTTTTACATTGAATCTCAATGTTAAATTATGTGAAACGGAGAATCTTTTACCATCTTCCGATGTTATTCATATTACTGTTTGTGACTTTGACAATAACTTTGCAAACTGTGCTTGATGCTTATTTTTTATTATTGTCAAAATGTTACAAATATTGTATAAATGTACGTGAACTTGTTAATTTTTTTCTTTCAAGAGACTTTTTGTTATAGTGATTTTGTTATTGGTAAACCAACAGGCAATTTTTGTGTTTTGCGTTTGTTTAAGAATAAATATATTTGAGTTCGGAAATTTTCTGGAAACGTACTACCATTACATAGACGACATAGAAAGATACACGATCCTTTAAGAAAATATTTCCAATTTTTTTTGACTGCTGATTGGAAACAGATCAGTAGTGAATCCCCTAACAATAAAACAAAGTAAGGAGAAACGTTCTAATAAAATAGTATGAGACTTCAAATAAAACTAAAATATTATAAAGTGAAAAAATATTTCAACAGGAATACACTATTTTAATGTAATTTATTGCTATCCATTTGATTTTACCATATAAGATAATGTAACCATAATAACAATGTATTGCTGCGCAGACTTTAAAATGTATAAGAGAACCATTTCATTATTGGCTATATTGCTAAATCAAATTATTACATTAATGAATAATTTTGTGTAAGTTGCATGTAAATGTAATAACAACCCTCGAATTCCGTGGCAAATTACAAACGAAAATTTAGTTTTTACAAAGGTTTATAAAGGTCAAATTTTATCAGTTTTTCTTTTCAAATTGCATTTTCTTTTCCTCGTTACTTGTTCAATATTTCAAAAACAAAAACGAGTTACCGATAAAAGAAGAATAGTTCGCAAACTAACCTGAAAATTTAGTTTTTCTTGTTTTACGGCGGAAAAAAGATTCTCACGAAAGCGACATTCACATAGCACCTTGAGACCCTTCTCTACGGACATTTTCCGTCCGGTTTGCGATGGCCGGGGCTCCCCCACGTCGGAATCGCCGCGGCACTGCTCGTCAGACGAGCGAGTTGCGCTGTCGCACGCCTGTGGAGATCAAGCGAGACATTTTTTTTCCGAACGCTCCACTGAGCTGAGCACTGAGCGAATACGGTTTCCGTTCGGAACTAAAAGAACGCACATGGGTGCAGTCAATTGGCCCTACAACATTTGGGAATGAAGCAATTGAATAAAAATCCAATTCTGTTTTCGAAAATTTCCGATCACTCTCACGAAATTGCACACGTCCCTCTCTTCACAACGCGAGCCGTTCACAAGTTAAAATGTGTTGCATAAAACGTTAAAGCACAGAGTAGTTGAGCTATCGGATCAATCCCGTCGTTCCTGAAAAGAAAACAATGTTGATCATTAATCGTTAAATAAAATGTATGAATTTTTGTTACATTCACATTATCCGTAAGCCTATGTCTTGTGAAAGCAAGAAACACACTTGAAAATACACGTGAAAATACATAGATTCTCCATTTGTATTGAAATATAATTTGCAGTATAACAATAGTATTTCATACTTGTAATATGGCAATTCCAACTTTTTCTCAATCAACGAAGGGATATGAAGTGTCATCCGTTTAGATAGGCGAAATCCCTTGATGAAATCAATGTCGTCCAGAGTTTCAAAATAATCGCTTCTTTCGCGAAGTATTCGTGGTCTCCGTACGTCTCAATAAAACTTGAATGACTTCATCATCGAAAACAAACTCCATTCTCATGATGAAAATTAACTTTACAAGGACAAAAATTCAAAGTATCATTTCACTAAAAAAGTATTGAATAAAACTATCACACGCTAATTGCAATACATTGCAATCTCACGCTACACGCTACATCCTAATCCTAATCCATCCATCCATCCATCTACACGCTAATCTCAATAATCAGAGAAATGCGGAAAAATATCGCTCCCCATTGACTAACAGTAACAAAAGACTGTTTTAATGATATTATTTATAATCTACAATAATTGGAAACCAAAACATTTAAATTTTACTCCCCAATTCTGAGTATTCTAACCTACAATTGTGTTTTCCCTACTTTTATTTACAATACTCTCTCAAAAAAAATAATTTTATCCAACAAAATATTGCGCGCAATCCTACGTGTTAGCGCACACTTCTAAACTAAATCCAAGTCCAACTACAGGTATTTACTTCAAAGAGCACGGAAAACAAGCAAGACGAGCAGTTGTTGCGACCCAGCTGAGAAAGAACTGGAAATAACTTGTGCTGATCCGACCGTGATCCACAGGTCGGCGACGGATCAATTGAGAGTCAAATTTGACCCGGGTCAAGCACATTGATTCGTTCCAAGTGTGTGGAAAAACGTACAAATGAAGTTGACCCGGATCAACTCGGGATCATCTTCTTGATTCCGGTTGGTGAAACCGGCTCGTATAGACATACACAAATACACCCATGCCCGAGCCGGGACTCTAAACAGCGGTCTTCTGGTCCGAGACAGCAACAACATTACTGCCCTAATGATCTCGGCCATCTGACCACCTGTACGAGTACAAGATTAGATATTACATTCCCAATTTTTAAAATTATTTATTTGTTCCATTATTTATTTTTATGTATTTTCCTCTTTCTATATACCCAGGCTTAAACGCGTATCACAGTGGGAATGATTCGCCGAGGGGGAATGATGCTGTCGATGCATTTTGCCCAAGCACTCAAAATGTCCGTGCGCTCGTCGCTCTGCAGCAGATGGCCACCGCTAGCTACGTGCACCGACGGCGATTTCACAAAATATTTGAGACCGTTTAATAAAATTAAAGGGGAAAAATAAAAATTTAATTTATGAACAACTATAAAAAGAATGTCGGCCATACTTTCAATTTATACACTTTAAGTTTAGAAATAATTTGATAATAAAACTTAAACGATATTTGTATTAACCTTTCGATTAGTACATCTCATTCCGCTACACGTACTTTGAATATAAATTTGTAGACTTAGAAATAATAAAAAATACGTTAACTGCTGATAATACTTTATACAATAATTTACTGTTAAGAACCACATTTAAAATAGTTTAAAATATTTTCAAATTATATACCCTTTCCATGGGAGGAGGGCGTGGATTCAACCATCTTGCGTCTGGCTTGTAATGCTATGTATTTATATCGATATCTATGCAGATTCGCAATGGAAGATTGATTGATGCTTCCGGCCTCGTCAATTGCTAACGTCATCAGGATTATAAGTGTTGTGCATGTTTTTTCGCGACAGACAGCATTGATCTTCCCCGTCTGGATGGTCGAGATCCGGCGCTGGCCTACGCGTCTGCTTACAGGGTTCTCCACAACCATGTATCTCGGCCACCAACGGGGCACCGCCTCAGTCGGGACAACTGCAAGCTTCAGGCTGGTCTCCCGACGTGTGTGGTACGGTAAT
>JAZDUA010000083.1:1217500-1247500 GCA_038098605.1 Gryllus longicercus
AGGACACACACATCAAGAAAATTGGGTTAAAAATAAACTTTGACAGAAGAAAAATAATGACAAATAGAAATGAGAAATAAATAAAAATAGAGAACAATATAATAGAATACGTTGAAGAATACATTTATCTTGGATAAATAATATCCTCGAAAAAGAAAAATGATAAAGAAATTAATAGACGCATTCTGGTGCTTGAAGTTTACTCTTTTAAACAAAAAATAGCATAAAAATAAAAAGAGACATAATTGACACACTATTCTACCTGTTCTGACGTACGGTGCACATACCTGGTCTGTGACAAAGAAGCAAAATGCTATTGGAGTAAGTCAAAAAAGCATGGAAAGAAAAATTCTTCGAATATCATCAGCAAATAAAATTAGAAATGAGGAAATAAGAAGAAAAACACAAATAAAAGATGCAATGTTGAACTGCTCATCATCTAAAATGGCCGTGGGGAGGCCACACCTCAAGACCCAAGACGACAGATGGAAATCCAGAACTCCGGACTTCGTGAGCCTCACAAACAGGGAAGAGGAACGTTGGTAGAAAACATTGTCGATGGATCGATGAGTTCCGGGAACTTCTAGGTAATCGATGGTCAAGAGTTGCGAAAGACCGTACAGAATGGAAAAATGGAGAAAATAAATTTAAAAAAGTTTACGTGAAGTGTAAAGACAAGAATAATAGAAAAGTGATTCAAAGATGTCACAAGTGAATAAAAGTGGTATAAAGAAAATTATATCAAATTTTACTATTGAATGTATTTATGTTAAGTAGAATATTAAGAAACATGTTTAACAGTGTTTACTATAAATTCATTAGTTCAAAGAGATATCCATGTAAGGTTCCCGAGGTGGCTGTTCGAGAACCAACTTCATAATACAAGCCTCCTTGCCCTGAGCAAGAGGCCCTTGCCCTAATAGGGTAACAATTATAAGAACATAGCTTTGTCTGCACCCTCATTTTGGTGTGAGATATAGCTCAGACTGCTTAACCTTCTTTTGCCTCAGTTAAATGTTGAACATGAGTTTTCCATGACATTCTGGAGTCAAAATACATTCCGAGTATTTTGATATTTTGACAAAGTTGAAAGTTTGATTTCCATGTTTGACAAAGGATGTATTTTCCTCCTTATGCTTGGTAAATACGATACATTGAGCTATAGTGGCACAAAATTTAAAGCCGGATCCAAGAGACCAGATACGAGTAGTTGGTTTAGAGCAGTTTGAATTACTTCTTGAGTTCATCTGCTTATTTCCTCGTGATCACCGGAACTTTAATTGCTGCTTTAGCATCATTGATTGCCAGGATAAATAAGGTTACACTGAGAACAGATCCTTGATAAATTCCATTATCTAATTTATTTATATTAGATAAGGTGCCATTTACATTTACTTGAATTTGTCTATCTTTTGTAAAGTTTGGTAGAAAAATGGAACATATTGCCTTTAATTCCAATTGCAGAGACTCTTTGGTATTTTATTTGGTAGCCTTTTGAAACTTATCATATTCCGTCCTTAAAAAATATTTCAATTATTTACTTAAGTCGTTGCTACTGTTCTTAAACATTCCATTAACCGTTTGAACGGCAGGTGTGGAATCACGGGTTAGTCCTCGCGATCTGGTGACGTCTGTGAATGGCTGGAGATAAACCCCGTGGGAGTTAAAGAGTATCTGACTTCCGATGGAAATAGCTATGGGAAAAAAAGAATATTCCATAGACATTGAATCTACTCGTCGGAGTCAGACTCGCAATAAGATATTTCTAGTTGATTTCTATCGGTTTTGCTGAATATTGTAAATAATCAAGAAGTAATATTCTTTAATTTAACAGTATTAGTTTTCTGTACCGAGAATATATTTGGGGTGAAGTCACTCTCAATTGGAATTTATTTCTTTTTATTTGTGAGACTTATTTTTTATTCATTTGTATCTTTGTTTTAATTTCAATTTTTTTTCGTTATTTGTATTATATATATATATATATATATATATATATATATATATATATATATATATATATACCGTATGCCTTGATTTCTTGGAAGTCTGTCAAAGCGTCTGTTCCGTAGCAAGACAGTTCAGGTGCGCTAATTGTTAACGCCTTCTAATCTCAAGACAAATGCGAGAGGAATGAGCATTTATCAGTGAAAAGAATGTGATACAGGATGGAGATATGGTGGAATGAAAGGCAGGCAAAATGAGAGAACTCCGAGGAAACCTGCTAGGAACCAGTTTTGTCCGCCGCAAATTCCACATGAAATTACCACAAATTGAATCTCGGTACCGAGTAGTGCAAGGTAATCAGCCTGATCATTTCACCGTGGATACATGTTAGTCTTTCAAACAAAATCAACTATTATTTGAAAACATATTTTATCAGTATTATATCATTGGAAATAATATTATCAAGAATTGATAAAAGAAGACAGAAAATAATCAATATTTACTCTATTAATATGGGAGATAGAACTATATGGAAGAAAATAAAGTAAATGGGACTGGTAAGGCTTTTAGAACATTTAAAAATGGAAAGTCTTCAGCCGTGTATATGGAGCTGTTAAAAAATAGTCCCAGTGTACTTTTTTACATTCTCTGCCAACTGTACAATAGTTGTATGAAATGATAGATGCTAGCAGAGGACTTTAGAGAAAGTTACATTTCTAATATGTACAAAAAAGTTGATAGAAAACCATATGGAAATTACAGAGACATATCGGTGCCCTGTAATATTGGCCAGATGTATTGAAAAATACTAAAATTTAGCCTTGAAATGGATCTCATAGATGGGGAAGAAAAGAGCGACTTTAAAACTGGTCGCTCATGCATTGATAATAATTGTAGTATCAGACTAGAGACCGACAAACCGCTTGCCCATAATTTAAAAAACTCACCTGATATTCATAGATTTAAGAAAAGCCTACGACATAGTTCCATTAAATAAACTCTGGATGGCCATGGAAAAATAAAATGCTAAGATATACGTACTGAATTCTATTAAAAACTTAAACAGCAGAAATGTAAGTCAAATTAAAATTGGAAGAAATCTTTTCGAATCATTTTCATTAAATGAAGGCTGACGGCAAGGGATTTTTATAGAACCTATTCTGTTTAAATTATATTTATATGAGGTTTTAAAAACTGGAGGAAAAAATGTTGTGATCTTGGTATAAAAATTGACGTTTTCATGACTTACTCACTTCTTTATGCTGGCGACCAAGTCCACTCCATGAAGACTACTTCAATTGGGGGCTTGAAATAAATTTTAATGAAACAAAATATCTGGTTGTAGGAGGAGAAGCCAGCGCTCTGTGTATAGACAATGGACCAGAATTGAAATCCTGCCAGAATAATATCTATCTAGGTTGTCAAATAGCATCAAATGGGGGTAGTATAGTGACTTCGTGTTTACTGAGCGATCCAATAGAGCACAGCTCGTGATAGTTTACATGAACCTTTCAAACATTTGCCTCATAGTACTCTATGAATTGCTGCGGAAACCGTTGCTCGATTTGCTTATTTAGGAAGATTTTGTGTTTTACGCGTAGTGAAGTAAAAATCAATTTGATTGCAGCAGTCAATCTCGGCAACAAAAAATTTAAGGTATGTTCATCTACTTGTATCATTGAAAAGTTTACTTTAAGCTATAATTTGTTTTTTTTTATTAGTATGAATAACAAAATAACCTGAAATAAAAACAGAAATTCATATTAGTGTCTCGGGACTTTTGTGACAGGTTCTAAGGGGCACGTTGTGACATTGTCACTACTTCTCAAATACAGTTTGACAGTAATAATTTTAATTTCAGGAAATATAGTGAGGGATTACACGAAGCGAACTGAATAAAAAGAGCGAAAGCTTTGTTAGATGTAGCTTAGAAGATGTAGTTTAAACTTTGCTCGCGAACTTGCAACAGTTTCGAGGTACACCTGCCAAATGACAGCGACCTGCCGCAGCAGGGCGCGCAGAGCTGTTCTCTTGTTTGTTTGATTGATTGATTGACCGATCGATCGATCGATGAATGAATCAATGAAGGGCAACAGCTCTGCGTGCTCTGCCGCGGCAGGTCGCTGTCATTTGGTCAAAAAATGTGACGTGCTATGGGGAGAAGTTAATTTGAAGTTTCATTTATGTCCAGAAGCACAAGGGGGCCATCTCAGCATTTGCTCAAGGATCACGGAAACTTGATCGAGATGGGCGAAAACCTGATCGAGTTGTGAGTTATAGACCCAGAAGCTGAAGTACAATACGTGTTACAGATTCTTTAGAATTATACAATCCAAATTGTAAATAATACACTAAATGCTGTTGTTAAAATTAATATTACTTTCCTTTTGGATGCTCGTTTGTGTAGAAACCGTTCTGCAGCAGAAGAGACTTGACTTGGGACTTAAGCTTTTGTATCGAATTTAATCGTTTAATGTCATCTGGCAAGGCGTTGTAAAATAATGTATATACATCATATGTAAAATTTTTGTAGTGAGCTGTGGATACTGTCACCTGATGAATATTATTACTACGTCGAGTGTTGTAGTTATAGACAACGGCTTTTGCTGACATTACCGCCCTTAAGTAAGTCATTTTTGACAAAAAACACACAGACGTGTGCAAATCATTAGAATAATCGAAAAACTAACAGTAATTTACTTTTGAAATATAATTACCACAATTTATCAATACACGATGCTCTTTTTAGTACTTAGGATGCATTCCCAAGTTCTTTATAACCATTTGTGTCCTCTCTTCATTTGTATTCTTTATAACCATTTGTATGATTTCTGCAAGGTCCTTGCACATTTTCTGAATTTATCCATCATGAAACCAAATGTTTATGATATTATAGATGAGGTCAATTCTGTTTGATATTGTTTTCTTCAATTTTCGTCTAAACAATGTCCAATAAATGTTCAAATGGGATGTAGTGTGAGATATTACCAAGCCAAGACAATGTTCTTGTTATATTCCTCCAAGTATTTCCTAACAGACATGGGATAATGGCATGGTGCTCCATTGTACATAAAATACTATATTTTTAGGAAACCATTCTTTGATCTGAGACGCCAGTTCATAATGCCCTCAACAGTGTCTAATCTGTCACACTCATGAACTGACATGCAACTCCATTTTATGACTGAAGTTGGATGTTTGACTATCAGAGTGATACAGTTTGGAGAAAGCGCCCCATCAATGGTCATTCTCACGTACTGGCTGCTTTTCTTCGACGCACAAAATATAGACTCGACTAAAAATATTACTTGCAAGATAAGAAGCACTAATTATAATGACGTTTCATAATAATAATTTGAAAGAATAAATCCGTACGTCTTTGTAATGAATTTCTGAAACATTTTGAAAAATCCCACTTCACCCCTGAATATGAACTGATTTTTTGCCCATATCAACCATTTCGTAACCATGGTAGGAGTTATTTTCGCTCTATTTCTTGACTTCTTGCAGGAAGTCCTGCAGCCCAAATACCCCTTCTTTCAATTGATAGGATATATCAACTCCATTCGACTTTAATCGAGTAATCAAGGTCTTACTGGGGTTTCTTCTATCCATCTTGACCTTTTAAATCAATTTTTGTTGCATATGAGGACTCAGCTTCAAAAGCTCAGCAGGAAACAAAGCCAAAAACCAATTCTATTAAAAAAATGGATTAAACAGATATTACACAAACAATACAAGACACTTCTAGTTTTCAATTCTCACATAGAAACGCAACACTCAACTAGAAAAAACAAGAAAACCACATTCAACAATGCTACATCAGCTGTTTGGGTATACAGCATCACAAACCTTTTTAGAGAGAGAAATAATTTTCCCTCAGATATCCCAATGGACCTTCAATGAAGTGCATGAGCAAAAAGAGGCATAAGCAGGTTGAAACATACTTTTACGTTCAAATGTAAAGTGGTTTTTCTGCTAAATAAGGAAAAAACCCAAATTCATAAATTACTCTAATAATTTGCACACGTCTGTATCAAGAGGCAAGGTAATGATAAAATACCTGATTAATAAAGAGAGTCTTACAAAAATCATATGGGTGGGATTTGTGAACGTTCATTGCTGCCTGAGATATGGCATAATATTCTGGGGAAATACATCTTGTACTACCCGACTTTCAGATTACAAAAAAGAATTGTACGAATTGTAACATTCGCGAAATATACACATCAGTATATTGGCTGACTGAATTTGAGCAGTATGAAGGCTGACTGAATTTGGAAGAATTTTGAAAGGGTAGCATAAAGAACTTAATTTAGTCTTCAATTCATTTAAATGGACGTTCCATTTGAGGTTTGACTGAATTGAAAGAAGTAAAAATTTTGTTACTTTAACATCAGTCAATGGCACACCGTTCATTTTCAGTGGTGTGCAGAGCTGTTTATTTGAAATGGAAAACTGCATTGAAATAGTATTCTTATCATTTACTATTAATTTGTTATTATGGAACCAACTTGAAATATCTAATATTGTACTATTTATGGTTTCTTTATTGTAAAGAATATTCGTATAGTAGGAAGAGAATAGGGCCTACAATCGATCCCTGCGGGACTCCACATGCAATTGCTAAAGAATCAGAAAGGTGTGTGCATAATGTTCAATTATTGCAGTAAGGTATTTCTACTCTCCGAGATCTACTACAGGATGAAACCAACTTCCTGAGGAGCTGGTCTAGGGGACTGTCGGTTCCTCTACAATACTTTGCGCAAAATGTGGGTTGTTCCAAATAAAATCAACTTCATACACAAATTTTGCGGAACAAATTCCAGAGCTCCAATATCTATCGGGACGATCTGTGCTTTTACGCCCCACATTCGGCTGATCTCGATTTCCAAACTCTTGTATTTAAAAATGTTTCTCTGCCTCCTCCATTGGAAACATATTGATCGCACGGCAAAACAACAACTAGTAACATTTGGGGCATGTGTGTGGAATTTGGAGGGCGGTACAGATCTGCCAGTGGAGGTAACTACATACCCTGTCGCGTCTCTGCGTGTATTAGGTCTTTTCTAGAATTGGACAAGCTGAGACGATATGATCAATGCTTTCTATTTGTTCCTGGCAAATGCGGCATTTATCATCTTGGGCTCGATGCGCTGGAACCGCTTTATCATAATATCGTGTTCTCAACGTCCTGATCTTCTGCTACTACTACAACTGCTTCCGATTCTGGCCTCATTCTTCCCCTTTAAAGCCACATAAATTATTGAACTTTATTGATCTGCAATCTTGTCTATTCTTTTTTAGATATATGCCATGGTGTGGTTTGTGTCGAAGATTTCTTCAACTTCTCTTGTCTCCACATGTCATGTTAAGTAGCATCAGAAGTTCAGTCTCTTTTGCTATTCTGCATGTCGTTCTCCGTGTTCTTCGCAATGTTACACTTGCTTACTGCCGGCTTTTAGCTCCAGTGGGGTATCGCCCCGGCCGGGACTAACTTTAAGCTTCCGACAGTTTTCTCTGACATGTGGTTTAAGTGCAGCGCATGTAAATGTGTATTTGTGTGTGTGTGTGTGTGTATGTAAGGGGAGATGAGGGAACAAGGAAGAGGAAGGAAAATTCGCGCGCGGGAGAGTTCTGTTCCGGCATTCGTCTGGTATTGGTCGGAGCAATCACAGAAATCTACCGATCAAAGCAGACTCTCCGTGGAATTCTCCTCCTGACATTGGCTGAATTCAATCTCTCTCTCCTCTCTCTCCTCTCCTCCTCTCTCTCTCCTCTCTCCTCTCTCCTCTCCTCTCTCCTCTCCTCTCTCCTCTCTCTCCTCTCTCCTCTCTCTCCTCTCTCTCCTCTCTCTCCTATCTCTCCTCTCTCTCCCTTTTCTCTCTTTCTCTTTTCTTCTTTCTCTCTTTCTCTTTCCTCGTCTCTCTCTGGAGTAGGAAATCTGCCATCGTCGTGTCTCGAATACTAGGACCTCCCGGTCAGAAAACGCTGCTGTGGCAATAATTGTTGCTTTGAGCCATTTCAGCCAGTTCGAAGACAGGAATTGAATTTGTTGTTATTAGTATAATGTTTCCTGTTGGATTGTTCTTGCTCCAGAATATTGCGACATGGGCCTCCGTGGCGCACGTGCAGCTCCGTTCCGTCGGAGGCGCTGGGCGGCTCCTCGTGCTCTATTGTGGCGACCGCGTGAGTGTACGGCGAGGGTGCCTCGGCAGCGGCGGGCGGCGCTCCTCCAAACAAGATGAATTCCTTTATAATGAACTGGGTGGAGCTGTTTGTCCTTCCCATCTCACGGTTCAAGCGCTAAACCTATAGAGCTGACCCTGACTGAAGGCGGCGGCCCCGGCAGAGGCGTGCGACCAGGTGGCGTATGGAAGCGAGTGCGGAGGCGCGGCCAGCGGGACTCGGCGAGTGTTGGGACCCGGTTCGAGTTATGGCAACGGACACAAACTGTCTGAGGTGAGTGCGTTGTGCTGTGTGGTAGTGTCTTATAGTTTGTCGTTCAGGGGTGTGTGGAAGTGAGTAGTTGAGGTGCTGTGTTTGTGGTGTGTTTTTATTGAAAGGTAACATGTAATGGTGTTAGGTGGTATGAGGTTTGTCAGTGTAGGCTTTGGTGGTATGTACAGAAAGAGGGATGCAATAGGCAACTGTACATAAAAACGGACGTAGGATCTGTTTATGTCATTTGGTGGACACGGTCAGTGGAGTTGGAAGACACGAAGGGAAGGAGCGATTCAACGAAATACGTCTTTGCCTGGAATAGTTTTCAATCCTGTTTATGGCCTTATGTTTCCATTCGATTATGTTCTGGAAGACGCCAGAAATACAAACACAGGTATACCAATCCCTCAGAAAAGGGAAGTCATCAAGTCTGCAAGTACAGTAATATATCTCTTGGTTCATTGTATATTATCATTATCATTAGGTTAAGTCCAATTAATTAGGGATTAACTAAGTCCCCGATAGCGAGAAATTATATCATGGTCTTGTATAAATTATGCTGTGTATTACATTTTTTTTATTTATGTCGGTAAATTAGTCGGTCCTTAGCTCCTTTGCAACAAACCATCTACACAACGCATTAAGAACGTGTCATAGCAAGGGCCGTTAAGAGAGTGAGGGAGTCCATTGAAAAATATTTTAGCGGGACTTTCGGATTCAGATTTTACAAGGTGATCATAAATCTATGGATAAATATGCCGTTGCCAGAAAACATAATATTTGGGAATAAATGTAAGTAAAATGTATTTATACAATTGTTTTGGTAGAGATATTTGGTACAGATTAAAAGTTACAATATTTTTATATTACCACTCAATGTAATGCCATTTGAAGCCGTGAATTTTATCTTCGTTGGTATTACACGAAATCTATTCTGATATGTTAGTCCCTTTTGCTCCCTTGCCCTTGTGACTCCCTTGTCTGTTTGTCCCCCATTGTTCTATTTTGCCCTTTTGTCTCCCTTTCAATTTTTGTCCCCATTGTTCCCTTTTCCCAGTTGCCATTGTTCCATTTTATCCCCTTTGTCTCATTTCGTCCCTGTGTTTCATTTTGTTTCTTTATTCCATTTTGTTCTTTGGTCTATTTTGTCAATTTGTTTCGTTTGTCCATGTCTCAATGTGTTCAATTTTGTCAATTTATCTTCTTGTTTCACATAGTATCATTTGTCCTCTAGTTCCATTTTGTCCCTTTGTCCACATTGTTTCATCTCCCTTCTTGTTTTTTTTCATTTGTCCCCATTGTTCCCATTTGTCCATTTCTTCGCAGTGTCCCTTTTTTCCCCATTCACCCACCTTTGCCCCCTTTTCCCGATTTTGTCCCCATTTCCTCACTTTTGTCCCCTCTTTGTCCTTTTGTCCTGACGCGCGCTGCGATTGTTATTTAAAAAAGCTATCAAGTCCTTCTACCAAGCATCTTTGCTTCAGAATATGATGATTCTGCAGGGATGCCAATTCTTAACTCACGAAATATTGAATGTGAATTTTGAATATGCGATAAACTAGCAATAACAATCTCATTGTATGTATCACGTCTTCTATTAGTCTTTAAGGACTCGGCCTGAACATTAACTACTCGGCTCCGCTATCGCTTCGCCTCGCAGTTAACCTTCCGGCCTCATTCGTAAAGGACTAATTTGGAGGATTTGGTACATAAATAACCATTATGTATGGCCTAGTTGCTATGAATGGGGCGAATGAATCTAAAAGATAAGGCATAATATGAGTCAATAAAAACATGTAATATGATTTCAAGTTTATAGAAATTGTATATAGCAGTTAAGTTAAATGTTATCAGGGCAAGCTTACGATCAGAAGCAACGCTTGAGAACCTGTAGCAAAACTATGCAGCAAAATTTGCTGTTAGCAACTACCTGAATTGAAGGTGACAAAATAAAATAAACAACAACAATAATAATAATAATAATAATAATAACTCCATGTGGCAACAGTGGTAAGCGAAGTAAGTTTGGAATATGATATATCAGGGTTCTACCTTTATCATCCTCATTTTTACCGTTATCTCATCATCATTCACAAATCAATCACTACCATCTATTTGGCATTAGTATAATTTGTGTACGTAATATGTCGTTCAGCAACGTTTAAGAATGGGAAGGGCGGTGAGGCATATGAAAGCACTGAAATCGTAAACGACTAAATAAGACTCATGCCTGACCTGATAACGTAGAGACTCGTAGCAGCGCCAATGTTTGCAGAGCCGAAGGCTATGAATTCCATTTACTGATTATCTCGACTTTCCGGGCGCGGTCAATTGCTGTGATTTTTAGTCCTGTTTGGTGTAAAAAATGTTTTATTGCGGAAGGTGTTTCCTCCTACACTGCATGATATCCAGCGCCCACTTACACGTCGACTTGCGGGGGGATTCCCCCTCTCCAGGTTATCTCCATTCAGGCCTTCCCCTAGCGTGGTAGCGCTGGGGGCCGCGGACAAACTCTTAGCTCCCGACTTCTCTTTCGGCATGTGTGGTAGGGTAGAACATGTAAATGTGAATGTACGTAGGGGGAGAGGGTACGACAAGGAAGAGGAAGGAAATATCGCGCGCGGCCCGTGGCCTACTTGTTAGAGTACTGCTCCAACATTTGCCTGGTATTTGTTGGACAAGACTTGAAAAACTACCGATCGAAGTAGCCGGGCACTACTTACTTAGCCACTTCTTAGTTAGCCATTTCTTAGTTAGCACTTTGATATCCTCACGCCGTATTCCGGTCTTCTCAACCTGACAAGTGAATTTTCGTATCGTCACACAACAACATATTCTGGCACATTGCAAGGAAAACGCTTAATCGTGCCAGACTGGGAATCCAACCCGGAGCCGCGTAGTGGAAAGAGTACACTGACCAGCCATAGGAGCTAGCCGCTATGCTTACAATTACTCTTTACTTATACACAATTTAAATGTAGATACACAGCACTACCACGCCTGCCAAGAGACCAGTCGGGAGCTTAGTGCTTGAACCCGTCAGGGGCAGTGCACCGCTGGAGGGAGAAACCTGATTGGGGAAAAACCAGCAAGTCAAAGGGAAGATCAGCACTGAATTTCGCCATCTGGAGGAGAGGGAGATAACCGTCACCTCCGGCGATAAAAACCTAATGCACGACAGTAACGCGACTAATGACCTTAGCATGCGACGCGCCCGGAGGCATTCATCAAGTAACCGACATCAAAATATCCGTTCCGAATTCACAGGGCCTTCACAGGGTTAAGGCAGATCCATCGGGGAATGTCGATTTTGGAAATTATCACCCGAACGGTTTCGGTCTAGTTTTGACCACGGGACCGATGATGAAACCCATCGATCTTTTGCCGTAAACCATTTTTTGTATCAAGGACACATCAAACCTCGACTATGCCTAAATATGATAGACTGCGTAATTTACTACATATACAAACACAGTCCAAGTGTTCAATATCAGGGCTATCAAAATCTAGATCCCATCCGAGATCTAGATGCATTACTTTCTCTATACTATATATATAGTAAGCGAGAAAGGAAAAAACCGTTGAAGATAAACGAACAATAATAGTTTCATTTTTAATGACGACGCAACAAATTTTAAAAAAATATCCTAAATAAATTTAGAACAAATTGTTGCTCCCCCACTTTACTAAGCAACGATCCATCACTAAACATCAACACCACAACTAATGCAAATAACAAATAATTCACCACAACATAGCATACACTATACACTAAATTAACTAAGAATTTAGTAAAATTGGATTGCATCACCTCACACGAAGACAGGATAAATGTCGACACCTGCTTGTTCATGAAGCTACGAGCCATCATTGAGCATGGTGGTCGCATTATATGCTATATTATAGCAAACCCTGCAGACGAAAGTATCGTAAGGTAACTCGGTGCAATTGGATTGCGTCAGTCCAACAACAAAACTGTTTTGTTGGTGTGAGTGTGCAGACTGGCTAAATGCCAGTCGTCTCATTGCGCGATGCAAAAGGCGCACCTGGATTGAGCGCTTTTGTTTCAACTGAAATGCCGCCGAAAAGAGCTCCGGTTGTCCTTAACATAGGACAAGAATATTTTTTAAAAAATGTTTAAAATGTTATGTATATCTGTTATAGAGTGATAGATTATTGGGGGAGTTGTTTTCTCCATTGCATTGTAAACTACTAAACTATCCCAAAACATGTTTCGCTTTCAAAAGAACGATCATGCTTCTGGTTTGCGTGCGAGTAGCCTATTTTGTTACGAGTCAGACGACTGTAGTCATGTCATAGTCGGGAGATGGCGGTGTTCCTTTCCCCGGTGGAAAGGGAGAAACAGCACCGCCCTACATGCCCACTTGTGGGGTTCCCCTGTAGGTAACTTCCCCCAGCGGAGCGTCACCACTGTCGGGATCATCTCGAAGCTTCCGGCAGGTCTTCCGAGATGTGAGGTAGCGAATTGCATGTGTGTATGTGTGTGTGTGTGTGTGTGTGTGTGTGTGTGCGTAAGGGAAGAGGACGGGGCCAGAATGAGGAAGGCAAGATCACGTGCGGTTCGCGGCCTGTTTGATAGTGCTGCTCGAACATTCGCCTGACACTGATCGAGTAAAAACAAAGAAAACTATCGATCAGAGCAGTCGGCCGCTAGGATTTTCTTCCAGACAGCGGCTGAAATCAACTCCGCTATCTAGTTAGTGATGAAACTCGACCACCGACGACACTCGACCCCTTGCATCTCTCAGTCAGAGACCCTGCAGTACCAACGAATGCTGTAATTGGCGTAGTCTCAGCCTATGAATAACCGAATTGTAGCGAGGATGCAGTCCGAATAGTCGCGCGATAGTGTGGCCTGTAATGTGCGCTGTCTCTTAGTGTCCGCGAGCGCACGCGGTGGCAAGAGGCATTTGCGGTCGAAGGCGGGCGTCTCGGCATCTTGGCGTCTCGGCGTCTCGCCGTCTGCGCGGCCCCTCGCGGGGCCTCCCGCGCAGACAGCGAGCGGCCGCAGTGCGCCGGCGGCGGCGACTCGCAGCTGGCGCGTGGAGCGCCATCTCACGCTCTGGGAAGCGCAGACTGCGCGGCAGCCGCCCTCGCCTCTGCCCTCGCCCTCGCCTCTGCCCTCGCCCTCGCCCTCGCCCTCTGCCCTCTGCCCTCTGCCCTCTGCACTCTGCACTCTGCACTCTGCCCTCTGCCCTCTGCCCTCTGCCCTCTGCCCTCTGCCCTCGCCCTCTGCCCTCGCCCTCTGCCCTCGCCCTCGCCCACGCCCTCGCCCTCGCCCTCGCCCTCGCCCTCGCCCTCGCCCTCGCCCTCGCCCTCGCCCTCGCCCTCGCCCTCGCCCTCGCCTGCGCCTGCGCCTGCGCCTGCGCCTGCGCCTACGCCTGCGCCGGCGGCCGGAGCGGGCCCATAAAACGGGATGGCGATGACGCGCGTTTCATTTGGGATCATGTTTTGGGATAGTTTAATAGTTTACAATGCAATGGAGAAAACAACTCCCCCAATAATCTATCACTCTATAACAGATATACATAACAGTTTAAACATTTTTTAAAAACATTCTTATCCTAGGATAAGGACAACCGGAGCTCTTTACGGCGGCATTTCAGTTGAAACAAAAGCGCTCAATCCAGGTGCGCCTTTTGCATCGCGGAGCTGGAAAATTCGTGGCGTGGAGGGAAGGGTGAAATGTATGGTGATGATGGTGATGATGATGATGATGATGATGATGATAATGTAGGTTTAAGGCCGCTGCAACAGCTAACGTCATTGGCGCCCGTGTCAAATTATTTTAAGAGTAATACGCACCATAGCCGTGACAGACTAAAATATTTTTTAATGCGAGGTGAAATGTGATTAAAACTGAAAATAAACGTGTTCAGTTATTTAAAAAAGGGGTTGGCAAAAAAGAGCCAGATAAACTCTTTAAAATTCAAATGAAAAGCCAAATAATTGCCATAATGCTGTAAATGTCAGACTGTCGTAAGGAGCAAATAAGCTTGCAGAGAAAAGATTCGTCATTTCCAAGCGCCTGTGCTAGAGAGCTAGCAAGGTGAAGCATTCAGCGGCTATCTCTTACCTTAGACCAGTGCAGGAGAACATGCTTCACGGTAAGATCCGTCTCGCAACTATCGCAAGCAGGGGGTGGGTTACCGCGGAGATGTCTGTGAAATGTATGGTGATGGTTCAAAAGCTGCATGTTAAAGGAGAAGATAAGAGAGACCATTGTGTCTGCGATAAAAATTTGGTATCGATTTGGCGGCGGTAAGTGCAATGGTAGCTGTGGGTTTTTTCTGCGCGGTTGATAATGAACGAAATTGGCGTGGACAAAGTTGAAGTAGATAGGTAGTGGTGAGGAAGAGTTAAAAGACTTGATTCTACTGGTTGGGTACAGTGGGTGTAGTAATTCTGAAAAGGAGTGTTGAGATGTCAAAGAATATGGCGGTTTTGTGTCCGGTAAGATGCAAAGGAGTCTGTATCTTAGGGGGTTGTTTTGAGAATAATTACGAATATGTTAATCGTCTTTGTTTGTTGTTGTCACAGCCGGTATTTTGGTTGCTTGTTGATGTTTTTGGTGATGGTGGTGGTGGTTGTGGGAAAAGGGAGAAAATTATGTTATTAATAGAGGAGGATGTGGTTAATATTTGCCAGCGAGAATGAGATTGATGGGAAAAATATTGAGAAGTTTGAGCTGGATGTCCTAATAGGTACTAAGATAACAATTGCTTCGTGGGAGTGAAAGAAGAATTCAAATGGCAACTCAACAATGACATATATATGGGAAGAAACAGTCTTTTCTGAATTTGAAATAGAAGTGAAAGATGTTTTTCACAAAATCATATTGATGTAATGGTACTAATGGAGGTATTGACAAAAGAGAGGAAGCGTAGCCGAATCAATATTTTTTTGGATTATATGATTTTATACGAGCTACTTCAAAAATAGAAAACTGGTATAATTCTATTAAAAATTTGTTTTTAGGCTTCAGAGTGTAGGCGAATGTGTATGCAATGGTAAGTTATACTCCGCACAACAGAAAATAATAAATGCTTTGAGGATCATGTTCTGAACCATTGTTTTGTCATGATGCGGACGCACTAATGTCTTACTTATAAACAAGAGATTCAATAAAGATCACAGCAGCAGCGACAGTAGTTGATGCTGCCGGAATCTAAATATAGAATAAATTAAATTATCAGTGGTGCACGTTGGAGTTATAATTCTGGTCCTACTCTAATCAGTCTTGTTCTTGAGACGGAAATCTTTTCTACCATTTCCATTCACCCACGTTATAAAAGAAATTGGTCGTCTGGAACAGAGTTGCACGCATATCCTCCTGAGTGCCAATGCGCCATAAAAATCAGTTTGCGGAAAGGGGCTAGGGTCTGCCTAGGGCTTTGTACGATTCCTTCGAGACTGACATTGGGCTTCTCAAAATGAAAAATATGCTTTAATTTGTCCCGCTTGAGTTTTCGATAAGTCCTACAAATAGGAATTGCGTAATCTGCGTGAGGCTCTGGCCATAATCTCGGGTCCTTGCAGATCATTATAAAATAATTCTAAAATAAATTTGTTTTGATGGGGGGTTGTAAAACGCGATTTGCGAGGGGTTAAGATACCTCGAGAAATCGTCACTAGTTCATTCGATTCTTCTCGATACGACAGATCGATAGACAGGATTTTTAATCGGAAACTTCAAAATTATTCTGGAAGAATTCTAGAACAAACGTGTTTTTTTTGGGGGGGGGAGGGGGGCGACTGAAGGCACTTAGAGCGGTGAATCGTTGTGAATTATTATACTGTCTTTCCGATATTATATGCATCATTACAACTTGATTCATCAGATTGACGATAAGTAAATCTAATTTCGAATTGAAACAAATGTAATTTCCATTTATACTTTTTCATGTAACTTTCTATGCCCGTGGTGTAACAAGCAAAACTAAACAATGTTTAAAATTTCTTTTGCTATCTTACTACAAGCAATAATGTAAAGTATGAAAACACCCGCCGGAATCGCCTCGCTCTTCGATGTGTTTGGCATGTCCCCAGGACCTGGGCCTAGTTTGGTTCCCACGCTTGGAATGTGAGACACATATGGAGAACGTGACGCATGCCCTTCTTCAGAACTAGCAAACTCCGCCTGCATCAGCTTTTCTTCGTCACCCAGTCGCGGAAACAGACGATTTTAAAGGAAAGCTACAACTGTATTTTGACCCCGACCAGGCATGGAACCCGGCATCGTACCATGTAGTACGCTGCCGGTGAGCCATCCTAGGGCTGGTCACCAATACGTTCTTAAAATTGCAATTTTTACCTCAGAATATGGGGCACCAAATATACAACGTGAAAACAAAAACGATATATGGTCAGTGTAATAAGCTTGTATTGGGAAAATGATCTTTCTCCAGCCATGATCGATTTTATTTTCTGGACAACCGCTACCTTGCATTGAAGTTTTATTTCTATTCTATTCTGCGTATTGTCTAATCAAACTGTGTAGGGATTCCAATCGTCACATTTGTTTGAGATATTCGCGGTTTTATTTCAGAGTTTCTGAACTCACGATAATGTTCTCGTTGGTTCCAAAAAGACCCGCTTTTTTAAATTTTCTTAAATTCTGGTGTTAAGTGTGTGGCTTAGTATTAAATGAGTGTTATAACCTAAGTGGCCCGAAACAGCACAACTGCTTCTGAACTTAATCATCCAAAATAATTTCCCACAGGGTTTCACAATGCTCAAAAATACGCTGAATATCAAAATCAAATGTTTGCATTTTTGTTCAAAAACGAGACTTTAATTATTTTCGCTATTCTTCGAGTTTCTGGTTATGTAACTAAATTATAGACACCTCTGACATGACTGTACGCTGGATAGTTTTCTATGAATTTCTGTGCTTATAAAAAATTAGTAGTATAAATGATCCGTGCTTTATTAATTATTAACAATTCAAAAGAAAAACACTGTGGTACGTTTTCCCCGTTTAAGGTTATGTTGATGAAGATATATTGACTTACTATGGTCACCGAGATTAACGAAATAGTTCTAATAAATGTGTTTGCCGCCAGAACCCGACAAATCTGTTTCCGTTAAATGTATGCCTCACATGCGTCGTGTATGGGCTCACATAGAGCAGAATTAAAGTAATTGACTGCTTAATATTTTTATCAATTGCTCTAGCTAAAGGTTGTAATTTGATTCACTTTTGATAAACCATGAATTAAACCAATCAAGCACTTGAATTATTTAATGGTGTACTTGTTTCCTAAACGTACCACATCACATAATTAATTGTTTCGGATTAGATGACTGTACCTACTTCGAGATGGCGAGCAGAGTTTGCGATTTTGGAAACGACGAATCTGACATGACCATTCTCCAACTGAAAAAGTACCGTCCACGAGGTCAAGATCGTTGTTATTTCCTCCATGTGTTGGAGCAGCTGTGCAAGGTCCCAGCGTTCGGCATCTTGCTCTTTGCCTCCAACAGGGCGTTTCAAAACTTCTTCACTCCGCAAAATGTTACATGCGGAGTGAGCAACTGTGCAAAATTTACGTATAATTAGGTGGACGATATAAGCACTGGTTATCGCCTCAACGTAAATGAACGGTATTTGTTCAAAGTATCCTATTTTCTTGTTCCGCGTAATGGAACCCTTCACTGAAAACGGCAGTTCTTCTCTGTCGCGAAGCCAAGTCCGCCGGAACGCCATGTGGAGCGACAGCGTCTTGACGCTCCACTTGGGGAGACGCCGGCAGGCGGCCTCCTGACCGAGGCCCTCGCCTTAATTACATCGTAGTGTCTGAGTTAATTCTGGATGGAGGTCACCCTTCCTCGGCGAGTCTTCCGTGCAGTTTGTTCGGAGCGCAGGGCTCGTGCAGGGAGCGGGGAGCGGAGAGGTCGGGCCGGGCGGCGCAGCTGCGGCGGTGGGCGCACGTGTGGCTGTCTGTGCGCGATCGGAACTGCCCGGGGTGAAAGAGCCGTCGCCCTTCCTAACCCCACTCGCGGGCCGCGGCGGAGATGGCTGATTGGCGCGCGCATCAATGCGACGGCGATTGGGATCAGCGAGTGGAACGAAACGACCGGCCGGCTGCGCCTCGCGCGCGGTGCAACTGTTGAATGGCACTTGTAATGAACAATTGTTCGAGTAATTCACTCCCGTTCTAGTTAATTCATCTCTTGATAGTGTCAGCTCGTGGGTGAGGTGCAGAAGCGTATTACATATACAATTACTCGGTTGGCCAAAAATATCGTCATTATATGTTTTATTTGTTAAAACAATGTGTCCCTTTTTTCACGGTTTTTAATGCGAGATGTGGCATCAGGTACCGTTTGTATGTACGTGAGGATTTCTATCTGAAAAGTTGAATAACCACCAAAACTGATGACAAATAATTAAAATGCAATAATCACTAGACCATTATTGTCCAATTCAGAGGACAAGTTATATACACATCGCCAAACGAACATATTCAACTCAACACTCACTAATTCTACCCATAAGAAAAACTCTTTCACAAACTCTCCCCTCAAAAAAAAACAACAAAAAATGCCATGTACTTCGCCCTAACGTACATATTATTTATTGTGTGATTTTAAGTTTTGATGGCAGTCAATAACACAAAATATATTCTGGAGCAAGAAAAAATTAATTTCACTTTATTCGTCCGTTCCTCCTACACACATAGAAAAAACAGTCATTAGAAACCCTAAAACAATACGTCTCATTTCACTTACTATTCAAACACAAAGAAATACATAGTAAATAAACATATAACAATGCTTGAAAACGCAATTTTCACATTACTATATTCAATTACGTGTGAATGTAAATAATTAATTATTATTCATTTGCTCGTGATCTCAAAAATTCAGTACAGAAAGGAATACGGCTGTGATTATCTTCAATTCGTATCCTAATGACTAACAATCCAACCCTGGATAAAATTGTTTTCTTTCCATGAATTGAGGTCACATTGTTACTTATATTCTACAAATCCCTACTCACAGCACGAAAACTCAGATTTGCAGTGGGGAAATTTGCATTCAATGGACGAATAAGAGATCGGAAAAGTGTGCCTGCAGCAAGTTTTGAAACACATCCTCAAAAAACAGTAACATTATTTATAAATTACAATTAGATTATTAATTAGAAATGAAGTTCCTTAAGTAATATTTATTTGTTTGTATGTTTGTTTAATTCAAAAACCTGTGCGTGACTCTGGCAATCTGTACACGGTTTCTTGAACTCTGAGATTTCTGACGGAACTCTTGTAAAGTTCCCCCCACGACATCAGTATTATTACGTTATTACGATGCTTATATCCATGCTTCATTAATACCAAAAGAACTATTTGTGTAATGCAAGTAATATTAGAAAACACACATGGTTTACGTACTATCAACATAAGTAGTATCAGATGTCATCTTTGGCAGGACGAAGAGTCAAATTAAACAAGAATTATAGTTCACTTGAATTTTGACAAATTGCATCTAACGTTCTACGATATTCAAATGGTAACATTATATTGCAATATTCCATTGGGTGTCAATTCAGGCTTAAAATTTTCGTTCGATAATTCTCCAATTTCGTATTTTAATAAGTTGTGTCGGAGTTTGGTCATGTAAAAATTTACCTAAAATTATCAACAAATGCTCTTAAAAATAACCAAAAAGCAATAAAAAATGACGTAATTAATGTGATGAAAGCCAGTTCGGATAAACATCTCAAGCTGTTGGATTTGATACTGATGTAATCGAGGCTTCCTCTTTTCGTTCAAGTGAACTCGCAAGCGTTTGGTTTGGTCTATTACGTACCAGGAACTATCTTCTTAAGTTATCCCGAAATGGACCGAAACGACAATGGTGCAGATAAGGGTTACGAGAACCTTAGTTTACATACAACGGCTGATATTATAATTTCTGAGCGATGAAATTAAATAGGCTACTCAGGAATTCTGTGGCTAAAACTTGTATCTCGTAAATATTATTTGAGGCACGTATCATTCAAATTATATTAAAATCAATGAAATCAGCTAAAAATGCCGGAAAAAGCTAAAAAAACGACTCATTAGTTGAAATCCGCGGAAAATACAAAAAAGAAAAAGACGTATAAAAGTGGATCATTTCGTTTTGTCATATAAAATAAATATCTATACTAAACGACATTGCTCTAACGTGAAAAGAAAAAAATGACATTACACTAAAATCCGCCCCCTAGTAATAAGATATCTTACAATACTCATAACGTAAATAACTATGTGCCAACCATTAATTTTGATCTATGATTATAGCAGGAATCATACGGTATTATTAAGACAAACAGGATCTTACACATGGATTTGGTAATTTGAGCTGTGTCACCCTGACTAGATTATTTCGTGGAAAGAGATTTAGGTGTTTTGCCTTGGATTCAGGAATTGCCGAGAGGAGGGCATACGCAGGGAGAAGTGGTTTTTCTGCAAAAGCTTAGTAACATGTTGAGACTTCATGTAAAGTACCATCAAAAACAAATTATCCATTTGAAAATCCTGAAGCCTCGAGTTCGTTCATATGGAAGGAGAAATATATGCATTTTAGAGAAAATTAGCTGAACGGTTTAGAGCTAGCGTTTACCACGTTTAGGACAGGCAGACACACGTTTTGTCGTCAATCGATTTTTCGGTAACACGGGCCCACAAAACGGAATATAGCTACAACACGTGATTAGAGGAAGTAATTTACTATATATACGAAGCAGATTTATCTATTTTTTGGTTACCAGGGCTCGACAATAAGAGCATTTCTCGTGAATTCACCGTTTTCCGGCTCACCTTTTCTTCTTATGATGGAAATCAAAGGAAAGGAAATGACTCGCTCAAAATAATCATTGAAAACTGCTCTATAGAACAAGAAACAAAAATAAAACATCTTTGATGTATTATACCGACCTTAAACAGAATGATATGCAAAAGAACAACCAATAAACGTTACAGCATGTTTCGATGAAATTTTAATGACAATCATTTCACTCCGTCGCTCCGTTTATCCCCTCGTGGCGCTTCCGAGGCCGCGATATTACTCGGGCAACTTTTCTTGAACGATGGATTGACGATTTCGGGTGGAGTGGGGGTATTAGTTACAAAGTCGGCCACTAGAGTATTTTAAGTAATGCCAACGTCTGTGAAATGAAAGTCAAAACTGCATCTTGTGCTTAACTTTTTCGGGAGTTTTAGTTGACGCCCTTGAAGAACCTGGACCTGACTCAGCCATTTCTTTCGATATTGACAATAAATCTGAACAGGGGTTCTGCACTATGAAAGCAACTGGCTTTGACTAGCTTCTGTTTCGCGCCAACGAAGTTTCAATGCTTGGAAGGTTGTCATTAGTGCCCGCTGCGAGCTTTTGCCTTCAACTGTTTATTGCACAAGGGAGGGAGATCAAGGTCATCGTTCAAGAAAAGTTGCACGAATATTATCACCCCTGTCTTCGACATAAAGGTTTGCTGATCTAAAAAGGCTCGATGCCTCAGAGCCGACATCCGCGAATAAACAATTTTGCAACAATTTACAATTTTATAAACAAATTCGGAATATGCGCTAGAAGGGCCACAAAGTATCCGCAAATTGTGTCTGAGATTAACATTTTAATATAACAGTTTGATAGTTACATATTGGTTGCTAAAAGTTAGTACAATTGTTGTTAATATTCTAAATATTTACTGATCTTTTGTCACAAATTTGGAGACGGAAAACTCCCGCTCAGAAATATTTTTTCGTCATGGCGTACGCGCAGGCAAAATGTCTACTTCGGTAGGCACAATGATATTGTATATAATCGGGTCTCCCGCCCCCGGGAACAGCGTCTTTCCCGCCCCATGATAGTTTGCGCAATCACATATGCGACATAGCTCTGACTGTAGCGATTGGATCCCCCGGATCGAAGGCTGTCCAAGTTCGTCTGGACGGTTGGGAAAATAGAATTTCACCAGCCAGTTCTTATGGGGGGGACTTTACATATTAAGTTGAATTATGAATAAATGTAGCAACGAGTGCTTTGGCTAGAAATGATAAACAAATGTTTACTCTTGCCCAATCAAAACTACTACAAGGGTAAATATCAACAAATTTGGGCTGTTATCCCTTATCGTGCATACGCATGACAGCAATGCAAGAGAACATCGAGAAGGGGTATCTGAATAACTAAATCTCTCATTAAGCTAAAAAAACTGCTCACGCAGTGAACCAACGTTTAAGTCCAGAGGAAAACAAGGAGCCATTTCAGCATTGGCTCAAAGTATACGGATAATGGGCGTAAATCCTGATCGCGATGGGGTACTTGACCCAAAATGTTTATAGTGTTTGTTAAAACTTAAACAATCTTGGGATGCTCGATAAAGTGGTGTAAAGTGGGTCTAATCGCGTTGAAGCTTGGGGATGCCGAGGGCAGTGATCAGATTAGATTAGATTTATTCTGTCAAAGAACAGTAAAAACTGTATGTGACGTAGGGGGGGGGAAGATTATCTGCGCACATTTCTTGAGTTACCGAATCCCTTCCCGTCATTAACTATAAATAGTTGAAAGATGAGTAAAATTTTAACATAAATAAATAAAAATAAATTTTAAAAATACCTTTTTAAAATAAATTTTAAAAATAAATTTTAAAAATAAATTTTAAAAATACCTTTTTAAAATAAATTTTAAAAATAAATCTTCAAAATAAATTTAAATTAAAAAAAAATTAAAAATAAATATTAAGAATAAAATTTTAAAAATTGCAAGATTAAAAATATTTGAAAAATAGTCATTTTCGTTTCTGAGTTATAGAAAACGTATTTACATCGGTACACGAATTGCTATTATGATTGCAAGTATGATTTTTCTGCATTGCTAACAAAATAGCATCTCGCCCTTACCTCTACTCTTACCATGACAAGCAAAAGGAGAGTTCAACAAACGTGAGTATAGTGAAGCTATATTTACGTCCAGAAACAAAAGAAGGGGCCATCTCAGCGTTTGCTCAATGGATCAGGGAAACTGGACAACAACCTGATCGAGATGGGGTGTTTGACCCGGGAGCTTAAGTACATTATTTGTTACAAACATATTAAATATTTTCAAAAAATTATACAATACAAATGTACACTAATTCATTATATATCACTGTATTGTTAAACTAAACATTATTTTTCTTTTTGATAATCAGTCAAGTCTCTAATTTTATAAAAACAGTTATGCAGCAGAAAAGATTTTACTTTTAACTTAAATTTGTGCAATGAAGTGGAGACGAGTGGTGTGTACGAGTGAGGTTTTTGTTATTATTATTATTATTATTATTATTATTATTATATTATTATTATTATTATTATTATTATATTATTATTATTATTATTATTATTATTATTATTATTATTATTATTATTATTATTTTTCGTTAATCGGCCGACTAGGACCACGCAAGCAAGCATCCTGCATATACCGTGGCTCAGTTTTTATTTATTATCGCCGTAGCAGGTGCTTGCAACAATTCTTAGGGGGGACCAGCATTTAGCTGGATCCGATTTTTATCCCCCATGTTTGTTAGCCCGGGGGTATGGAAGATGAAAGATGATAGGAATGGATTAGGAGGCGATAGGTGATCGTGGACTTTTGGAACCATCCCAGCATTCGCCTTAATGACCGAGGGAAACCACGAAAACCCCGGATGGCCGGCCCGGGAATCAACCCGGACCTCCCGATTACGAAGTTAGTGCGCTACGCACTGAGCCACTTCGCTCGGTGTTATTATTATTATTATTATTATTATTATTATTATTATTATTGAAAATTATTAATTTTCTACCCAGTGTTGTATCATCCCGTGTTCAAGATTTGAGGATAAATTCCTTATTTTAAATATTTAACTTTGAAATGAAATAAATAGTATAGTCCAATTAATCATTCTTCTTCTTTCTATTGTTTTTATTTCTGTTTTCGTTTGTTTTGCTTTGAATGAAGCGTACAAGAGCTACTAGAAAATATACTTCCCCTCTGTGTTATATCAGCTTCCGACATTGAAATTTTTATGCTCTAATTTATATGTGAAATTTACATAATTAGCAAACATAATTTCCCTTTATTCTGTTCCATTAATGGAACACTATTGAAATTCCAACATTGGCAAGAGATAGTTAACATTTTGGGTGTGAATACTCAATTGTCACCACCTTGTCCCCTTGTTGAGTAATCAATTGGGTTAATGTACATGTCCTATGATGTAAGCCTAAGACATGACCACTTGGATATTTTAAACTCTTCCACTATTATGTGGCTCTGGCGAGATAATTCAGGCAAAGGACTGTCATCAAGGCAAGGCCTACTAAAGTACTAATTATTCGGTGTTCCGACGAGTGCCAAACCGGACAAACTAGAGAACACTTAAATGACTTTTGGAATTTCAATGGATCCTTCTGTCATTTTCTTTATGGTTTCCTGAACCGGGGCGTACGGATCGGCTAGCTCTTCAGTTCTCGGTCACATAACACGTATTGACTGCATGCATTCTGATATTTTCATTAATGTATTTTAGTTTATTTTTCCTTGAATGTATGCACTAGTCCCCTGAAAATAATTGTAATTAATTGTTCTACTGATTGAGTAGGGCGCTGCAAACGACAGTCTCTTTTGTTTCAGCAGGATACGTAGCAATTTTTTGGTGCATTAAGATTTTACGAAAATAGCATTAAAAATGTTGAAATTTGTATTTTGCATTTGAACGAAGAAAAATAATAAATAAAGTAGCTTTTCACACATCTTTCATTCATAGGTAGAATTGCTTGTGCGTAACAAGATATTGGTATCTTTTAAACTTGCTCATTTTTTTATGGATACATTGAGTTCATGGAAGATAATCTAGCATCTACTTCTAAGTTATATTCTAGTTCTAACGTGTAGCTACATATTTTCAGTTGACATTTTTTGGTTCAGATGGAAAACATTTTCACCACAGTTAATTTTAATTGTTGGCAATGATAAACAGTCTGATAAAATATCTAAGACGTAGGTATGGAACGATTTTAAATACCACGATTATGAACAGAATCGTTAAGTAATACAGTATGGATTTAATTATTGTTATATTACGGTAAGTATTGTTTGACACCTGCTGTATTTGCGATGAATTCTTGAACAAAAAATAACTTTATATTTCAGTCACTGTTAGACTTTCCTCTTCATTTTTGATTAAAAAATCTAATAAATTATATATATATATATATATATATATATATATATATATATATATATATATTAAAGAGAACGTTATGCCTTTATCTCTGCAACTGATCATCGTTTCTCGAAACCTTTCGCTATTCAGATCATCAGACAAAAAATTACGTCCTCTTATCCATCTGCGACATTCGTTATTCCTATCGCGGAACAAACGCAACTTATGAACGCCATAGTTCACATCGCGGGCGGTGTATTGTGCAATAGATTCATCTTGAGAAAAAGAGAAGACAACCGCTTCGACGGCGTCACAGTGAAAGGCGACCAAAGAGAGCATGTTGATTATATATATGACTCCTTTTTTTCATTATAAACATTTTCAGGTTTGGCAAAGTTCAGTTCACACTCTTCATTTAAATTGTTTGCTTAATATAAACTTAATGCTAATAACTTAATTCTGCTACGGTAAATAAGAAACAACCATTTCCTTCGACGTTGAAACAATCGATATTTGGCTTCAACCCACCGATTTACATATTTCAACACTCGGCATTAACATTGTGAGTGAATAAGAATTTTACGAACCTAACAGTAACAGGAGATATTAAAAAATCACACAGCACGACTAACAAAAGTAATACTTCCAATTCAATTCTGACTCGCAGTCTCCACAGTGTGGACATCTTCAAACTTGGACACCCCGATAAATCGGACATTTTCCTTCGAAACCGGTTGATCAACTTACCATTACTGGACACCCCTCAAACTTGGTCACCTCTAACTCAGACACTTTACCAAGGAAAGAAAGATGTCTAAATAAGAGAACTTTCACTTGTTTACCTTTTTACAGAGTCCTTCACTATGGGTATTTCAGCGATAGTCACATCTTGAAAACCGTCACATCCATGCGATCACACAAATCGTGGGAAAAAGATGGAAGGGAGCGAAGACCCAATCTTAAAAAAATCGTGGGAGCGTCAACTCTCCATTTAGACATCAGCCTCTAGCGAAGATGTCCTCGATCGCACGGCGTCACCCTGGCAATCCTCCGGTTCGTAAAGGGCCCCACAGCCGCCCTTCCGAGGCGAGACACTATTATGCCGTCCTAGGGCAGACGACATCATTAGCTTAATGGCATTCCAGCTCACGTGCATATCGGGACCGCGTATCAGCAATTCCAATAAATATTACACACCGCGTCGGCTATCTGTACACATAAAGTTGACTGCATTCTTGTTCGGACAGCTGGCGGAGGAGGAGGAGGAGGAGGAGGAGGGTGCTAGAAAGGGTGAAGGCCCGAGGGAAAGCGGGGACGGCGGAGGGGGAATCGGCACAAGCCCTGCTTGAGAGCGCACCCCGCCCCGCCAGCGCCCATCTGCTCCGCCGCGCAGCCACTCGCGCGTCTCACCGCCAGGAATGCCAGGGCCCGGCCGCGAGCTATGGATTTATAATATATAATTTTTAATGCAATTAACGGGCGGACGGCGGGGTGGACCGCGGGGGCGCGGTACAAGCTTAGCAGCGCGGAGGCCGTGAAGGGAGAGGAACGGGGAGGCGACGGAGGGGACGGGGAGGGAAAGAGGAAAAGGAAGAGGGGAGGATGAGGGGGAGAAGGAGGAGGAGGTCGGAGCGGAGCGGCGAGGAGAAGACGTGGACTGCGCACCTGGGCAGCGCACCTGCGCGCGCGGCTCCACGGCGGAGAGGCGGAGGCGGAGGCGGAGGCGGAGGCGGAGAGCGTCAGCGGCAGCGGCACCGGAGCGGGTTCTGGAGAGGCAGGCGGCCCCTCGCCTCTGTTGCGCGGGGCGCCGGCGGGGCGGGCAGACGCGCGCGCGCGCAGCTGCGGCGACACTCCAGGAGCGCTTGCCGCGCGCCGCCCAGGCCCGGGCCCGCGTCTGCGCCCGCTTCTGCGCCGCCTGCGCCGCCGCCGTCGCCGCGGAGATGCTCGCCTCCCGTCCGTAAACTGGGAAGAAGACTGTTCCATAACCGCGGCGTTCGGCGCGCCTCCATAAAAAAGGCTTCACATAAATAAAACAACGAACGAGGCCCGCATTCGTGGGACTGCGGGCGGCGGCGGCGGCGGGGGCGGGGCGCGGGGGCGGCGGCGGGCGCGCGTCCACGGGCCACCCGCGTGCGCCGCCCCACGGCCCTCGCCCTGGCCGCCCTCGCCCTCGCCCTCGCCGCCACAGGTACGCGGGCCACCCAGGACGCACGCGCCGTCGCCGATCTGCGGCCGGCCGCTGGCCACTGCGCCGATTGCTGAGCGGGCGTCGCGGGGCCCAAAGACGGCGGGGTTGGGGACGAGAACGAGGCGAAACGGGTAGGGGTAGGGGGGTAGGGGAGAAGAGGTAGGGGAGAAGAGCGCGCTGCGGTAGCCGAGGGACGGGAGCTGCCGCGGCCAAGGGCGGCGGCGGCGCAGCGCGAGGCGCTGAGGACGGCGCTGGCGACGGAGGTGACGGGGTCGTAAAGATATCAGAGCGGGGAGCGCGGCGGCGCGGGGCGTGGCGGAGGGGGGGCGGGGAGGGGGCGGCGGCAGCGCTGGGAACGGGCCGGCGCGCGCCGGGCAGCGCGGCATCGAACATCGACGGAACCGCCCCCGCCGCGGTTATCTCGCAGGTATGCCGGCGCGTCGGCTCCGGCGAAAATCCGCCCCCGATCCTCGGCACCGTCCCACCATTAGTCGAGCGCAGCGCCGCCGAAGAATGCGGAGCGCCGGGGTGGGGGCGGGACAGGGTGGTCCGGACACACGGGCCGCTGTTTTTGTTTCAGCGGCGAGCGGCGCGCGCGGGGGCGGCGACGACAGCGGGGAGAGGCGCGCGGACCGCGTGCACGGAGCGGCTGGGAGCGAGCGAGGGCGCGAGGCGGAGGACGAGCGAACGAGCGGGGCTAGGGAGGACGGGCGGGGCGGGGCGGGGCGGGAGGTGGTGCTTTGATGAAGCGTGGCCAGGCGGGGGGGGAGGGGCGGGAGGGGAGCGGGAGGCGGGAGGCGGGAGTGCGAGCGGGGGCCGGGAGGATGCGCGCGCGCGGAGCGAGGGGGCGGGCCGCGAGGCTGTGGCGGCGGCGGCGGCGGCGGCGGCGGCCGGCGCGGCAGACGGGCACGGGAGGGCAAGAGGTCACATGCGCACACCTGGGACCCTCCAGCCAACCAGCAACCCGATCCGCAGGAATGCAGCCGGCCCGAGCCGCCGGCCCGGCTCCCAGGCGCGGCCCCGCGGCCGCCACCGCCGCCCCATTACGCGCTGCGCGCCCGGAAAACACAATTACCCAACCCGGGTCCGCGCACTGCCCCCTCGGGGCGTCGCCGTTGCCCCCGGGCGCCGCTCGCCCCGCCCACCCCGCCCCCGCCCCCGCCCCCGCCCGCGCCACGCTCTCCGCTCGCCCGCGTCCGTCAGTGGCAGTCGGGCCGCGCGCACGGCGTCGCTTCATTCCAATTATTTAGCGTGGAATCGAATGCGGCCGATGTATTTATTTTGGGGGAGAGGACGGAACACTGGACATTGCATTCCACTTCATTCCAGTCCATTAAGTGTAATAAAGTGGTGAAAGAGAAGAAATTTGTTGGAAACTAGAAACCATTCGATCAGACTTTAGGGTTCAGCCCAGGGAGACATCGACATCTGTATAATCCTAAGATAAGTTCAAAGAGCAAGAAATCAGAAAGAACAAAACGTACGAGCAGAAGATTATCATCGCGGATTCCTAGTCTAAAATGTTTACAACTAGCAATGAAATATGTACCTCGTAGCCGCGAAGATATAAGCGAAATAACTATTACTGAGTTCCCTAATAAACTGGATTACATTAACTAATATGTTTTGCTTCTGTTAATCGTGTGCTTATAGGACTCATAAAACTTTATCGTCATCTGCCGAATCCTTTGATGCACAGTGACCACTGTCCCGTACATTGCTTGCGATATCCATAGCTGCGTACGTGAGAGGAAGCCTTCGCTGTTGTTTCACACGTTTTCTGAATCTTCGCCATCTGCATACGATTCGCCTTACGTCAGCGCTGTTTCCAGAGATTCTACCGTCCTCACACTTCGATTTTGCCGCCTCTCGCATCTCTCGCTTATGTAAGTGACGGACACGATTTTCGAAATACTTAAGACATTCGTTTACATGCCTCCTGCGAATTTTCACCTCGGCACCTGTTCGTTGCTCCGCCTTCCCGCTGACCTCCCTCCCCCCCGGATACGGCGCCCTCCCCTCCCCTCCGCTTCTCTGATTCCACCATTGGGGTCGTTTCCCCGACTTCTCCGTTGCGATCGTTCGCCACTGCGCTGATTGGGGAGGAAATTAGGGTTGTTTCTCGGTCGTCACATGACTGGCGTGTGTGTATATATATAAAATAACCAGTAGAGAACAGATACGCTGAATCTTCTTCGTTTCTTGAAATTCTCTACCTCAT